>JAKOOJ010000060.1:1810000-2202500 GCA_022577455.1 Arizona elegans | reverse complement strand
AAAAGAAGCTAATCCTGAGAACAGCAGACATGATTTAAGTCCAGCCTCTGGAGGCTCTTCTTGGGTCGGGGATGAGAGACGAGGATGCTGCTCCCTGACACCCCCACTTTCCTTCTTCCTTTTGCCAATCTTTTTTTTGGGGGGGGTCCGGTAAAATCCAGCAGCATCAGCAACAACAGCAACAGGCCAGGCACGGATGGCTGGCTGTCCTTTGATGTCTCTTGAGAATCCAAGGGAGGAGAGAGGGAGGGAGGGAGGGAGGGCAGGGGCCCCCTCCTCAGACATACCATTCATTGAAGTTGGGGGGCAGACCTGGGTTAGGGTTGGCCGTCTGAATGGTGGAAGGAAGGGCAGCTTTCCCGGAGTCCTTACTGGGGGCAGTAGCCAAGGCTGGGGGCGTGGAGGATTCGTAGCCTGAACTGGCTGCTGGAGAGGATTCGGAGCTCTGTGTTTCGTGGACCTGAAAAGGAGAGGGGGGGGGCGGGGGAAAGAGAGAGAGAGAGAGAGAATCATCACAGGACCAGAACTGGTTATTTCATGGATACCTTTGGCTGCCTGTCTCACGGGCAGCTGGCAGTGCAAACCAGATAAAAACAAAACCAGGGAAGGAGCATAAAAGGAACAGCCCAAGAACACATTCACACATGCCTCCCCATTGTGGGGAGAGAGAAAGAGAGGAGAGAGAGGGAGAGGGAGGGAGGGAGAGAGAGAGAAGAAGAGAGAAGAAGAGAGAGGGAGAGGAAGGGAGGGAGGGAGAATAGGGGACAAGTTTAACCCTCCCTCGTTCAATAGATTTTTTAAACAAACCAGCAAAAGTAGAAAAGACCCCAGCCCAAGAATAAATCTAGAATGAATCAAAACAATAAAGGATTCTGGAGGGGGAAAATGTGATTGTATTTATGTGTATGAGAGAGAGAGAGAGAGAGAGAGACAGAAAGAGAGAGGGGGGACTGAGACAGAGGGAAAGAGAGAGAGAGAGAGACTGAGAGAGAGAGAGAGACAAAGAGAGAGAGAGAGGAGGGGGTAAACTTAAATCAAACTCCAAATCAAAGATGATTTTTGACTCGAAATCAGAGAAAGTAAACAAGAAGAATTAAATTGAGAATGAATATATGGGATTCTGGAGGAAAAATGTTTCGGCCTGCCCTGCAAAGGAACAAGGCCTCCAGCCAACCTGCAGGGTGACCATTAGGAGGCATTACCCTCGACTGATACTCCAGAGTAAGGCAAATGACCTTGGAAGGGATTTATATTTCAGAAGCTTACATCCCTGCAGGAGAAAATGCAGCTTACTTCACTACCAACTCCTGCTTCCGTGTTCCTAAGAAAGTCTTCTAAACAGAAAGTGTGGATTTATATATAGAGAGAGAGATGAGATAAATAAACCAGGGAATAGTCATTGAAGGTGAAATATTTTGCAGCAAAAAGCAAAATAAAACAGGAGCTTAAATCAAACAGGAAGTTTGATCCTAGTCTGGCCAGAATTCCAAAGTGCCATTAGTTTAAAAAATAAAACAGTAAGATAATAAAAGTTTGCACAGTTCTTTTTCTGTCCCTTTCTCTAACCCGAATGCTTACTCTAAAGGTCAAAATACAGGCAGCCCTAGACTACTCAACGGTCCATTTAGTGACTTGTTCAAAGTTATGTCGGCTCTGGAAAAGAGGGACTTATGATTACTTTTCACACATCCCTGTGGTCATAATTCAGACACTTGGCCACTGATTCCTAATTATGACGGTTGCACCGTCCCTTCGACGACCTTCTGCCAAGCAAAGCCAGATTCACTGTACAATGGTGGCAAGGAGAGTCAGAAAATGGGGCAAAAGTCACGTAAGAAATATCTCGCTTAGCAACAGAAAAAGTGGGGCTCAACTGTGGTCATAAGTCAAGGACAACCGCACACAGAGAAATAATAAAAAGTGCACCATATTCTGGTGAAGGGGGTTATTATGCAAATAGCTAATAGTAGACAAAAAGAAATAAATGCGCATAGAAGACTGTAATACATAGACGTAAACAACAGAAATACTACAATAATATGTCGTATGAGTAGACAAAAAATAAATAAATGAACATAGAAGACTGTAATACGTAGAAATAAAAACAACTGTTTGGGCACAGAGACATACCAGTATCAAAATACATAAACTATGTTGTACCCTTTCTATAAATTATTGGTATTGCACGCTACGTAGTAGTAAGAGTGTAACTGTACACCCAAACGCACATGCAAATCTGCTTTCGTGTATAAATAGATTTCTTTTTAGCAGGAATGAGAAAGAGAGGGCGCTTGTTTGCAATTACACAACCACAGACACACAATTCTTCCACAATCATGGAAGATCCAAGCTGGATATCTTTTACGATTCTGCAAGATTATTATTATTGTTTTAATTCTACAATCAACACCAGAAGTGACACTGTATCAAGAGGCTTGTCACGATCAGAGCAATTACCTTCATATGCTTCCTTAAGGAACTGGGGTGAGTGTAAGACTTATCGCAAACTTTGCAAACGTAAGGCTTGTCAGAGGTGTGTACGTGCATGTGTTTCTTTCGGTCGCTGCTGTTCGCAAAACGCCGGTCGCAGCCTTCAAATTCGCACTTGAAGGGCTTCTCTCCTGCAGATGGACAGGAACACAGGTGGAAAAAAATCAGAGGGGGAACAGGGAGGGGGGGCAATTTAGGATTTTCACATTTTCCTCCTTGCCTAGTTTTCTCGCTCTCCTCTGCCCCACCTCTCTCCAGTTCCTGAATAATTTTTGCCTTCTATTTTTTCCCATTCTGCTTTTTTTCCAGGAATAAGCTGGAGGGAGGGAAAAAGGAAGGAAGGAAGGAAGGAAGGAAGGAAGGAAGGAAAAAAGAGAGAAGAGAAGAAGGAAGGAAAGAAGGAAGGAAGGAAGGAAAAAGAAAAGAGAGAAAGGGAAGGAAGGAAAACAGGGAGAAGAGAGGGAAGGGAAGAGAGAAAGGGAAGGGAGGGAGAGAGGAAAGAGAAGAGAGGGAGGGCAAAGAGAGAAAGAGGAAGGAAGGAAAAATGAGAGAAGAGAAAGAGTGTGAGGAAGAGAGAGGAAGAGAAGGGAGGGAGGTCAAATTGGGGTTGTTGACAATTAAATGGCCATTGTGCCTTTAATCCTGTGTTTATCACATGCAATCTTGGAAAAGATTAAGAAAATGACTTTGGAGTGATTTATGAACTATAAACAGAAGAGAAGAGGAAATAGCAATGGCCAGCCTTTAATTCTGGAGTTACTCAGGGGAGAATCCTAATAAATGCTAGAAAATAACATTATGGGCTGCTTCCAATTTAATTTTCTTTTTTTCCCTTTTTCTTTTTTTTTGGGAGGAACTAAACCCTTTCCCCCCACCCCCAAAAAAAAGCAGGGATAGAGGGAAAAAAAGAATACTCGGAGCAAAAAAAAAAAGTATCACTGATTTAATTAGAAGATGTGCCAATCAAGTCATTAAAAGAGAGAGCGGAAGTGAGGGAAAATGAGATTTCATTTGCATCTCTATGGTTCGCTTAGCCGACTGTCTGAGCAAGTCGCTTTCAAAAAAAAAAAAAAGCAATCCACACACACCTCCAATGAATGCCCCCCTCCCCCCCTCTTGGACTCATAGGACGCCCCCCTCCCCAAAAAAATCAGGAGGGGGGAGGGAGGCTGAGAGCAACGAGTGAGGAAAGCTAAGGAGGCCGAAGGAATGGCATTTGGGAAGAAAACAAAAATACCCCGTTTAAAACAAAACCATCCACGCCCACGTGAAGGTTAAAAAATAAATTCAAATCAAATTAAATCAGCAGGCAGTTCCTTTGCGAAATTGACAAGACGTCGGCAAAAAATCTGCAAGCCGGCGTTGAAATTGACCAATTGAACCTGGAGGATAAAAATGAATTTCAATCCGGATTTCAACAATCCGGAGTGAAGACAAACCCAAATACTCCCGTAGTTTTTCGGCGGTGTCTTTCCTGCCCCCATTTCTTCTTCCCTCGCCCCTCTCTGCGCCCCCCCAACGCCCACCACCAAATCCCCTTTGCATCTTCCACATCTCTCTCTCTCTCTCCCCTCTCAACCAGCCCCTTTTCCCACTGCGGTTCCCCGAAATCCATCCTCTCCCCCCCTCCCGCGAAACCCCAAACGAACTCGGGTCCTTTTTCGGTCGTCGGAAAGCGAACTTAAACCCGAGATGGAGCGCAAAACCAGATTTTCAACAGGTGGAGAGCCTCAAAGGGAGCCCGTCGGACGGAGCAGGGGTGCGCGGGTGTCCCCCCTTCTCTCTCTCTCTCTTACCTGTGTGGGTCCTTTTATGGATTTTGAGGTTCTCGGACCGAGCGAAAATCTTCCCGCATCCCGGGAACGGGCAGGGAAAAGGTTTCTCTCCCGTGTGAACGCGGATGTGGTTGACCAGTTTGTATTTGGCCTTGAAAGATTTGCCTTGGCGGGGACACTCGTCCCAGAAACACACGTGGCTGTTCTGCTCGGGACCCCCGACGTGTTCCAGCGTGACGTGGGTAACCAGTTCGTGCATGGTGCTGAATTGCCGGTCGCAAGACTTCTTGGGAGACTCTTCCAACCACTTGCAAGCCAGTTCTTGCTTGACCGGTTGCCGCAGGTAGCGGAAGAAAGCGCCCGGTCCCGCGTGGTGATGATGATGATGGTGGTGGTGGTGATGATGGGGCCCAGCCACGTTCATGCCCGCCACGTTCACGGGCCCGTAGTTGGGGAAGGGCGGCGGGGCCCCGTAAGCGTCCGCTCTGGGGCTGGAGACCCCCCGGTAGGAATCCGGCCGGCCGAAAAACTCCCCACGCAAACCCAGGTGCAGCTGGCCGCTTTCCACGGGGCCCGACGGCGAAGGCAAACCGGCCGCGTTCTGCTCGTGCAAACCGGGGAAAAGCAAGTAGCCCCCCGCGCTGTCCGCCAAGCCGCCCGGCGCGTGGAGTCCTCCGGGTGGGTTGGTGCCGAAAAGGCCGTGGGGAGCCGGGGAGCTGCCGGGGGTCCCGCTCGGCCCTCCTCCGCCGCCGCCGCCGCCGCCTCCTCCGCCGCTCGAGGGCGCTTCGGCCAGGGTGCAGCCCCCGCGGTTGCGGAAGAGAAAGTCCCGCGTGGAATTGAAGGCGGCCACGTAAGGAGAAGGCACCTGGCCGCCGCCGGCGTGAGGGTGAGGGGGCGGAGGGGGCGGCGGCGGATGGTGGTGATGGTGGTGGGGGGGATGATGGGGGTGCGGATGATGGGTCGGGTGGTGGTGCGCGAAGCCCGAAGCTTGAGGCGTAAATGCGGATCCCTGACCCGAGGCCAGCTCGTGGGCGGCGGGGCTGAGTTTGAAGGGAGGCTCGGCGAAAGGAGGGTGGTTGAGCCCCATGGCCACGTCGTGCGGGTGGGGGCGAGAGGCCGCGAAGCCCCCGACCCCCAAGGTGGGGAACTGGGGCCCGCCATCCAGCAGCATGGCCATCGTCCTCCTTCAGACCGCCGCGAGGGAGTCGAGCGGGCGGCGGCGGCGGCGGCGTCGATCCACGGCAGCGCTCCTCTCTCGCCTCTTCCTTCCGTGGGCGCCGGAGGGGACGCCCCCCTCCCCTCCCGGCAACGCGGGGACGCTCCGAGCCCCCTTGGCCTTCCTCGGCGTCCTTCCCCTCCGCTGCCCCCACCTCCCGCCGCCTCGAGATCAGCCCCACACAATAGCCGGGCAGGCAGGAGGGCTGGCGCGGCGGCTCCGCCACGGCCACATTCACACGCGCGCCCGACCTCGCCGAACCGTGGTAGAAGAAGCAGAAGAAGAAGAAAAAGAAGAAAAAGAAAAGAGAGCCGGGCAGCTGAAGGCGGGGGGGGGGCAAAAAACCCCACCCACCCGTCCCCGGAGGACCAAGGACGGCGATGCCCCCCGGCCGCGCGGGCCAGGAGAAAAAAAAATAGGGGGTCGCCCCCCGCGCTGCCCCCTCGGAGGGGATCCCCGCCGCCTGGCTTATCCGTAGGGCGCCCTCCGCTTCGGCGGAGCGACGTCCTGGCACTGGCTGGGCTCGGGCGCTTCTCCCGGCTAACCCAGAGGGAAGCAGCCGAGGGAGGGGGCTCCGAGGAGCGAAGAGCGGGTGGGGGGGTGGGGGGGACGGAGGAGGAGAGGAGGAGACCCAACTCCGGGGGGGGTTGCGTCTGGGCCAGCCAATGGGGAGCCAGCCAGCCGGCTGTCACCTGACCCTCCACCCGGGATGCCCATTGGCCCACTTTGCCCGGACGGGCAAAGCTCTCCGTATTGAAAAATGGCAGCTGGCGGCCAAACCCGTCTCGTGATTGGACGGGGCGCCCCTCTCCGTGGGGCGCAGGTAAGGTGAAAGGCTGCTGGCCCAGCCGGGTCCCCCCCACCCGCAGCGTTTTGTTTACTGGAGATGCGACGGAGGTGGGGGGGGGGGGGCAGAGAGGGGGGGGGGCGGGGAAGGGGAGGGGGGAAGGAGGGGAGGTGCTCGCGCATCCTCCCCCTTCGCCCCCCCAACCCAACCAGAATGGGGGTCTTTGCAAGCGCCGAGCCACTTCCTCGCCTTTCGCCTGGATGCCACCCACCCGCCCCGATGCGATTAAATTGCCGTCGTAAATAATTCTGATTATTCGTGATCTTTCCCCCATTATTATTATTATTATTATTATTATTATTATTATTATTATTATTATTATTATTATTATTATTATTACTGTTCTTGTGACTTTTTTTTTTTTTGCTAGGAGAAACTAAATCCGGACGCCCCGGCACAAGCCCCATAAAACCGGGGAGAAAAAAAGTGGGGTCTCCTTCCTTCCCCGACCGAAGGAGGCGATGATTCCACGGGGGTGGGTGGGTGGGATGGGACGTGTGGGAGAGCGATCGTCCTGGCGTGGAACGTCTCTTGAACTAACCGGATCGTGGCCTCCGTCCTCCGAAACCGTTTTAGGTGTCCAGGGAACCGGTTGGGAAGCCACGTTTCTCTCTTTTCGATCCTCTGGGTGAGGAGGGGAGGGGGCCGGGAGGTGGGGAGGAAAAAAGTCCCCTCGTGATCCACGCGAAGCGAAGAGCGCTGGGCGAAAGGCCGATGCGTGGAGCTCGTGTATGTGACACACGCGGGTTTCTACAGAAATGGAGACGCGAGGGGGGTCCTTGGTGCTTTTTCTGAGTTGAGCTGGTTTCAAGCTCAAGAGCATTCAGGACCCCTCCTCGTATTTTAAGAGACGTTCCTTAAAAGCTTGGCCAGGACCCCGCTTTGCTCTTTTTTCGAGGGGGGGGCTTTATTCTTTTCCCGACCACCACCCCCGGGGAGAGCGGAGACAGTTCTGATTTAGGGCTGGTTTGGGCACGGGGGGCCCTCCAGAGTATTTCCTCGGGGAAACGGTCCTCTTGGCCGGGCCGAGCGAGAAATCCTGGCGGGTGGAGAGAGAGAGAGAGAGAGAGATCTCGGCGGCGAGGAGCCCCATTGCCTTCCGCTGTCTTGCTTCTCCTCCTCGTCCGACCGCGAAGCTTTGCCTCGTCTTAGAGGCGCTTTGGAAAAACCTTTCCAAGGAGAAAAAAAAAGGGGGGGGTTGGGAAATTAAGGGAAAGCGAGACTGGGAAGGAAAATCGGGATGGAGGCGGGGGGGGGTGGGGGGCGGAGATGGGGAGAAGGGAGGGGGTAAAAAATGAGGCCGGCGGTTTTGGTGGGGTTGCTCTGCCCAGTTAGGGAATGCCAAACCCCCCACCCACCCCCACCCCCGCGCTTTGAAAACGCTCCAAGGAAAATTCGCCGCTCGTCCAGGCAGGAAACTTGCGCGTTTGATCCAGCCAGAAAGAAGGCGCTTGGGGGTCTAAAATGCAGCCAGCAGCAGCCGCCTCTAAACCCCCCCCCCTTCCCCTTCCCTTCCCCTCGCCAACCCTTCACCATCTTTATTTTAGGGAACTGGACAGAAGGGAATTGGGGGGGGGCGTGGAGAAAGAGCGCAAAACCAGAGACAAGGAAAAGGGAGGGAGAAATAATAAAGCTTTAATCTCCCCTTCCCCAATTCACAGATCCCACCCCCTCCTCGCAAAAAAAACCCCTCCTCGCTTTTACTCGCTCGCTAACTTTTTTTGGGTACCCCCCCCCCGTCCCTCCCCCTCTCCGCCCCTCCGTCTCCTGGCCGGTGGGGAACTGAGAAAGAAGCTTCACCGGGAGAGGGGAACAGGGGGTGGGGGTGGGGAAGGAGGCGGCAGCTGCGGGGAGGGAGCAGAGCAGCAGTGAGGGTCGGCGGGGTTTTTGCGCCTCCTTGGTGCGTCCCCACAACACAAGACACACGCGCGCGGGAGGGCGGGGGCGCGCGCACGGGCGCGCAAATCGGGGCAAAGAGGAAGCGGCCACGGGCGAGTGGGCGTTGTCTTGTTTGTGTTTGTGTTTGAAAGACTCCGCATCAGTAATGGCGTGCGAAAGGGGAGGGAGAGGTAGAGGATGGGACGCCCCCCTCCTCCCCCAAGAGCGCGAGGAAGCACGGGGAGGGAGGGGGCTTGGAATCAACATTTTGTAAATCCGGAGAGACGAGGAGGGAACCCCCCCTCCCGGCGGCCTTTGATCCGTGGGGGGGGGGGGTTCACGGCCTTCCCGGGGTCTGCGGGAACTTTCTCAACCGTTGCCCCAGGCTCTGCGAAGGAGCAAGACGTTGGGGCTCCCGGCTTACGCCTCCCCGATTTGTCTCGTTCTTCCCCCAGCGCGGGTCTGCCTGGTCTAAACCGGCTGGGCCCCGCGTGAGTCGCCTCCTATTTCGGGTCCCTCCGCGTCAATCCTTCGAGCGAGAGAAAATGAATGACCTCCCGCGCGTGTTTTGCCCTTGTCTGGCTGACGCGCGTACAAGAATTAGATCACCGAGCGCGCCTGGGCTTTTAGGACAGCTTTCTGAGAAGAGCGCTTCGAGCTGGCTGGGTCGGGTGACCTTTGCGGGGGCATCAGGCCTCTCTGTAAACCCCCCCCCACACACACACACAAATAAACACAAACCACACACCGCCCCGCTCGCCCGTGGCCTTCGCCGTGCGCAACTTTCAACGCCAAGGAGTAACTTTCACGAGAACGGGACCCCCCGCCACTCCCACCCCACCGTCTCCAGCGTCTTTCTCCCGCACCTTCCGCTGTAGACTTTTTCTCTAAGTGGGAGGGGGAAAGAGTCCGTGGGTGGGTGGGTGAAAGGGAAGGAGGAGGAGGAGGAGGAGGAGGAGCCCCGGTTGCATTTAACAAAACGACAACAACAAACTTAGAACCAAAATTAGATGATGGGGGGGAATAAGAATCAGATCAGGCTGAATTTAAAGGAAGAGCAACGACTCCAATCCGCGTGGGAGGAGACCCGGGTTTCCTTGGCAGGCCGAACAGATCCCGTGTGTCTTTGTTGTGCGAAAGAGAAAGGGAAGCGAAGAAGGCGGGATTCGTTTTGGGAAACGGAGGGAGGGAGGGGGAAAAAAACCTTTTGCGGGTCGGTTTTGCTTGGGGTTGTTTGGAAAACGAAGGAGGGTAAAACGAAGGGGCGGCTTTGGATCCCCCGATCGCGAGGGACTCGGCGCTGCTTTGCGGCCTGGTCAAGGCGGGGGAGAGACGGAGGGAAGGGGAAGGGGGGAGCGGAGAAGGCCAACTTGACCTACGGGTAGATGAAGCAACATAAATGAAGCTGTAA
Source organism: Arizona elegans (assembly GCA_022577455.1). NCBI lineage: Eukaryota > Metazoa > Chordata > Lepidosauria > Squamata > Colubridae > Arizona > Arizona elegans. The sequence continues at coordinate 2,192,883 of JAKOOJ010000060.1, read as the reverse complement.
ATCTTTTTATGCCTTGCTCTCTCGTCTCTCCTGCCCAGCCTCCTCCAGCGACCGAGGGAAATAATGCACGGAGACCCCCAGGATGGGCGAAACGGGAATCCCCCTAAACCCCTAAAGGGAGAGAGGGGGGGAAGGCGGAGGTTAGAAGTAGGCCCGATTTTCACTCTTGAAAAGAGCTTTTTTCTTCTGAAAAGCCGACGAGACAAATACAGATTTTTTAAAAAAACAAAAAAACAAAAAAACAAAAAAGCTGGCCTGTTGATTTTTAAAAGGAATTCTTAAAGGATTTTTTTCTATAGAAATACACTTTTATAAATAAATTCACCGCTCTGCCCGCCCTCATTCAATTTCCAGCATTTATTTCGCGAGTTAGAAATTTCTCACTCTATATAATATACGGCAGCTTATCTTTTCTTTTTTTCTTTCTTTATTTCCGTTCTTTCTTCGTTTCTTTCTTTCTCTTTCTCTCTCTCTCTCTCTCTCTCTCTCTCTCTCTCCCTCCCTCCCTCTCTCTCTCTCTCTCTTTTACAGAATCGGGATAACAACAGCAAGGTCCACACAATTTTATTTTTTATTTTGGTCTTGAAATTCGGCTTCTAAAAGAGACAGGAACCGAACTCCCCTTGCCTTGAAATCCACGGGGCAAGAAAAGGTGAATCCGAGCTGGATTGCCCGCTTACTTGGATTTGTGTGTTTATTTAGGATAGAGAGAGAGACGCGTTGGGTGAGCTCATTAGTTCATCCGCATTTATTCCTCTTCCAAAAGAAGGGCTTTGCTGGCCGGAAATGCTTGAAGTACAGACTTACCCTCCCAATGAAATCCTTCCGACGACCTCGCTTTCTCTCCAAAGATCAAATAAAATCAAACTTCCAATAACCCAAAGGCTGCAGGGAAGTTTTGGGGCCTTACACTCTTTACTGAGTGGAAGACGAGGGGGAAATACGCAAAGCCCGTTGATGGTCATAAAACTTGGGGTTTTTTTTTATTAAGCATATCAATAGTCAGCCACAGAGGCAGACTGCACTCATCCTGAGCCTTCAAAATACACCCTTAAAAAAATCAATTTACTTTTTCCGCTTATTTAATTCCGCTGGCCCTTCTATTCGCTTTTAAGAGGTTAGAGGGGAGGGGAAACCCCGAATTTCTGGCTCATCGTTTCTCCGCCTCTCTTTGGAGGGGAAAAAAGTGAGTTTTTTTAAAAAAAGAATTTGCCTTCAGTTAGGAGAAGAAGAAAAAAGAAAGAAAGTGTAAGGAGGGAGGGAAAATCTCTGTCCCTACCTGCACGCGGGCGCCCGTGACATTTGTGCGCCTTTATTTAATTCCCCAGAATTTGGCGAACGCAATGAAACCGATCCTCAATGGATCCCCACTGTACGTTTGATCCCTTTTTGGAAATCGACCCTCGTCCCTATCGATCAAAACGTTCGGCGTCGAGATCAGGAAGGGAAGGAACGGTTCTGGCGTGAACATTGCAAGGGGTTTTAAAAGCCTAAAAGAAAACAAAGCCTCCGTGGAGGGGGGGGGAAATCACGCGCGTCCCCCACCCCCATACCCACTCCAACCGTAGCTCGAATATTTCTAAGCATTTCGCGGGTCCAAAAAGACCAAAGGTTGACCAGCTTCCGAAGAAAAAAAAGGGGGGGTTTCCGCGCATCCGCCGCCCGTGGCAAATTCAAGCCACGAAGCGCGCCAGGCGAGTTTCCTTGCAAAAACTCGGGAGGGCCCGAAAGCGATCCCGCGTGCGTGGGAATTTCAGCAGGCCCCGATCGGGGAGACTAGCCCGAAATCGGAAGGAAGCAGTTGGAAAAAGGAGCGAGGCGCCCACGGTGCTTTTTGAGGGCGCAGAACACGGGAGGGGGGCGAGGGGGGGAAGCAAAGAACGTGAGAACAGGTCGAAGCAAGCGGATTCTCTACCCCGAGATCAAAGGCGACTGGGGGGGGGGGAGCTGTTGGGCGCCAGCTGCAAAGGAATCGATCGTGCGGATTGAAAAAAAACGGGGTGTTGGGACGAAATTCCACGCGGCTCATTTTCTGTGGGGTTTGAGAGGTGAGTTAATCGATGAAATGCGGTTTCATATATGGGGAAAAAAAGAAGAAGAGAAAACAGCCAGCCTCGCTTGCTCTTAAAACCGAGCAGGTGGACACAGGTGCTGCTGGAAAGGCGCCTCCGTTGCCCACGCGAGGAGGGAATCCTAACCACGCATCCTTAGGCCCAGCCGGTTTTGGGCTTTGTCTCCAATCCTGGCCCTTTCCTGGCCCAGTTCTTCACCCACGCCCAGTTCCGTGTGACCCAGAGTAACGGATAGAGCCAGCTAGGCCTCTTGCGAGATCCAGGTGTGGATACAAACCCCAAATTCTCCTTTCCACCCCCTCTCTCTCTCTACCTGGCGCGTTCATTTATCCAGCGGTTGTCCACCCGTTAAGATCGCCGTTTATACACCTGGTGGCTTCAACCGCAGAACGAATCGCTTTTTCAAAAGCAGAAGGTTTGGGGAACCGGAGGACCTCTCCCCCCCCCCCCGTGATAACCTTTCTGCCTTTGAATAAAACTGGGGTTCGTTTACAAAGGCGCCCCCCCCCCCCCGGTCCGAAGCCACGAGTATTTGGCCCGGTTCTTCTCCAAAGGGCTCGCCGCTTTACCTGAATCGTTCGAGGCTCTCACCTGACCCAAATCTACATCTTAAGGAAAGCTGTCAAATTCGTTCTTTGGGCCTTGATACCCGAAACAGGCCTTCCTCCACCCCCCTTTCTCTCTCTCTCTCCCTCTGTGTACACGGAAGATTGGGGAAGCGCTAGCACCCATCCTGAAAAAAGGCAAGACAAAAATTGGGGAGGGGGTGGGAATCATTTATTCATGCTAAATGTTGAATAAATCACCTGAGATGAACCGATCGGTATGATCTGCAAACGTAGCAGATAAAAAAAGAGAGAGAGAGATTTTCTGAAATCTGGAAGAAAAATGATTCTCTGGCCAAACTAAACAAAAACAAAAACAAACCTCGTTTCAAGCTTATATTTGGGGAGGGGGTCCTGCTTTTTCCAGTTGTGGCGAGAAGGAAGGAAGATTTATCCTCCACACATACACCCCCTAATTTTTCAGCTGTGCATTCAGACCCACCAGCGATTGGGAAAAGACTTCGATGTTAAAAGAAATGCGTTGATTTTTTGATTTTTTTTTAATTTATTTTTATATGCCGCCCTTCTCGGGAGACTCAGGGCGGCTTACAATGCATTGAGCAATAGCCTTCATCCTTTTGTATATTTTATACAAAGTCAGCTTATTGCCCCCACAAACCGGGTCCTCATTTTACCCACCTTAGAAAGGATGGAAGACTGAGTCGACCTTTTAAAAAAAAAAATTTAAAAAAAATTGTTAACTGTTCTCACCATTTCAGCTGTGATTTTTATTTCTTTTATTGAGCGTAGGGCGTCTACAGAAGTCGTGCGATCGATCAGGTGATAGGCCACACTACTAAAAAGCACATGAATCGGTTGAACTTAATCAGATCAGCTGTGATCAAGTTTGGATTATACATGGAATTTTTAAAGCACGCGCCTTTTTTTTTTTTTAATCGTCGTTATCTTTGGTCTGAAGGCAGTTTAGCCACAAATTCGACCTCGAATATTTTGCTGGGCCAGGTGGGTTATATGTCTGATCTCTACAATTGGCCTGGGGAGGGGGCGCGGGAGTGGGGGGTTATAAGCATCCTTGCTCTGCACAAAAAAAGCTCCTTCAGAATATTCTCCTCTGGGTCTTGGGAAGGATCTATATTTCGTAATGAAATGTTTCATCAGTTAGGTATTGGCTGAGTGAAGGTCGCCTCTTTATTAGTCTCCTTTTACAGAAGAAACTGTTTTAAAAAATGGGAATTCTTCCTGGAAAGTCTTGGTTTGGGGAACTGAACCACTTCCTAAAATAAAGCCAGTTCTTCCTGCCTCTGGTTATTATGGAGAAGGGGGTGGGGGGCGGACGAGACGGGACTGGGTAGTTGGGGGGGGCGGGCTTCCTCGCTGCCAGAATCTGTGGCAAACTTTCCCACATACCAAAGCAGATTAAAATCTCCCCTTGCTGTTAGAGCCCCGCTGGAAATCTCTCTCTCTCTCTCTTTCCAATATCCAGCTTTTAAACCGTTGTAAAGTTTGTCCCGTCCCACCCCTAAACTTAAAACGAGACCAAACTCATTATGTCAAAGGAGAGAAGTCCAGAAAATAAGAATGCCCTCCACGCTGCCGTTTGGGAATCTAACCAAAAGGACACAAATTAAATTTAATTCCCAAATGAAAACAAACTCCCAAATTAAAAGAAAACAAAAAAAACCTCTATTTTTTTTTTCAAAAAAACACAACTAGGTTTGAAGGTCGAAACAAAAATTGTAATTTTTTATTTTAAATTATTTTAATTAAAAATTTCCTAATATGATTTGATTGCTTATTTGTTCCCTGTGACTATCATTAAGTGTTGTACCTTATGATTCTTGATGAACGTATCTTTTCTTTTATGCACACTGAGAGCTTACGCACCGAAGACAAATTCCTTGTGTGTCCAATCACACTTGGCCAAGAAAATTCTATTCTGTTCTAACGGCCTGGGGGAGGAGAGGGGGGGTCCTGTCTCAGAAGCCCCTCCACAGCCTTCACCCTTGCAGGACTCAGGAACTTCCTGATCCTAAAGACGTTCCTAAAGACGTATCTTAAAGAGTAATTAAAATGAAAGAGGAGAGGAGGTCGCCTGATTTCTAATTTTTATTCTGATGGCACAAGCCGAAAATTCACCTTTCCTGGGTCATGTCTTGTAGCAATTTCCTGTCTGCTCTTATGTAACATTTTGACCCCCTCTGATTGGCCTTCCTTCCTTCCTTCCTTCCTTCCTTCCTTCTCTTTTTTGCCTTCTTTCTCTTTCTCTCACCTTCCTTCTCTCCTTTTCATGTCTTCCTTCCTTCTCTATTCTTTTCCTCTCTTCCTTCCATCCATCCTTCCTTCTCTTTTTTGCCTTCTTTCTTTCTCTCATCTTCTCCTTTTTCACACCTACCTTCATTCTCTAATTTCTTTCTTTCCTTCCTTCCTTCCATTTTTTTCTTGCCTTCTTTCGCTCTTACCTTCCTTCTTTTATATCTTCCTTCTCTATTCCCTTCCTTCCTTCCTTCCTTCCTTCCTTCCTTCCTTCTCTATTTTCCTCCCTCCTTCCCTTCTCTTTTTCTTGCCTTTTTTCTTTCTCTCACCTTCCTTCTCTTCTTTTCATACCTTCCTTCCTTCCTTCTCTCTTTCTTTCTTTCTTTCCTTCCTTCCATCTTGGAGAGGAAGCAGAAAAGGTTAACCCTAACCCTTTAACATTTCCTGTTTCAGAGATGCTGGCAAAGAGGTGCTGTCTTTTCTTTGGAAGCTATAACTCGGAGGAGGAAGAGGAGGAGGAAGGAGACTGAATGGAAAAGGAGGGGGAAAAAGGAAACGATGTGGCCAATATCTTAATCAGGGACAGGATGACCTGTGACCCAGGAGGTGGCTTCATTGTGCAGGGGACACACATCGCACTGACCCTTTCTGCTTGAGCGAGTCCTGGGGGGCAACCAAAGCCACCAACCCCTCCAAAGGCATGCGAGGGCTTAAGGCTAAGTCACCAGCCTTCCTCTTCGGATCTGAGGGACACATTTGGGAGATGTTGACCCTCTCCTTCCTGAATAGCCATCTCCTTGGAGGATTTGGGCTTTCTTTCAAAGCCCCCCTTCCATCCAGTTTGCTGGTTTGTGGCATGAAGGGAACAGGAAAGGCGTCAGAGAACATCCAGGGGTAAACAGGAAGGATGGGCTACATTAGGGTGAACAGGGAATAGCAATAGTCCTTAGACTTATATACCACTTCACAGTGTTTTACAGCCTTCTCTAAGCGGTTTACAGAGTCAGCCTCTTGCCCCCCAACAATCTGGGTCCTCATTTTACCCACCTCGGAAGGATGGAAGGCTGAGTCAACCTTGAGCCGGTCAGGATCGAACTCCTGGCAGTGGGCAGAGCTAGCCATAGCATTTAGACTTATCTACCACTTCACAGTCTTCACAGCCCTCTCTAAGCAGTTTACAATGTCAGCTCCTTGCCCACCCACCCCCCAACAATCTGGGTCCTCATTTTACTGACCTCAGAAGGATGGAAGGCTGAGTCAACTTTGAGCCAGGTGAGATTCAAACTGCTGGCAGTGAGTGGTGATTTAGCCTGCTGTACTGCAGTCTAACCGCAGTGCCACTAGAAAGGAGAATGAGGAGGGAAGGGAAGGGAAGGGAAGGGAAGGGAAGGGAAGGGAAGGGAAGGGGAGGGGAGGGGAGGGGAGGGGAGGAGAGGAGAGGAGAGGAGAGGAGAGGAGAGGAGAGGAGAGGAGAGGAAAGGAAGGAAGGAAGGAAGGAAGGAAGGAAGGAAGGAAGGAAGGAATAGCAATAGCCCTTAGACTTATATACTGCTTTACAGTCCTTTACAGCCCTCTCTAAGCAGTTTACAGATTCAACCTCTTGCCCCCAACAATCTGGGTCCTCATTTAACCGACTTTGAAAGGATGGAAGGCTGAGTCAACCTTGAGTCAGTCAGGATCGAGCTTCCTGGCTGTGGGCAGAGTCCCCCTGCAATACTGCCTTCTCACCACTGTGCCACCAGGGCTCCAGAACAAAGAAACTTGGTCAGAAAGAAAGCTGTGATTTCTTCTTCGATCTTCCCCCATCTATATTTGCAGATGGCCACACCAGGTTGACCTTCTGTGGGCTCTGAAGCTAAGCAGGCTTGGAGATGTTAGCATCTCCCCAACATACACACACACACACACACAGAGAGAGAGAGAGAGATCCCTTCCAAATATATTATGCAACCCAACTCCAAAAACGCCCATTCCCTCCCCACTCCTGGGGGAAGGATACTGCAAAATACCCATTCTCTCCCCACTCTGGGGCCAGCAGGAGTGGTATTTGCCTGTTCTCCGAACTGCTCAAAATTTCCGCTACCAGTTCTCCAGAACCTGTCAGAACCTGCTGGATTTCATCCCTGGCCTATGGCTTAGCCAAGGTTTGAAGTCCATCCGCTGTTGGTTCAGCAAATTGTGGTGTTTTGTCTCCTGTTTGCTTTGACAACAACCTTGTGAAGTGTGTTTTATGTAACATACTTAGATCAACTGAAGGTCAAGAAACGGCATTCATATCTAGGTGTTCTACATTTGTGAGAATCCAGCCCTGTTTCTAGTTTTCTGCTTCTAGGTGTTACGCAAGTATTGGACAGTCCCATAATTAGATTATGCACGCAAGTAGGCAAGAGAAAGGAAATGTTGCTTTGAGGTCTCCAACTCCTGCCCCTTGACACTCTGATTCAAAGGGTCAGAAAGCTGTTGAGATGTCTTCTTGGAGAACACCCTCTGGTCATTGAGGTCTAAAGGCCAAGAGAACTCATGGGACAGCATCTATTGTTCACACAAGGGCTTCACACTCTTTGGTCTACCTATATCTTTGTAAGTTATCTTCTTTCTCAAAAAGAATCTATCTCAAAAAAAGATGGAACCAGATTCTCATGGGAGGCGCCAGGTCAAGGAAAGAGGTTGGCCTCCTAAACCCTGCCCTTCTTACCCCACCTTAGATTATCTGGAGAACATCAAGGCCTCCCTACTCCAAGTTTCCACCAAATGTCTAAAGATTGTACACTACTGGTCCTCAAAACAAATTTGGGACAGGTGGTCAATTGACATCCAAGGGAAGTCCCACCCCTAAGAAATAAATACACCCATGCTGATTTCCATCCGTTCAATGTTCTCCAGAAGTTCTGAACTTCCTAGATGCCAAGTCCATTTAGTGAAAGACCAGTGTTCATTTCCCAAGTCAGCCCTTCCAGGTCATCAAATGGTCAAAACTGTCTTCTGCTCAAGTGACACCTTGGCATCTCTTTCTCTTTCCAGTCTGAGCCAAGCATCCACCTCCTTGGTCATTGATGTGACAATGTCTGTTTGTGTTTTTGTCACACTGTCTTACATTTCTCCTCCTTGGTCGTCTTCTCCTCGTGTCAGGTTGGTCTACAGATTCCACCATCACCAAGGGCAAGGAGAAATTGTAATTATTTCTTTCTAGCTCTCTCGAGATTCATCCCTGTCTTTCTCCTTCTTCCTTCCTTCCTTTCTTCCTCCTTCTTCCTTCCTTCTTCATTTCTTCCTTTCTTCGTTTCTTTCTTTCTTTTTCTTCCTTCCTTCCTCCTTCTTCCTTCTTCCTTCTTCTTTTCTTTCTTTTTTCCTTCCTCCTTCCTTCTTCCTTTCTCCTTCCTTCTTTGTTTCTTTCTTTCTTCCTTCCTTCCTTCCTTCTTCCTTCCTTCCTTCCTTCTTCCTTCTTCTTTTCTTCCTTTCTTCTTTCCTTCCTCCCTTCCTTCCTCCCTTCCTTCCTTCTGTGGTCCTAACGGTTTACAGTGAAATTTTTATTTTTTTTAAAATGGAGTTCCAATAACGTAGGACTAACACGTGGCTCAACAGGCTAAATATAGAATATAAACTAACAGAGTTGGAAGGGACTTTGGAGGTCTTCTAGTCCAACCCCCTGCTTAGACAAATGGTTATCCAACATCTTCTTAAAAACTTCCAGTGTTGGAGCATTCACAACTTCTGGAGGCAAGTTGTTCCACTGATTAATTGTTCTCACCGTCAGGAAATTCCTCCTTAGTTCTAAGTTGCTTCTCTCCTTGATGAGTTTCCACCCATTGCTTCTTGTCCTGCCCTCAGGTGCTTTGGAGAATAGCTTGACTCCTTCTACTTTGGGGCAGCCCCTTTGGACTTTCATGGGGTTGAAATTCACGAAGTTCTTGAAGTGGGGTGAAAATCACCTTCACATATTTTTTTTAACCTCATCTTAGAATAGAATAGAGCTTGAAGGGGGCCTTAGAGGTCTTCTAGTCCAGCCCCCCCTGCTCAAGCTGGAGAACCTATACAATCTCAGACAAGTGACTGTCCGGTTTCTTCTAAGTGAGGGAATGACTGGTTTATACTACTCTTCAGGCATTTATTTATTTATTTATTGTTTAAATTTCTATACCGCCCTTCTCCCGAAGGGCTCAGGGCGGTGAACAGCCAAAATTAAAATACATACAATATAAAATTTAAAATAATTTAAAAGCAGAATTAAATCGAATTGGCTCCCCCAAAATTAAAACCCATTACCCTTAAAATAACCCATTAAAATTTTAAACCAGCCCAGCTAGCTGAAATAGGAAGGTCTTCAAAACTCGAGGGAAGGTCCGGAGGTCCGGGATCAGTCTTATTCTCCCGCTTCCGTCCAAAAGGGATCCAAAGAAACCCTGGCCCAGTGGGAAAGAAGAAAACTCGGGACCCAAACGGGGTTATTATTGGGCGGGTGGTCCCCCCCTCCCAAAATGGGGAGGGAAGATGTTGCGTTCCCACGAAATGCTTCCGTCGAGCAGGTCAAAAAAAAGACCCATTCAGCGTCCTTCGGGTTGACTTTCGGCCGGATGCGTGTTGCGGCTTTGCCCGTAATGTTTGTTAAGCCTTCGTTTGTAATGTCGCCGAGCCAGAAAACGGGGTTCGTTCGCGAGTTAGGTCGTGAGAAAGCCTCCAAGCCAAGGGAAGGCACGGGGAAATCGAGGCATTCGTGAGGGGATTCGAAACGAAACGAAGGCAAACTTTAAATGAGATTTTTTTTGTTTTGCCCGAGTCCCGCCTGCTCCTCATGAGGACTAGGAACACATACTTAAAAAGAAAACGAACCAGTGGTGAAATCCAATTTTTTTTACTACCGGTTCTGTGGGTGTGGCTTAGTGGGTGTGGTGTGGCTTCGTAGGTGTGGCAGGGGAGGGATACTGCAAAATCTCCATTCCCATCCAACTCCAGGGAAAGGATACTGCAAAATCCCCATTCCCTCCCTACTCCTGGGGAAAGGATATTGCAAAATCTCCATTCTCACCCCACTCTGGGGCCAGCCAGGGGTGGTATTTGCCGGTTCTCCGAACAGCTCAAAATTTCCGCTACCGGTTCTCCAGAACCTGTCAAAACCTGCTGGATTTCACCCCTGATATAAACATGGTAAATCCAGAGAGAAATCCAGAAAGGTGAACTAGAAATTCCAAAGAGATGATGATGATGATGATGATGATGATGATGATGATGATGATGATGATGATTAAAGACGAACACCTCCTATCTTCTGGATGAGTCTTTTACAAATTCTCCTTAATTCCTGCTTCTCCAAAGTCGCACCTATTCCTTGAAGTTCCCAAACTATGGCTGGGGGTGGGGGGGGGTGGGGGGGTGAAGCAGCCATGTGGTGGGGGGAGGTAGTCTTTTCATTCAGTTAAGCTCCTGGAAAACCGAGCATGTACTGTGCAGAAAGACCCGTGAACGTGTGAACTCCAGAGGCTCCAAGCAAGATCAAAAGAAAGCTGGCATTTTAGGCGATGTACTAGATTTTTTGTAGTTTTTTGCTTACGGGGAAGCCGCCACACCCGTGGGTAGCCAGGCAGCCCTTGCGCCCGCCTCCTTCAGACGACCCTCCAGCCCCGCGATCAATTTTTTTTTCCTCTTATTTCCATTTATTTATGAAATGTAGGTGCCTCTTACTGCTAAAGCTACTTTGGAGGCTTACGAAATGATAACAATATAGAATAAAAGGACAAGGATTAAATAGGAACTCAAAACTGGAAGGGCACGGGGAGAGGTCTTCCCTCCATCCTGTCAGCTGCCTGCGCCCCCCCCCCCCCACCCTTCACACTCACACACCCACGTCGGGGATCCCGGCCAGCCGGCACAACCAGGCTCTAAAATCCTTCCGGAAGGCCAGAAAAGTAGGGGCGGATCGCCCCTCCGGCGGGAGTATTGCAGAAAAGGCTCCCAACCAGCCGAGCGAGTGGGGCGGGCCAACCCCAGAGATGAGGGGGTCCATGGAGCTCCCTGAGCTTGGTTCTTTTCTTGCAAGACGTTTTATGAGCCAAACTAGGGAACGTCATCAGTGCGAGGAGGAGGAGTGGAGTTTAACACTCTGAGAGCGGATGATGTTACTTTGTTAGGTAATGAAACAAACAAACAAACAAACAGGCTCAGAGAGCACCAAGGATCCCACCGTCCTCCTCCTCTTCCGCTCCACAAAGCCCACTCCCTTCTAGCACTGATGATGTTCCCTAGGTGGGTCACGAAACGTTTGCCAACTCAGCACCAGGGACCCCCCACCGTTCAACCCTGCCTTAGCTGCGTATACTCCCTTTTATTTGACATTTCTGATACGCCCTGGACCCTCCCCACAAAGAGCTGAGCGGCAGCCAGGAGGTGGGGTGTGGGGGGCGTTCGCTAAAGGGCTCCGCTTTCTGCGCTTCCACCCTCCTCGCAAATTTCCGGAGAAGAAATTGGGAAGAAATTCTGCAATTTCTCCGCAAAACGCTGGAGTATTGGTGGGCGGGTGTAAAAATCTTCCTTACATGTGTAGTAGCTCCGTCGGGCTATTAACGCCGACAGAAACATGGCAGAAAACGCCTGTCTGCCAGAAATGAGTTAAGCGGGGGGAGGGAGCGCGGGGGGGGGGAGACAGACAGGTACCCCCCTCTTTTCCTCTTCTTCAACCCCACCTTGTCTTCCTGCTTTGTTCCTCCTCGCCTCGTCTGAACTCCCCGCAAAATAATTCTGCCACCCGCAAAGCCCCTTCCCAATTCATCCCGGCTTATCAACATTGAGGGGGGTGGGCGGCGCCGCCAGGGTGAAATCCAGCAAGTTCTGACAGGTTCTGGCGAACCGGTAGCGGAAATTTTGAGCAGTTTGGAGAACCAGCAAATATCACCTCTGGCTGGCCCCAGAGTGGGGTGGGGATGGAGATTTTGCAGTATCCTTCCCCTGGAGTGGAGGGGAAATGAGATTTTGCAATATCCTTCCCCTGCCACGCCCACCGCCACGCCCACAGAACCGGTAGTAAAAAAAAAATGAAACCCACCACTGAACTGCACCCCGCCGCCCCCCCCCCCCGCCCCCCAAATTAAGAGCCTTCACTCCAGCTCATCTCCTCCCCGTCTAAGGGGGCTCCTTAAAGCGAGAAAACGAGGCGGAGATTGTGGGGGGCATCGCCTTGAAACTTCGCTTTCTCCCTCAATCCACGCGCGAGGGAAACCAGGCGCCACTCAAATCGAAGAACGGCGCAGATTCGGATTCAAATCGATTTGCGCACAGAAAGGAAAAGTGGGTGAAAGAGACGCGGCGTCTAGGGAAAGGGAGGAGGGGCGGTTGAACCAAACGAAATTTGGAAAGACCCAAGTTCTTTTCTCACCCTGATTTTGAAGGACCCCCGTAATAGAGTGAACTCGCCGAGATTTCAAAATAATCCTTTTTAAATAATAATAATACTAATAATGAGGAATTTGAAAGATAAACGGGGAGTCGAGAAGACGGTCAGCCTAACTTCCTGCTGAAGGGGGTGGGGGGACAGAGGTGGACACCCACCCGCACACAAACACAACCCCCCCCCGCCCCAAATGAGAAGGAGAGAATACAGTTCCCATCAACCCCAACGTCCCGCGTGGAATTCCAGTCTAAAGGATCGGGGGAGGGGCAAGGAGGCAACAGGCTGGGAAAGGCTTTCCACGGCCACTCGCAACTTTATTTCTTCAATCGGTCTTTCCTCCTCCCTCCCTCCCTCCCTCTGATTTCATCTTCCTTCCTTCCTTCCTTCCTTCCTTCCTTCCTTCCTTCCTTCCTTCCTTCCTTCCTTCCTTTCTTCCCCCTCCTCCGATTTAATCTCTTCCTTCCTTCCCCCTCCTCTGGTTTCATCTTCCTTCCTTCCTTCTTTCTTTCCTTCTCCTCTGGTTTCATCTTTCTTCCTTCCTTCCCCCCTCCTCTGATTTCATCTTCTCTTCCTTCCTTCTTTCTTTCCTTCCTTCCTCCCCCTCCTCTGATTTCATCTTCCTTCCTTCCCTCCTTCCTTCCTTCTTTCCTTCTCCTCTGGTTTCATCTTTCTTCCTTCCTTCCTTCCCCCCTCCTCTGATTTCATCTTCTCCTCCTTCCTTCCTTCCTTCCTTCCTTCTTTCCTTCCTTCTTTCTTTCTTTCTTTCTTTCCTTCCTTCCTACCCCTCCTCTGGTTTCATCTTCTTTCCTTCCTGCCTTCCTTCCTTCCTCTGCCCTCCTCTGATTTCATCTTCCTTCCTTCCTTCCTTCCTTCCTTCCTTCCTTCCTTCCTTCCTTCTTGCAAAAATTATCCTATTTTCTCGGTCGGGGCCACTCTACCACAAAAACACCGGGGCCCCCCGCCCCCCCCCCTCTCTTTCCTTGAAAGTTAATCTATTATATCAACCCCAAGTGAGTTTAAAAAAAAAAAAGATTTGGGACTCTGATGAGAAATTAAACGGGTCCGGGGGGACCTCGGATTCTTCTGGAAATGAAAATGTAGTAAGGGGTCTTTTCTCTGCCCCAAACCAAGAAGCAGAAACGGTTTGCGAAAGTCATATTCCATCCTGTCTATTTTGGTCTGTGATTATTAGTATTTATTAAGGAATGCTGTGTAGCTTAGGAGCTCTCAGCAAAAAAAAAATTAAAATAAAATAACAGCAGCGGTTGTTCATGGCTGAAGCTATCCTGGGTGGTTATTTACACACTCACACACCTGTTATTTACACAAACACACACTCAACACACACTCGCACTTAGTTTCACTTTTCCTGGATCCTTGGGAAAGGAATGGCATCTTTTCCCACGCGCGTTTTTAATCATCAGAACTTTGCACCGGTGCCAGATTTGCACCTATTTTGCAGGGTCTCCCTCCTCCCCACCCAAAAAAAAACAGGATTTAGAAACGTGAACCAGGGGGGAGTTCCCTCTGGACTTGGGGGTGGGGGGGAGGCGGGTAGCGGAGAGAAAGACAGAGATAGGCTGCTAGTCTCAGACCTTGGTGCGGTCTGGAGCTGTTGCGTTTTATGCCCGTGGCCTCCAGTTCAAGGCCCTTTGCTTCCCCACGGAAAAGGCTCCGAAGCGGGTTGGGAAGCAAAGAGAGGGTCGACACCACGGGGAGGGAAGGGGGGCTCTTTATCCGCTGCCCCCTCGCAGCCTTTTTTTTTTTAATTTTGATTTATATGCCGCCCTTCTCCGGAGACTCAGAGGAGCTTACAATGCGTTAAGCAATAGCCTTCATTCTTTTGTATATTTTTATACAAAGTCAGCTTATTGCCCCCACAAACTGGGTCCTTAGAAAGGATGGGAGGCTGAGTCAACCTTGAACCTGGTGAGATTCGAACTTACAGTAATTGCAGACAGCTGGTGTTAATCACAATGCTATCAGTCTGCTGAGCCACCAGCTCAGTCCCGCGTTTGCTTCCACCCTCCCCTTAAAACGAGGCTAGGGAAAGAAAACCGGGGAGGGGGCAGTCAGTGGAATCTAAGGGGGAGGGAAGAAAAGACCCAGGCAGATCTCTCTCTGAATAGCCCCCCCACTCACCCCACCCAGATTTCGACGGATCATCCTCCTCTCAGATGAACTGATCCCACCGTCCTTTCTGGATTCATTTATTGGGGGAAATTGGATTTTTAGGGGGTCTTCTGCCCCCTTCTCGCGCCAAAAGGAAAGCCAGCCGGACGTCTCTTCCTAGAAGCCCCCCCATCCCACCCCACCCTTCCCCTGCCTGCCCCCTATCCCCCACTCAACCCCTCTTCGGGATAGAGGAGCGCGCGCGCTGGAAACACGTGTTGGGGAGACGTCGGGACGCGCCTTCTGACCCTCCGGCGCGCCTCCAGGCCCGGTTTGCGGAGGAGGGGTGGGAGGGGGGAAGCAGCCCTGACGCCTCTACGCCCCCCCCTCCTCCCCCCTCCCCGGCCTTAGCCATCGCTGCCCGGCTTCCTCAAAGGCCTCGGCCCGTTTCAAAGGCGGCAGCTCGCGTCTGGAGGTGCCGAAGTGTCCCGCTGCGAAAGCCGGGCCAGGCCCCCTCCGCCGTCCGGCTCGCCAATGGGGGCGCTTCTGCCGGGCCAGCCGTCCCCCCCCACAACCCCCACCCCCGCTGGGCTTTTGTGCTTGGGGCTCGGCCGGGGGAGGGGAGCGCTTCCCCACGCCGCCCCCTTCCTTCTCTTGGCCCCGCCGACGAGGGAGGAGGAATGCCAGGCTTTGGGGGGGAGGGATTGGATGGCCCCCCACCCCGCAAGATCCGCCCCCGCGCTTCTCTCCCAGCCCCCTTTGCTGCTTCCAAGCTGGCTGCGTGGAAGGAGGGAGTGGGGGTCTGGGGGGAGGCCTTGCTGCGCGATTCAGAGGTGGGGGGATGGGGGGACGGCAGAGGTGAGGTTCCTGATCCTAAAGACCTCTGGTTTCTGGCCCCTTTCGCGCTTCTTTTTTTTTCTTCCCTCCTTCCTCCCCCCTTCCTTCCCTCTTTCCCTCTCTTCTTCCTTTTCTTCTTTCCTCTTCCCCTTCCCCCCTTTCTCCCTTCCTTCCCTCCCTCCCTTTCTTCCTTCCTCCCTCCCCTTCTCCTTTCCTCTTCCCCTTCCTTCCTCCCTCCCTTCCTTCCCTCCCTTTCTTCCTTTCTCCCTCCCCTTCTCCTTTCCTCTTCCCCTTCCTTCCTCCCTCCCTCCCTCCCTCCCTCCCTCCCTTCCTTTCTCCCTCCCCTTCTCCTTTGATTAGCACAAGGGGGGGGGGAATCTGCTCCAGCAATTTACCTCTTGGCAGCAAGCAGCAGAGTCCTGAGCAAAACAGCTGAGAGCAAATCAGCTGAGAGTCCGGAGGGGATCCAATCAACTTGTGCTAATTAGGTTGTGCTGAAGCTGAAAGGAGCTGTTTTTTCTTGCTGTTTGCTTGCAAGGAGGTAACTGCTGCAAGGTAGAGGTCAAAGGGTGGGGGGCCAGTGGGTGAGCGGGGCTACATTCGGTGTATAAGATGCACCTAAATTTTCACCCCCTTTTAGGGTGGGGAAAGGTGCCTCTTATACCAAAAAATACGGTAATTTCCACACAGCTTTGGTTTCAATACGCAAACTATTCCACTTCCACTTCTAGAGAGATCGTGAGCTAGTTTGCGGTCTCCCATCCTCCCATCAGAAAAATAGCTTGTTGCAGCCGGACTCTCTCTCTCTCTCTCTCTCTCTCTCTCTCTCTCTCTCTCTCTCTCTCTCTCTCTCTCTTTTTTGATGCTTTTGTGGCAAGCTGTCCACAATGATCAATGGTTGGCATGGAAACTGGCCTTATTACCCACCAGGGCAGAGTTTTCTCTTATTAAATTTGGGCTCTTATCGATCTTTCCCATTTCGCGCATTAGGAAAATGGCAAGCACTTTTAAAACAATTGCCTTGTGTTTTGCACCAAGCTACATCCATACCTACTTCCTCCTTTCCCCCATATTTGTGATAAAGAGGTGCATTTTTTGCCCGTGAGGTTAGGTACAAAGGACGCATAAAGTCCTTGTTAGTTGTGGCCCTGCTTTTCTTGCCTTAACTCAGTTGCCTGGGTTCACCAAACAGGCTGAGATCTAAACGCAGGAAATACAACGTTCCAGCTGTTTGCAACTGTGTTGGGTCTCACAGTATGTTGCTCGAAAAAGATTTCCTCTCTTGGGCAGTAGAAAACGGACAATCCATGCAATCTGAATCAGGAACCCATGGAATTATTAGGAAGGACAAGGCAGACAGGATGCAAGCGACAAAGATGTTTAAAGGCCTGGAGACTAAAACACGTTAAGAACGGTTGCAGGAATTGGGTATGTCTAGTCTAGTGAAAAGAAGGACGGGGGACATGATAGCAGTCTTCCAGTATTTGAAAGGCTGTCACAAAGATGAGAGGTGCAAGCAATTTCCAAAGCACCAGAAGGCAAGACAAAAACAAAAAAACAAAAAACAAGGGATGGAAACTACTGAAGGAGAGAAGCAACCTGGAATTAAGGAGAAACTTCCTAACAGTGAGGACAATTAACCAGTGGAACAGCTTGGCACCAGAAGTTGTGGGTGCTTTATCACTGGAGGTGTTAGGAAATCATAGTTACCTAACTGGTTGGGTTGGCAATATATAAAACCTCAATATAGCTTTAAGACTGTACTGCTGTATTGCATCATACTGTGTCCTGATTGGTTGCTCTGTAGCCAATGTCCTTAAGAGGGAGCCTGAAACATGGTTAGTCTCTCTTTGCTGACCATTATTGCTCTTTGCTCACCATTGCTGATCATTACTGTTCTTTGCTGTGTTTGCTACTGTTTGCAACTGTTATTGTGCAATAATAATTTGCACAAATTATTTTATTGTGTATGACTATGACGACTGGTAAGAAGACTTTGTTGTTGGAATATCCCTGGACTATTGTTTTACTATCTACTACTTTATCTGTGTATGACCTGGACTGTTTATTGGACTGTGCTTGGATATTGCTATTTCCTAAAAAGTAAACACAACTCAGTGTATTTGTGTGTTGGCTGTGATCATTCGCAACTACTCTCAGTCGCTTTCATGTGCACACCCTTGTTACTCTAGGGTTGCTCTGTGAATTCTTAAAAACAGAAGGTTTTTAAGAAAAAACTGGTCAGCCACTTGTCTGAAATGATATAGGACAGTGACGGCTAACCTTTTCAGGACCGAGTGCCCAAAGCGCACGTGCTCGAACCCCCAAAATGCAATATGTGCACAGCCCCCTGCATCAGCCTGTCCCCCTTATGCATGCACGGCAGAGACCCAAAGACCATCTGACCGGAGACATGCACAGCGGAGCTGAACTGGGGCGACGGTTCGCATGCCGTCAGAGCGGGCACCATAGGTTCACCACCACGGATATAGGATCTCCTGCTTGAGGTTGGAGTAGAAGACCTCCAAAGTCCCTTCCTGCTCAATTAGGATCGATTGAATAATTAGAATTTCTTCTGCTCTCCAAAAACTATCTTCAAGGATGGTTTTCCTGGCCCTGTTTTATAATCAAATTTCAGGACCGCTCCTTTGCTGGACAGCTCCCGTTTTGCTTGGAAAGCCTGAACCGGGCAAAATTCATTTTTAAAAAAATCTCTCCTTGCAATCAGTATAACTTGGAAACTCCTGAATTTTACAGAATCCACATTTACAAGTTTTTATCAAGAAGAGCATAGGAAGCCTGCAAAAAATCTGCCTATTTCCCCCTTTAGGATGAAACTCTAAATCATGTTCTCACAATTTGGGTGCAGTGGGGAGGGATGTTTTCCTAGATGTGGGGGCTGTGGGTTGTTTAAAGGGATGGCTATTTGATAAGCCTGAGAACCTGTCATTTATATTGCCTAATATTAAGCAGGACTGCTATAGGAGTTTTATTTGCACCAGTTGAGAAAGCGATACGAACCATTTGAATACACCTGCCGAAGTGTATAGGCTCAAATATTGTATTTATTTCAGCCACGTTGGCTTTCTTCCCAAGTAGACAAAAGTCAAACCATCCATCAGGTAAGCAAAAAACTGCCAAATTACGCTCCCCTGTCTTAAAGAGGTCCATCTGGTGGGACCAAGAAACAGGGCCTTTCCGGTGGTGGCTCCCTCCCTGTGGAACATCATCCCAACAAAGATAAGACCAGCCCCTATTTTGACACTCTTTCAAAGGGCCCTAAAGGCATGGCTCAGCCAATGGGCCTGGGGATCCCAGGATGATACAGAGCCCATCAAATGCTTTGATAAAAAATAATAATTTAATAATGATGGCGCAGTGGACTAAGTGCTGTTAAAGTAGCACTTAAGTTGCCAGCTGCCTGCAATTACTGCGAGTTCAAATCTCACCAGGCTCAAGGTTGACTCAGCCTTCCATCCTTCCGTGGTAGGTAAAATTAGGACCCGGATTGTGGGGGCAATAAGCTGACTTTGTATAAAAAAGAACACCACTTAGGGGGCCCCGAAAGCCCTACTAAGCAGGTATATACAAAAGTATGAAGGCTGTTGCTTAACGCATTGCAAGCCGCCCTGAGTCTCCGGAGAAGAGCGGCATATAAATCGAACAAATAAATAAATAAATAATTTTTAAAAACTGAACTAAAGATGTTTTTTCAGGAGGCAACCGGACTTCCTTGTTTTTTCTTTAAAGTCATTTCACTTCTCATCCAGGAAGCTTCTTCGGCTCTGACTGGATGGTGGAGAATGGATGGATCCCCATCATCCAGGCAGAGCTGAAGAAGCTTCTTGGATGAGAAGCGAAACATCTTCAAAGGGAAAAAAAAACCCAAGAAAGTCCAGTTGCCTCCTGAAAAAGCACCTTTGGGACAACCATGACCTGGAGGACTGAGAATCGCTACAGACAACTGAACTGAACTGAACTGAACTGAACTGAACTGAACTGAACTGAACTGAATTGAACTAAACTAAACTAAACTAAACTAAACTAAACTAAACTAAACTAAACTAAACTCAACTCAACTCAACTCAACTCAACTCAACTCAACTCAAGTCAAGTCAACTCAAGTCAACTCAAGTCAACTCAACAACTCAACTCAACTCAACTCCTCAACTCAACTCAACTCAACTCAACCTGGTATAAAGATGATGAGCAAAGCCACCAATGATGGTTTGTCTCTTTTCACCTTCTGCAATGGAGTGCAAATCCTGCCACCATCACCCACCCTAACTCTCCTCTTAGCAACAAGTTGTGTGACAATCGCTTTGATAACGCAGCGAGACTAATCGCTCGGGAGCCCAGGAGGACTCTGTTTCAGCCATCAACCATCCCGAGGTTATGATGGGCTAATGAGCTGGTCTCGTGGGCCAAATGCAAATCACACGATGGCATGAAGTTTAGAATGGCCCTCCCCATCTTTTCCGGCCTGCTTGCTTCTTAATGAGCAATTTGTGTCGATTAATTACCCTGGTTGACTTCGTCTTCCTTGACCCTCTGCTGGTTTGGAGTCACAGCTGGCCATTTCCTCAGCTTTTGTTTCATCCTAGAGATGCCATTAGATGTCAAGATTCCGAAAGATGCCCTAATTAATTCATGAGCCATGATCCAAACTTCAAAGGAAACATATTCATTTATTAAGAGCACCATTCCGGCAATACTCGGATGCAGTTAGGACTGATCCTACGTAGATTTATGTTCCCCTATGACCCTGTCTCTCCCCTCCTCTCTGGCCATGTCATAAATCACATTCTCCAATTAACCACTTTGGCTGGCTGTGAAACCTAACACCCTCCTTCTGATTGCGGTCAGAAAGAATGTATGGAATTCACGTCAGTTCTCCCTCCCTCCTGCTCATGGCAACTTGAAAGCTTTGCAAGTTGACATTAGACTTATTTGAGCGATGCTGTTCAGACTACACTGAGCTGAAGAACTGTGGAGCTGTGTTGGGGAGGGATCAGGGGTGAAATGCTCCCGGTTTGGACCAGATCGCCTGATCCAGTAGCGATGGCAGCAGGTGGTTCGGAGAACTGGTAGCAAAAATCCCTGCCCCCCCCCCCCCCATTGCCCAGCTGAGCCACGCAATCATCAGAGGCTTTTTTTTTTTATTTTTAAAAGCATTTTTTCTACAACCTCTTCGGCCGAAAAAATGCTTTTAAAAGTAAAAAAAAAAAAAAAGCCTCTGATGATTGCGCAGCTCAGCTGGGATCGTCAGAGGCTTCTAAAAGCATTTTTTTTCTGCAACCTCTTCGGCTGACAATTCAGTTAGATAGGAACATCCGCCCAGGATGAAGCTACTAGTAAACAAGATTGTTGTGGTCCACCAGCAGCCTGTGGAGCTGGCAGTGGAGTCGGAGAGTAAGGAGGCTGGGGAGGACCATGGGCCAGTCCTGGAGTCTGGGGAAGGCCCGGATGAGGGCTCTGTGTCGGAGGCAGAGATGGGGCCAGGGCCATCTGGGAGTGATGTGCGGATTCCAGAGCCTCCAGAGTCGGACAGCAAAGAGGCAGAGGAACAGGAGGAGCCTGTTCCTAGTGCACGCATGTGCAGAGCTGCCAGAAGGCAAGAGCAGCTAAAGCAAAAGGGACGACTCGGGAGTAAGGCCAGGAGACGATTGGCCCCTCCCATAAGGCTTAAAAGGGAAACAAAGGCACTTGGGCCTTTTTGTAGGAAAGCAAAGTTGCCAACTCTGTTTCCAGTTGGCATCTCTTGTTTGTTTCTGAACTTCATGGGGCTTTGCCAAGTAAGGCCTTTGGCAGGGTGTCAAAGAAGATAAAGGTTGGTGATTATCCTGAAGGACTTCTTCCAAAGGACTTTCTGAGGATTGTGTGGCACAGATGATTGTCATAGCTGATTGTCAGAACCTTTTTTTTTTTTTTTACTTTTTAAAGAATTTTTTTACTACCTATTGCACGAATGGGTAGTAAAAACATGCTAAAAAAAGTTTTTTAAAAAGTTCAGATGATCAGCTGTGCTGCGCCATCGTTGGAAGTATTTTTTTACTTTTTAAAGCATTTTTACTACCAGTTCAGCGAACCAGTCACATTTGTTACTACCAGTTCGGGCGAATTGGCCCGAACCGGTAGCATTTCACCCCTACTTAAGCTCATCTCTTGCATTGGGAAACTATGATTTATGGCTTAGCAAGCTGCTGGAACCCAGCCTCAACCCTACCTACATTTTCTGCATCACTTTTTCTGGATGGGGGTCATTTTTGGCTTCCCTTAAAAAAGAGACGAAGGAGCAGAAAAACTGTTTTCCAGATGCCTGTGAAATTTCTACAGATCGGATTTATCCAGCCAGGGAACAGAAATGCTCTCCTGTTAGCCAGCTTCCGAAGTTCAATCAATTCTCCTGTTTTTGTTCAAGATCTTCCACGTTTGAAAACCGCTGGAGTCGGTGGCCACCATCGTATGATACTTACGGCAGTCACCCATCGTATAAATCCCAACATTGCCCAGTTAGCTGAAATTAATGAAGAATATTGCTCTCTTTCTCATATCTTCCCTGTGTTTACGATTTTATAATCCGCCTCACTTTTCTCCTCCTTCGAAATCAATTCTCCCCCTCGCCCCAATTTAGCAAGCATCTCATCTTCAGCCTTCCTTCCAAGGCGATCTCTTGAGGGGGATATTGGCTGCTCCCCTTCCACACTTCTTCCTGTCCTTCAGTATCCTTGTCTCAGACTTGAAAAGGCCCAACAGTGCCTTTCATCTGGGCCAGGCAATTTAATTTTTTTTCTTAACGCTCCAAGGAAGGAAATTGGTCGTTTCTTCCCCGTTTCTGCCCTGCCTTTAATCGGGGCAGGAAACACCCGGTTTTCCTCCCAAAATTTCCTTCCGAAACAACTCAGGGTAACCCTCACGAAAAAGAAAAAAGCCTCCATTTTGTTTTTTCTCTTCTAATCCTCTGTTGAAATGGTAGAGATAAAATGCTCCCAGATCAAAAACTTTCTCCTCCATCCGTCAGTACCCCTGCAGTTCTTCCCTGCCTGAGACCCCCGTCTGAATATTAACCATCTTAAGATTTGATCTGCTGTGGCTTTTAAAAAAAAAAATCAACGCGGCACCACCGGATAAAAGGAAGACACTGGTTTATCTTTACGGAGGCACACATGAACCCTTCCTCGCCAAACAAACCATGTTTCAAAGAGAGGCAAACCCTGAATCCAGAGATTCTCAATATTTAAAATACCACCTATGTGATGCTCCAACAACGTTCTCTGCATTCGTTCTCAAACAGAGGTACGGCAGTGTGTGATGGCAACCAAAAAAGCTAATGCAATCCTTGCTTGTATAAGGTCAAGGTTCCCCTCGCACATACGTGCTAGTTGTTCCCAACTCTAGGGGGCAGTGCTCATCTCTATTTCAAAGCCAAAGAGCCAGCACTGTCCAAAGACATCTCCGTGGTCATGTCGCCGGCATGACTCAACGCCAAAGGCGCACGGAACGCTGTTCCCTTCCCACCAAAGGTGGTCCCTGTTTTTCTACTTGTATTTTTTACGTGCTTTGAAGCAGATGCAACGCTGTAAACAATGGCTTGCTAAAGGCAATTGGCTCCATTCACACAACCTGCTACACCAAGACATGCTAAATAAGCCACGTGAAGGCTCAGCATGAACAGATTATTTTTCTCATTCAGGAGGTAAAAGATAATACAGAAAACAAAAGAGGAAAAGGAATGGGAAGCATTCAAAGCAGTGCGATATTTGTTTTTAATGGGCTTTAAAAAATTATTTAACTGTTCTGAAATCTCCAGATACCCCATTAAAGCATTATTTTTTTAAAAAAAAAACATTCTAATTCGGAAGGCTTTTAGAAAGGGAGCGTGCACCGAAACTCTCTTAATGAAATGTTTAGTTTTCTTGTTGCAAATGAAATTTGCGAAGGACAACTCCAAATTGGTTTAATTGGCTTAACAGATTCACACCGGTGAGATGCTCTGATTTGCTTAGTACAGTTGATCAGCAAGTCTCACAGGGGAAACCAAAGTGGGGCTTGGTTAGCCAAAGGAATCAGAAAGATGTATTTTTAAAATCGGCAGGAGTTCCTCAAGACGCTCTCACTTGGATAAATGCGACGCCTGTTTGCAACGATGCGGCTAGGCAAACATTTAAATCAATCTTTATTTGCATGCTTTTTATATAGAGAGAGATAGATAGATTTTTTTTTCTTAATAAATATTAAAAAATTCAACGTCTACATAAACTGTGTGTTGTCTGGGTACAGTTAATTTTGAGAAATAGCAATGGTAATAATAACAATAATGTTCAAAACATTAATAAGGGTCACACAATCATACTAGTATTTGCTTATCCATTTTAGTAAACCTTCCTTATATAATTAATCTAATTTTTGGGCCTTCTGCGCTCACTGGAAGTAGGGAAACAGGCTGTTTCCTGCCTCTGGAGGGCCTTGGGGAGGTGGGGAAGGCCAGTTTTTTTTGCTCTCCCCAGGCTCCAGAGCCTTTCTAGGAGCCTGGGGAGGGCGAAAACAGCCTGTCCCCCCCTTGGAGGCCCTTCAAAGGCCGGAAATGGCCCATTTGTCAACTTTCAATGGGACCGGAAGTTGGCAAACCGGCCATTTCCAGCCTCCGGTGGGCTTCCACGGGGGTAGGGAAAGCTGTTTTCGCCCTCCCCAGGCTCCTAGAAAGCCTCTTGAGCCTGGGGAGGGCAAAAAAACGGGCCTACTGGGCCCACCGTGCCATCACGTGCCAAAAGTAGGGGGAGCGCAGGGGGGCGCATGCAAATGCGTGGGAGGGCGGGGCACCTAGTATTAGGGGTGTGGACATGTGTGCACGCAACCCCACTGCATTTCCCCCCCCCCTTTTGACACGTGATGGCAAAAAGGTTAGCCATCACTGATCTAAGTCAAGCCCACCTTCAATTCCTTTGGCTTTTATTTACCCGCGATTTGCTTTGAGTTGAGATTCTTGTAGAGAGCTTCAGCTTGCAATAAACCTATATATTAAATCTGAACTGCCCAGATTCCTGATTTTCTGCACGCTTGACAGATGTGCTTCTCTGGCGGAAGCGGAGGAGACGAGAAGGAGAAAGGAACCCTAGCGATAACGATCAAGAAAGACCAAAAGAAATGAAGATTTCCAGGATGGGAAAAAAATCCACCCAAATCCACCAAAGATCCAATGGCATCTTCCAGGCAGGAGCGATGCTGCGTTGCCATGCGGGCTATGGTTGCTATGGAGACTGGCACCCCACATCACCTCCCAGCTGCAGCATTCTCCCGGATGCTCCCTTGCTCCTTGTCTCCAAAAGCAGCACATGCTCAGTGGCCACTTTGCACCTGTGGGAAGGTAGAGGAGGCGACAAGTCAACCATTCAACTCAAGGGGCCGGATGCCCGGCCTCCGACTTGGGTGGGGAGAGGTAATGCATGACTGCCTGGCAGCCCCACGCTGGCTAGGCGAATTCACTGTGGTGACGGATGTCCCGAAGAATGTTTCCTTTTAGGACTTGAGACTTTGGGAGAAGGACAAGGCCCTCAGGGCAGACGTGGGCGATGGAGTCTGAGAACTCATGGGAAGTGGGAAATGCCTACGTCCTCCCATCTTTAGAGGCGGTAGGGAAGAGCAGGGCTGTCCAACCTTGGAGATCTAAAGACTTGTGGACTTCAACTCCCAGACTTCTCCAACCAGCCATTCTACAATGATGACTAGCACTGATGATTTTACTTAGTTTGGGTAATGAAATGCCTGTAAGAAAATAACCAAGCTCAGAGAGCCCAAGGACCTCACAGTTGTCCTCCTCCTTCCTCTCCTCTCCTCCCCACTCCTCCTTCTTCTCCTCCTCCTCCTCCTCCTTGCAAACCCCATTCCCTTCTAGCACTGATAATGTTACCTAGTTGGGTAAAGAAACATCTGCATGAAAACAGCCAAGCTCAGAGAGCACCAAGGACTCCACAGTTGTCTTCCTCCTCCTCCTCCACCTCCTCCTCTCCCCAAACCTCACTCCCTTCTAGTACTGATGATGTAACTCAGTTGGGTCAAGAAACATCTACAAGAAAACAAGCAAGGTCAGACAGAGAGCACCAAGGACCCCTCATGCCAATCCCTGAGCTACAAATATTATCCTTTTATTAGAATACAATCTTGACATGCAGCTTTTTTTCTTTCTTTCTTTCTTGTTTTCCTCCCCTTTCTCTGCATAAGTTTGCTAGTTTGTTAGTTTGACATTGTCCACTTCACTTCAAGCCCTCTGATCATTCTGGGGCTCTATCCAAGACCCAGCTCAACTTCACCGCCCATTATGTCCTTTTTTTCAAACCTTGGCAACTTTTAAGATGCGCAGAAGTCTGCTCAAAAAAAACCCCACTGTGCTAAAACCATCGTGCGATCTGGTGGTTTGAGTGGTTGACCATACTATTCGAACTCAAATCCTGCAGTGAGATCAACCAAAGTTTACAGCTTAAAAAGGTAAAGGTTCCCCTCGCACATATGTGCTAGTTGTTCCTGACTCTAGGGGGCGGTGCTCATCTCCGTTTCAAAGCCGAAGAGCCAGCGCTGCCCGAAGATGTCTCTTTGGTCCTGTGGCCGGCATGACTCAACGCCAAAGGAGCATGGAATGCTGTTACCTTCCCATCAAAGGTGCTTCCTATTTTTCTACTTGCATTTTTTACCTGCTTTCAAACTGCTAGGTTGGCAGTCAAGTCACGGGAGCTCACCCCATTACATGGCACTAGGGATTCGAACTGCTGAACTGCCAACCTTCCGATCGACAAGCTCAGTGTCTTAGCCACTGAGCCACCATGTCCGCGTTTACACCGCGTTTACAGCTTAGGGATGTGCAAATTCAGCCAAAAAGTAGATCATTCAAGAAAACACAAACTAACCTCGGCTCGGAGCAAGCCCGCAAACGCAACCAAATCCCACCTTGCCTTCCGCCATCATAAAACCGAAACCTGTTCACTGACAACCAAACCAGAAACAGGCAAAGATCGACGACACGGGATGGCTTACCAAGGCCATGAGGCTGAGTGTGGGCTTGACCCTTATTCTTTTTTCAACTGCAGCCTTGTCATCCTTGGCCCTACAAGCTCTTCCCTCCTCCCTCTCTTCTTGTTTCCTTTTTTTCCCTTCTCTCTCTCTCTCTCTCTTTCCCCAGACAAAAGGGGAACATGTCTCCCCTCCCTGCGTCTTTTTAAACAGCTGGAGGGTTCCTCCGGGTTCATGCTCCACTGAGCATGGCCGCTCCCAGGGATTGACGGGGGCCGTGTTTCACAGGACGGTGGTGATTAAGAATGAAACAGACCTGCCAGGATGAGAAAGGAAGGTACCAGGAGACGCCCTCCTGGGACAAGCAAGGAGGAAACTTGGAAGAGGAGGGAAATGGCGGAGAGGGCACAACATATTTTTTCCGCCTAGGCCAGGGGAAAAAAAATTGGCAACTTGAAGACCTGTGGACTTCAACTCCCAGCATTCACCAGCCAATTCCCTTGCTGGCTGGGGAATTCTGCGATCGATTGCAGGAACTGCGCATGGCTAGTCTAGTGAAGAGAAGGACCAGGGGAGACAGGATAGCAGTCTTCCAATATTATTATTATTCTCTTTTATTCATTAAAAATGAAATTCAGTCAACTGAACATTTAAAAATGCGTCACAAATACCATTGACTGGTGCTAATGGTTGATAGGGGTTGCTGCCAGCATCCTAGGGATCAACCAAGTACCTTCTTGAGATGTACCATGTTCCGAGTAGCGCAGTTTTTTGCAGTTCCGCTGGTGTTATTGCAGGAAGCTGCAATTTGTTGATGTATCTTATAAAATTCTTGGACATGGTACCAAGTGCCCCGATGACAATGGGTATCACTGTTACAATTATTATTATTATTATTATTATTATTATTATTATTTAATCTTTAGTGAGATTCACAGCCTTTGAGACTGGTTAATAGCTCAGCAGCTCCAGTCCTAACCAAGGACCTAGGAACTGTTAAGGTGACAATGTTAAGGTGACAATGGGTATCACTGTTACAATTATTATTATTATTATTATTATTATTATTATTATGATGATGATGATGATGATGATGTTAATCTTTGGTGAGATTCACAGCCTTTGAGGCTGGTTAATAGCTCAGCAGCTCATGTCCTAACCAAGGACCTAGGAACTGTTAAGGTGACAATGTTAAGGTGACAATGGGTATCACTGTTACAATTATTATTATTATTATTATGATGATGATGATGATGATGATGATGATGTTAATCTTTGGTGAGATTCACAGCCTTTGAGGCTGGTTAATAGCTCAGCAGCTCATGTCCTAACCAAGGACCTAGGAACTGTTAAGGTGACAATGTTAAGGTGACAATGGGTATCACTGTTACAATTATTATTATTATTATTATTATTATTATTATTATTATGATGATGATGATGATGATGATGATGTTAATCTTTGGTGAGATTCACAGCCTTTGAGGCTGGTTAATAGCTCAGCAGCTCATGTCCTAACCAAGGACCTAGGAACTGTTAAGGTATCGTCGGAGGATGTGAGCTGTTCCGAGTTTTTTGTAGAGTCAAAATGTTCAAGTCCGGCAAATTTAGAATTTCTAAATAGTGGGGTAGCCCTTTGGGTATTGCTCCAAGGGCTCCAATTACAATCGGGACAACACACGATTTCTTTTTCCACAATCGCTCAACTTCAATTTGCAAACAGGATTGAGGCAAGACAGAGATCAGAAATGGACACAGCTCGTTTCAAGCCAAGAGGGTTTTCTGCTGACTTCCGAATTGACCTTCAATCCAGCAGTGGGTTGTGAGGAGAAGACCTCATCTTTAGCCTTAGTGAGAACTGTGGAAGGCCATTCTTTCAGAAGACCATAGACTGAATTTAGGGATCCAACGTTCAGTAGACAACCCACTGGGTCATTATTTGGCGGATATTATTTCCTTATCTAAACAGAGAAACAGTTTGACCACCGGTGGGCAAAATATCAGTGGGAGCGACGTTTGACTTCCTGCCGTCTTCCCCAATGATTTCCTTATGGGAAATCTTGCAGGAAGCCTTGGAAGTGACCATCATTTGAACCCAGAGGAGGAAAGTAAAAATGATAGTCGTCAATCACCTATTGTTTCAAAAAGTCAACTGTATTTAAAAAAAAAAAAAAAAAAGCATCACTTGAAATTCCTAGAAATGGCCGGATGTGGCTCTTTGCAAGCGTCGTGAAAGGCCGATGCTCATGTGTTTTCCATTTCGCTTGTTATGGCACATACATGTGCAACTGAGTTCTCCACATTTAGTTCCTTTCAGCTTTTCTCTCTCTTTCTCTCTCTCTCTCTCTGGCTTGATTTTTAAGATTGGCAGGATGGAGAAGATGAATCTCTGTCATCCAGAGTATTTCTAAAGCAAAAGGGACACGTTCAAATTAAGCGGCATATTAGGTTTCCGTTCTTGATCGGATCAGGGCGAGCGCCAGCGCTGAAGCCAAAATGAAAAACTCTCTGTTCCTGGAGAGATTCCTAAAGATCTAACGGGTTGGAGCTTTTGCAAAACAAAACAAAACCGCTTGTAATGGAAAACACATTACGCCGGGCCTGGAACGAAGCTTACTTTCGTACGGGGCAAGTAAATTCAGAAATCTTCTGATGCTAACGACTTGAAGTGCCGATATTTTAAGTTTTCAACCCACTCGCTTTTTTTTATTTTTAAAGAGAATTCATATTTTCCAGAAATCTGAAATGATGCTTAAAGGAATCGGCAAACAAGGGCAATCGAACACATGCACCAACATTTACAAGCACAAACCACATGCACACAACTGGGGAGCAGAATTTCCACCGCTAAGCGAGTCAGCTGTTAGGTGAGTGGCACCTGATTTTACGACCCATTTTTGCCACCATTGTTAAGGGAACCACTGAAATTGTTGACGCAGTTGTTAAGAGAAACTGGCTTCCGCCCCGCCCCGCCACCCACCCCACCCCCCGCCCCCCTCCCGCTTGAGTTTGCTTGTCAAAAACCTGCTGGGAAGGTCACACATTGTGATTATATGGCCCTAGGATACTGCAACTGTCATATATGTTCCCTCAGTGGTGGAATTCAACTTTTTTTACTTCCGGTTCTGTGGGTGTGGTTTGGTGGGCGTGGCAAGGGAAGGATACTGAAAAATCTCCATTCCCACCCCATTCCTGGGGGAAGGATATTGCAAAATCCCCATTCCCTCCTCACTCCTGGGGAAGGATACTGCAAAATCTCCATTCCCTCCTCACACCAGGGGGAAGGATACTGCAAAATCCCCATTCCCTCTTCACTCCTGGGGGAAGGATATTGCAAAATCTCCATTCCCACCCCACTCTGGGGTCAGCCAGAGGCGGTATTTGCTGGTTCTCCGAACTACTCAAACTTTCCGCTACCGGTTCTCCAGAATCTGTCAGAACCTGCTGAATTTCACCCCTGTGTCCCTGCCAGTTCCCAAGTACCTGAATTTTGATCACGCGTTTGTGGGGATGCCATGTCAGTCGTAAGTGCGAGGATCGGTGGGAAGTCACTTCGTTCGGTACCACTGCAACTTCAAACTTTAGTAAGGTTGAAAGCTGAAGGCTACCCACAATGGCCAATTCCCTCATATTCCACCTGTTCAATTTGAGCTTTTCAGACCTCAGTATCAGACAAAAAAATCCCTTTCTTTGGAGTCTGATGGAGTCATAAAAGAGCAAATCAATCCTTCAATGTCCTCTCTTAAACTTGCAGAAGTATCCGCTGGTCAAAAATAAATCCAAGATGGTCACAGCGTAAATGCAATGCCTATTTTTTTTAAAAAATTGTCAATTGAATTGACTTATTTGACCTGCAGATATCCAGTCTCCAAGAGGAAAATTCAGGAAACGTTACGGCCCCGTGTGAAACGCATTCGAAGAAAATCAGCAGAAGTTTATATTCCCATCTCTTCCCAGCTGCCATCTTGACTTTTTTGACCCTGTAAACCTCGAGTGAAGAAAATTTAGGAAGCCCCCCCAAAATGCCCCCGGTCCATTTCCTTCCAGACCCAGCAACAGGAGCTGGTCCCGAGAGGCTCCTGGCTGCGAATTCATGCTGGTTTTATTTAATAAACAGTGACAGATTAAGTCCACATTTGCAAAGGCGGAACAGAGATGCGGGGCTGAGATCAGAAAAGGTCCACCAAGCTGTCAGGTTTCTAAAGATGTAAAGCATTAACGGGCCCGATGTGGGGAAAAAAGGGGGGGAGAAGCATCTGGAAGAAAAGAAAGTTTGTTTTGAGTTGGGTCGGTGTTGAATCACTAAATCCGGGGCAGATGCTTGGAGGTTTGTGGAGAAGACAAAATATCAGCGGTACAGCGCTCTCTCGGCACAAGGCCTCTCCGCCTGGGTACCTGGACGGCAAGGTGGGTATTGAGCTTCACCTTACTAAGACTTTCTTGGGAACCTTGGGTGCGAAGGAAAGAGAGGGGGGGGGTCTGACATACACACAAATGCACGCAAGCACACTCAAAGATGAGAGGTCTGCAGAAATTCAGAGAGAGAGTGGGGGGAGAGAGAGAGAGAGAAAGAGAGAGAGAAGAGCCGTGCAAAGAGCAAGGGTTCAAACCCAATGACGGCAGTGCCCTGAACTCGATAGGACTTTCGAAAAGTGCTGATATTAAAAATTACGCGCCTGCCCATTATAAGGCAACCGGACATTTAATCGGTGGGAAAATCTTGTTCATCAATCCAAAACTTGCACTCAATTAAATTGTGCCATGCTGCAGGTCTCAGCACTAGGTAGCAAATATCTTTGGACATTTTCTTTTATGAAGAAAATTAAGGATTGGGGGCGGGGGCAGGAATTGGATTCTAAGCTCTCTCCCATAACCTCCTCCTCCTCTTTTTTTTTTTTTTTAGCCAGTTTTCTCTCTCTCTCTCTCTCTCTCCCTCCGTCTTATTTTTTTAATCAGGTTCAACAGCCTGAATTTCTTTCCAGCTAGATGTTTCTAGGCCTTTCAATTATTCTCTTTTTTGACCTTGTTTAAATGAACTTTAAAATGATGCAGTCAACCTGAAAGGGTCCCATACGGGAGGCCCCAGGCGAACGTCACTAAAATTATTTATTCTCTTATTTTCGCGTTCAGAACTATTCTGGCGAATAACATCAAGTATTAATCCACATTAATAGGCATACCACCTTCTCTTCCCCTACCCCCCACTGCAATAAAAAAGACAAATAATAGGTTAAAGCTGACCAGGACAGTATTTCTTAAGGAGCTGGGTGTTCCTGCATCATTTTAACCTGTTTAAAAATTGCATCTATTTTATAAAATGTGCATTTTTGCAAAGCCCCAAGAGAAACTCCAGGTGTTACACCAGCTTAGTTCCTAAAATCTGTTTTAGGAACTAAAATGCATGCCATGAGCGCACAGGGAACTGAGTTATCTGAATAAACCATGGTTCTGAGCTAACTTCAAAACTGAAGTTGACATGGAAACTTTTCTTAAATACATTTTTTTAAAAAAAAGATGGGTTCTTTGGAGACAAACCAATTAGGCTCTGATTCACAGAGCAAGAGTTGTACGTGTAACCTAGTTTTCTTTCTTAGATTTCTTAGCTTTTTATTTACTTATTTATTTGATTTACCGTGGGCAGCCCGAACAACCCCAAATCAATTGATGGTGGAACCAAACCATCCAAAGTTGTCACTCAAGGCCCAAAATAGCTAGACTGAAGTGATCCGACTTCAAAGACACGACGTGAAGATCCAGCTTTTCTCGGTGGGAAAAGCTCTTAATGCTGCTCAAAGATGGAAGGAAAGAGAAAAAGAGGAAGAGGAGATGAGGCCCAGGTACAGCGCTGATGGGAACCCAAAAGCTGGAGTAGGAGGGTAGAGATAGTGTCTCATTTAAGTTTAATGAAAAGAAGGACTAGGGGAGACATGATAGCAGTGTTTCAATATTTCAGGGGCTGCCCCAAAGAAGAGGGAGTCAAGCTATTCTCCAAAGCACCTGAAGGCAGGACAAGAAGCAATGGGTGGAAACTCATCAAGGAGAGAAGCAACTTAGAACTAAGGAGAAATTTCCTGACAGTTAGAAAAATTAATAAGTGGAACAACTTGTCTCCAGAAGTTGTGAATGCTCCAACACTGGAAGTTTTTAAGAAGATGTTGGATAACTGTTTGTCTGAAGTGGTGTGGGGTTTCCTGCCTCAGCAGGGGGTTGGACTAGAAGACCTCCAAGGTCCCTTCCAACTCTGCTATTCTATTCTATTTTCTCCGAATTCTAGATCTTCCCATCCTGGAGAAAAAAAACCTGTCTCTGTGGTTGCTAAGTCAACCAGGACTTCAAGGCGCAGAACCCATCAGGCTAAATCAGAATGGCTTAGATTGAGGCCACCTGTAGGTCCCACAATAAATAAATAAATACATCTAGCCATCCTTGGTTAATCTCAAAAGGTTAAGTACGGTTGAATCTTAAGGAGACCTTAAGGGTAGGAGGTGATCGGGACGTTCTGCAGCTGAAGTCTAGACTGAGAAGTCAAGGCCACAGCCAATCTTTTGAAGAAAGTCAACCACGAGCCATTGTCATTCCTTGCCCTCCAGACCTTCTCTTTGAAGACTCTCCTGCCCACAACCCCTTCATCGTCTCTCGTTGGTTCTCTTTGAGCCACTGTTGCTTCTTTTTTTTTTTAACTTGCTGCCTTCCCACCACAATGGGCTCAACAGGAAGCCTATTACCAGAAGTTCCATACAAACTTCATTAAGTCAATTACAGAAGGAGCCCATCAGCATTTTCTCCGCAATTAGTCTCAAAACACTTCACTCTCCCCTAATATAATGGAGCAGATGCAACTGTAGACAAAGGCCCATGTTGCCATGAAATAGATCTCAGCTCACGTATTAAATCTCACAGCCAAGTTGTGGGGAGGGAGGGAGGAGGAGCAGCAGAAGGAACAGCCCTCAACCGTCACTGCTGCCACCGCCCCCCCCTAAAAAACTCCAAGTGAGAGAATACATGGAATACCTGGAGATCTCTTTAAACCAGGGGTGAAATCCAGCAGGTTCTGACAGGTTCTGGAGAACCGGTAGCGGAAATTCTATTCTATACTAATTATTTCAAATTCTATTCTGTTCTATTTTAATTACTTCAAATTCTATTCTATTCCATTTCCATTCTATCTATTATAATTATTTCAAATTCTATTCTATTCTATTAATTATTTCAAATTCTATTCTATCTATTCTAATTACTTCAAATTCTATTCTATTCTATTCTAATTATTTCAAATTCTATTCTATTCTATTTTAATTACTTCAAATTCTATTCTTTCTATTCTACTCTATTAATTATTTCAAATTCAATTCTATTTTAATTACTTCCAATTCTATTCTATTCTATTAATTATTTCAAATTCTATTCTACTCCATTCCATTCTATCTATTGTAATTACTTCAAATTCTATTCTATTCTCTTCTCTTCTCTTCTCTTCTCTTCTCTTCTCTTCTCTTCTGTTCTATTCTATTCTATTCTATTCTATTCTATTCTAGATGTACCTCAAGATACGAGCAACCTCTGCTAGAAATTAGAAATGAAATATAAATAAGTGTACCACATGCACACAAATACCACTGCATTGTTTTTATTTTGAAGGCTGTTTTTTAACCCTATTTTGTTGTTGTTGTTGTTGTTGAATCTATGTATGTATGTGCGTGCGTGCCTCACAACCCTATTGCTTTGTCCCCACACACACAATAGTCCTGTTTCTCATGTGACCCCTGGGGAAAATTAATTGCCCACCCCTGCTCAAAAGAAATAGGGACTCTTTCCATTGGAATAGAGATAGATATAGATATATCTCCTATTTAAGGCTGAAATGAACCAGCGTGGCAGCCAGAGTGTTGGTTGATGAATAGCTTTAATTATTGGTGGTGTATATTTAATAGGCAGGGATGTTCTTTCAGGGATTTGCCTAGGGGTGCCGGAGCAGGAAACGCCTTAAAAAATAAGTGTTTCAAGATCAAAACCTATGAATCTTGCTGATCATGTTTGTCTTAAGACATCTTGCTTTGTTTTGTGATGATTTAGAGATTTGTTTTAAAGAGGAAACAGATCGACTTTCGCTTCCAACCCCTCCCCCAAGCCCCCCGAGTTGACGGACGTGCATTCTAAATAATTCATCGGTAAATAAAATCATAAAATCATCCATGTTCTCCGTTCACCATTCCAAGTGGGGGGGGGAACGCTTGGTGGGCGTGGCATGGCTTGGTGGGCATGGCTTGGTGGGCATGGCAGGGGAAGGATACTGTAAAATCTCCATTCCCACCCACTCCAGGGAAAGGATACTGTCAAATCTCCATTCCCTCTCCAATCCAGGGGAAGTTTACTGTAAAATCCCCACTTCCTCCCGATCAGCTGGGACTTGGGAGGCAGAGAATAGATGGGGGGGTGGGGCCAGTCAGAATTTTTATTACCGGTTCTCCGAACTACTCAAAATTTCTGCTACCGGTTCTCCAGAACTGGTCAGAACCTGCTGAAACCCACCTCTGTATTACTCCAAAAAAAAAGTGGTGTTATTAGCTAGTTTTAGAAAATATACTTTTCCCAAAAGGCTTCCACAATTTTGGCCACCACTGTATATATTTCTCTTGCTCAAAGTCAAGACTTCTGGTAATGCCGTTGGCCACCAAAGCTTCAGGTTTCAGCCTAAGCATGATGAACGACCTAGGTTGGAACGGATGACCTTGTAAATGTTAGGTCAAGTAGAGTTGGCTCTAATTTCACAGTCAAAACAGCAAGGGGACTTGGACATGGGACAAGACAGCGATGAGAATGCCTAAATAATAAGACAGAGGCCCCCAGAATCAGCTTCATGCTTATAGAAGGCAGAAAAAGCATTAGCAAACTTTTCCGTTAAAAAAATATATACAGGGCAAAAAAAGTTATAGTTTGTGGAATTAGCAGAATAGGAAGGCAAGTTCTGGAGATACAAAAGAAGAAGTAATAATGATGGTCCATTAGAGAAGAAACAGCAAATGTTAAGAACCTTTGGCCCTTTCCTCCTGCAAGCTATCTCCACAAGCTACAGTCCACAAAGTCAAGATGGTGGACTTTTCAAACCACATTGTGCAGATACCCCTGGACATTTTGCTCCTATCTGGAGGAGGAGGAGGAGGAGGAGGAGGAGGAGGAGGAGGAGAAGGAGGAGGAGGAGGAGAAGGAGGAGGAGGAGAAGGAGGAGGAGGAGGAGGAGAAGGAGGAGAAGGAGGAGAAGGAGAAGGAGGAGGAGGAGAAGGAGAAAAAGAAGGAGGAGGAGGAGAAAAAGAAGGAGAAGGAGAAGGAGGAGAAGGAGAAGGAGAAGGAGAAGGAGAAGGAGAAGGAGAAGGAGAAGGAGAAGGAGAAGGAGAAGGAGAAGGAGGAGGAGAAGGAGAAGGAGAAGAAGAATCAGCCAGGGAAATACCCTAGAAAAACCCCATGAATCAAAACAATGCCTGGAGGATAATTCCAACAACAGAAATCATCGATGGATCCCAACATCAAAAACCGAATCCTCTATTTAGCACGGACATTACAAGAGGCGGGACACGCACCCATTACCACCCTCCCTGTCAATTTGGGTCCCGTTTCCAGCCTTGTGTTCTCAGACCAAAGAGGCCTTGTGCTCCCCCGCCCTCCTTCCCTCAACCGAGCGTAGCAAATTCACCGGTGTTAATACAGCTGCAATAAATATGTCTGTTGGACTGGAATGGAAGCATTGGCACAAAGTGTTACTGTTTTGCGTTTGATGGATTTCCCCTGGCTGGGAAGACCCCTGAAAACAGACGGTTGGCAGACTTCATCCTCCTCCGAGAAAGAGAGAGAGAGAAAAAAAAAAGATCCAGAAGCTTGGCCGTAAAACAGAAAAAGAAAAGAAAAGAAAAGAAAAAAAGAAAGGAAGAAAAGAACACCCCCGGTGCACATCGGGGTCAACGCTGCTTTGACACAAGATTAATGAGATGTTTGTCCTTCTTTTCAGTTAAGTGTTCGTGACCAATGAGGGTCTGGACACTTGAACTTGGGCGGAGTGTATAATTGGCATTGTTGAATGGAATGCCCATTAACAATATTTAGAGATCAGGACCCAGGCCAGTGATTCTCCCGTTGTCAACATCCCAGTCATACAGCTCCCAAACTGAAAATAATTCCGATCTTGATTATAAGAAAGGAAACTTGCGCGATCAAAATATCGAAGAACAATGTAGCTTAAAAAAAAGATCGTGGCAATGATCTCATTGGCAAAAGCTCTTTGCTGAAATCAAGGTCAATTTCCCCCAAAATGTAAACATGGAACAATGTAAGCGTACTAAGAAACGTCTTAGGACAATAGCTTAAGTTTCTTAAGGTCTACGGAGATTGTCAATCATCCAGGTCATGGTTGTCCCAAAAGTGCTTCTCCAGAAGGCACCTTGGTTGTTGTTGTTTTTCTTTGAAAACGTTTTGCTTGTCATCCAAGAAGCTTTTTTAGTTCTTTAGCTGAATTAAAAGCAATGTTCTTAGCTTTAATAGACATACACACCAGTTAAAGATCATAAGGTCTTCTCTTGGTCTCAAAACATTCACGCAGCCCTCAGGATAAGGACCTCATTCATTTAAAAAATTGAGATGTTTGGATTTATATATCCTCAAAGTTCACCACTGGTTCACAATCTACAAAAACCCAGCTAGTACCCCTGCAAACGCTGAAATCTAATCCGGT
The DNA here is from genome assembly GCA_022577455.1 of Arizona elegans. Taxonomy (NCBI): domain Eukaryota; kingdom Metazoa; phylum Chordata; class Lepidosauria; order Squamata; family Colubridae; genus Arizona; species Arizona elegans. Next base: position 2,155,944 of record JAKOOJ010000060.1, on the reverse strand, counting down.
CCCACCAACATCTCCCACCAACATTTCCCTATGCGAACACCATCTGGTCATAAGACCTGGTGGATCTCATAGGATTTCAAGCTTTTTCATATGAAATGTTGGGGTTCTATAGCCCCACCAATGATGGAGAGGGAGGGTGGGTTGCCTCAATCCCGGGATCTGAAGGGCTTTGAAGAGCTTGACAAGTGAAAAGACCACGCTGGAAAATAAATTGGAGGTTCGATGGGAAGGGATGTTTGGAAAGCCAAGATCAGAAGGAAGGGAAGTGCAAAACGATATTCCTCCGGATTTCATGCATGACTCGAATAACGAGCATTAAAAGCTCAGTGTGTTAACATTTGATCAGAAAACACGGTTCTCTTAATTTTAGCCGGTTTCCTTTACACAGATTTTACACGAAAGATAAGCCTTTAGCTAGCACGAGTGTCAAAAATCCCACGCTTGTAACAATGTGAGCATAGAAGGCTGAGGTACAAGGAGACGGGATGCCATGTGTCTTGTTTTGGAATACATTTACTTCTTTACGGAACCATCAAAGGGGCAGCAGTTGTGTCTCGCACACTAGCAAATTGTAACAGATGACAAGTACACAATCCGATAATCAGGGTGGGTGTGTCTGTTTTTACAACTGCTCCAACCTCTGAAGACAACTGGAATCCCCATTGAGGTCTGTGGCAGGATAGTCCTCTCTTCCTTCCTGCCCTGATCCCCTTGGATAGGACAGGAGGTTCAAAGGCCATCTTCTCAGCCATCCATCTTCAAGGATCTTCAGAATGACATGGACCTCACAGAGGCTTTTTTTTTTTCATTGTTCTGAAGCTCGAAGAGCCTCTCTGTTATCTTTGGCCAAGAATCCTTGGGCCTTTTCAAGTAATGCGTTGATCTCTCAAGCTGTCCCACTACAATGCCCATCATTCATGGCCATCACGGTGATTTTAATCCATGGCACATTTTGAAAAAGAAGCCGAAATACAGAGAAATGCCAATCTTCCATGATTTAGGGAAGTTCTTAGTCATCCAGGTCATGGTTGTCCCAAAGGTGCTTTTTTCAAGAAACAATTGGACTTTTTGGTTTCTTCTTTGAAGACATTTCACTTCTCATCCAAGAAGCTTCTTCAGCTCTGATCTTCCATGACCTTCTCTTCACCCCACATGGCCTTGGTCTACTCAAGTAATGTGTTTTGTTTTATTAATTTTCTACTATTACATTAAATTAATGCTTAATAAACATGTTGTCTGGGTTATTTGGTTTGCTTAACAATACAAATTATATTCCTAATCATTACCCCCTTTTTTCCGGCCATTGATAAAATAAATTCCATGTTTGGTAGTATTCTGTATCTTCTTTCTGTTTAATATTCAATGTAAGTGTGTCCATTTCTGCACAGTCCAATGTCTTCTTCATTATCTCTTCATCTAGTGGTACTCAAGTAATGTGTTGATTGTCAAGCTATCCCACTACAATGCCCATCATCCAATGCCCATCATGGTGACTTTAATTCACGGCATGTTTTGAAAAAGAAGCTGGATGCATCCAGCTTAACCTAAATACAGAGAAACGCCAGTATTTCATGGCCTTTTCTCCACCCCACCTCATGGCAGAATCAATTAATTAATATTTCATATTTCTTAACTGCCCATTTCCCTCGGATTTCATAGATTTGAATGTACGCAAGACGTAAAACAGTGAACGTAATGTCAAGCGCAGGAAATCAGGAGATCCTCGCAGTTCAAATGAGTATAACGTATAAAGATTTATTGCAAGCTTAAGTTTTCTATAAGAATCTGAACTACTAACAGTCCAAGTTAACTGGCGATAGGTAAGAGTCAACGGAATTCAAGATGGGCTGGGCTTAAATCTCTGGTGGGCCCAAAGTGACTCCAAACTGATAATGCACTTGACTCCTCCCTCCTTCAAACTCAGCCTGGTCATCTCCTACACTGTTGTGATCTAGGCTTCCTGTGTCGTTAAAACACACAAGTAGTCCCAAAAACCTCTTTTATTGCAACAGCTATGAATTACGTTCATTCACAGCTGAGCCCCAATTAGTTGCAAAAAGTCCTTCGGGAGAAGTCCTTCAGGATAATCACCAACCTTTATCTCCCTTGACACGCTGCCAAAGACCTACTTGGCAAAGCCACATGGAGTCCAGTATGAAACAGAGATGCCGACTGGGAACAGAATTAACAACGTTGCTTTCCTGCAAAGGGCCCACGTGCCTTTGCTCCTCGTTTAAGCCTTATGGGAGGGGCCAATCATCTCCAGGCCTTACTCCTGAGTTGTCCCTTTAGTTTGAACTGTTCTTGCCTTCTGGCAGCTCTGAGCATGCACGCACTAGGAACTGGCTCCTCCTTTTCCTCTGCCTCTCTGTTGACCAACTCTGGAGGCTCCGGAGTCTGCGCATCACTCCCAGATGGCTCTGGCCCATCTCTGCCTCCAACGCAAAGCCCTCGTCCAAGCCTTCCCCAGATTCCAGGACTGGCCCATGTTCCTCCCCAGCCTCCTCACTGTCCGACTCTGCTGCCAGCTCCACAGGCTGCTGGAGGACCACAAAATACATGGACCACCATGGATAAAATTACAACTCCTGTTTTAAAAGGGGTGGAGCTTGGATCCCATTGGTTGTAGTTGCCATATTTATTAATTTTTTAACCTCTTTTAGCAGATATCTCTACAAGGAGGGAGTTTAACTACCCAGATCCACTGTTTTATCATTATCCTGCTTTTTAAGGAACAGAAAAAGAAATCAGACTATTTATCAACGAGGACAACAAAATGAATGAAAACCTTCCTTCATTCTTCTAGCATGTCTGATGTTATGTCTCAGGGAACATAAAACTATGTCGGTAAGATTACTTTCGCACATAAAATTATTACCAATTTTTCTTGAACTCACCCCATGTTAATCTATTAACGATTACTCTAATATCTGCACAATATTATAATGCGTCTGTTTAGCAGCTTTACGGTATTAATAGGAAAATCCAACTAAGCTATCTGGAAAAAAAGCTTTAAAAGAGCTTTAAGATTTTTTTTGGGGAGGGGAGTTAGGGCCCGGACGTGAAATTCACTTAAAATGGCAGCGAGAATTAATATTTGAGGATATCACCAAAGCTTTAGTGGTTTTGCTAAAGCAACAGGGGGTAGGGATATTATCCCCCACCGTTTTCCTGAAGGGGAAAAAGATCTTTGCAAAAACGATTTGTCTCTCGGGAGAAAAACTGTACGTTCAGTCCCCAAACACATATAATATTTTCTCGTCTTCGTTACTGAACCGCAGACGCACTGTTCGGGCCAAGAGAAGGGTCCAAACAGAAGTTTTCGTCAGAGGAGATGTGATCTGTCCCCGTCCACACACACACACAAACACAGCCAGCCGAGGGTTAAGAAAGTACTTGGCACGCACACAGGTCGTTATCTCAAACTTGGCAGCAATATAATCACCGTCTGCCAAGAGCTTTTACTGCAACAGATAACATAAAATTACAGACGCATTGCAAATAGTCCAGCAAAACAATATCCCTTTCGGCAGCTTCAGACGTTGTTCAAGTGACTAGCCAAAGTTCGTTTTTGTTCGTCACGGAGTTTTACCAGCCACCACCCTCTCTTATATAGTCTCTGGGGTGTGGTCCAGTGACTCAGTTCTAATCCCTAGCACGCCTCCTTAACTGCTGCAACCGTTTATCACGCCTTCGTTGGCGTGCATCCAGGAATGACGGCTCTCCTTCGCTCTCATCCGAGACACCTGGCTCCTGGCTAATCTCCTCTCCCTCAGCTGGCACCTGAGACAGTGCCAGAGGGGAGGGGCCTGGAGAGGGAGGCCTGGCTGACTCCTCTTCCTCATGTTCGGAGCTTTCTTCCTCCGATGAGGTAGGCTCAGAGGGCGGGGCCACAACAAGATGAACCATGGAGCTTGCACAGAAGTCCATTTTGGAAGCCAAAAAAATAAATTCAGAACAAAAATCCAAGGATTCCTCAGATTTGCTGGCAGGGCGTAATCTTTCCTGCTTAATTTTTCCAGAGGCGTTTAGGAAACCAGAAAGATTAGTGGGGGGGGGGCTTCAAAAATTTTAGTCAAGGGGTTCTCTGCCCAGTTGCTGGATGGGCATGGCCATGGTGGGCATCAGTGGTGGGTTTCAAAAAATTTTACTACCAATTCTGTGGGTGTGGCTTGGTGGGCGTGGCAAGGGAAGGATACTGTAAAATCTCCATTCCCACCCCACTCCAGGGGAAGGATACCACAAAATCCCCATTTCCTTCTGATCAGCTGGGACTCGGGAGGCAGAGAATAGATGGGGGCGGGGCCAGTCAAAGGTGGTATTTACCGGTTCTCCGAACTACTCAAAATTTCCGCTACCGGTTCTCCAGAACTGGTCAGAACCTGCTGAAACTCACCTCTGGTGGGTGTGGCCTAGTCAGCCTGGCAGGGGCTTTTTGCCTACACACCACGCCTACAGAACCGGTAGTAAAAAAAAATTGGAAATCACCACTGTTTCATCCTGTATTTTTTTTTTTCCATCCCACCAATTCGGAAGGATCCTGTAGCATCGTTTTAGCCTAGCCAATTATATCCCAAAATATAAGTTTTTGTGAACTGCAGCCCAGTTCATCAGGCCCATGGCTACGGGAGCTCACCCGAGCTTATGCCTTTTCATAAGATTGGTGAGTTTTAAAAAGTGCTGCAGACTTCTCTTGATTTATGGCCCGTCTTAAAGACTAACTAACTACTCCTGTAATCCTTTCCTTTTGGCCAGCGGCCAGCACCTCTGGCCAGAGCCAACTAATCTTTACAAGGAGCTCACATGTCAATGTCCCAAAATAAAATCCGGGTGATGCACAGAGCCAGCTGTCCGCCAGGAATTCGTTCATAAGCCTAGCGGCATTTCATAGGATGGAGGGAGGGAAACCAAGGCCAAAAATATCCTTTAGATTAGAATATGTGCAATCTATTCCCATCTAGGCAGGTTCAGGCAGGAGGAAAGACATAAAGCGAAGTGAAATTTGGAAATTTTTTATTTTATTTTTTTAAAAAATGCAGCACAAAGCATTAATAAAACGAATGGCCCTGTGTTCACCTTGCAGGTATTAACAATGAGAGCAGTCTTCCAATATTTGAGGGGCTGCCCCAGAGAAGAGGGGGTCAAACTATTTTCCAAAGCACCTGAAGGCCGGACAAGGAATAATGGATGGAAACTGACCAAGGAGAGATTCAATCTGGAAATAAGGAGAAATTTTCTGACAGTGAGAACCATCAACCCATGGAACAGAAGTTGCCTTCGGAAGTTGTGGGAGCTTCATCCCTGGAGGCTTTCAAGAAGAGACTGGACTGCCCTCTGTCAGAAACGGTGTAGGGTCTCCTGCTTGGGCAGGGGGTTGGACTAGATGACCTACAAGGTCCCTTCCAACTCTGTTAATCTGTAAAGAACAGAAGTTGCCTCAGAAGTTGTGGGAGCTTCATCCCTGGAGGCTTTCCAAGAAGAGACTGGACTGCCCTCTGTCAGAAATGGTGTAGGGTCTCCTGCTTGGGCAGGGGGTTGGACTAGATGACCTACAAGGTCCCTTCCAACTCTGTTAATCTGTAAAGAACAGAAGTTGCCTCAGAAGTTGTGGGAGCTTCATCCCTGGAGGCTTTCCAAGAAGAGACTGGACTGCCCTCTGTCAGAAATGGTGTAGGGTCTCCTGCTTGGGCAGGGGGTTGGACTAGATGACCTACAAGGTCCCTTCCAACTCTATTAATCTGTAAAGAACAGAAGTTGCCTCAGAAGTTGTGGGAGCTTCATCCCTGGAGGCTTTCAAGAAGAGACTGGATTGCAATCAGTCAGAAATGGTGTAGGGTCTCCTGCTTGGGCGGGGGGTTAGACTAGATGACCTACAAGGTCCCTTCCAACTCTGTTAATCCGTTAATCTGTTAAACAAGACCACAAGGCCATATGGTATCACTTTAGCTCAACCCATCAATCCTTAAGACAATTAGAAGCTCGGATATCCATGCCGTTTTTTAATACCAGTGACGTGGGGTCTTATTGTTGTTGTTGCTGTTGTTGTTGTTGTTGTTGTTTTTTTGTTGTTTCTCCAGTCCCCAGATTTGAAGGAATGGGAAGGTGACTTTGTCCAAGCAGGGTTTCCAAAAATGGCAAGGAACAGGAGAAAAGAGTTTATCTGATATTAAAACAGCTTATTTTCTTCTCCATCAGCTTTCTGGAACATCCCTTCTTTCTTTCTTCTTCATTTTTTAAAAAAGGCTTCTAATGCATGATTGAAATATCACATGAAACTGGAAAAAATATATATTATACTTCATTTCTGAGCACCCTCTGAGCACACATCCATGCTGGGGTTTTTTTTTGGCAAGTCTCAGGGAGGAAAGTAGGATAGGTCAAAAAAAATGTCAAGACGATGACTATGATAATACAACCTTTTTAAAAAAAAAAAAATCTGTATTGTGGCCGGTGTGATTTCTTTAACTGTATTCTGCAGTTTTCCTGGGAAATATCACACTTTGCTACTGTCTTTTTCCAGGGTTTTTTTTTTTTTCTCTCTTTTCCAATCCAGTTTGGGATTTCTTTTTGGTCTCTTTTCCTTACAATCCAGATTCCATCTTGCTTCATGTTGGAAAATTAGTTAAAATGCTGCTCCTTCCTTCCTTCCTTCCTCTTTTCCTTCCCTCTCTATCTTTTCCTTCCTTGCTTCTCTTGCTTCTACCTTCTTTCTTTCCTTCTCATGTTCTTCGCTCTTTCTTTCCTTCCTTCCTTCCTTCCTTCCTTCCTTCCTTCCTTCCTTCCTTATCTTTTCCTTCCTTCCTATCTTTCCCTTCCTTGTTTCCCTTTTTTCCCACCTTCATTCTTTCTTTCTCATCTTCTTGGGTCCTTCCTTCCTTCCTTCCTTCATCTTTTCCTTCCCTCTCTATCTTTCCCTTCCTTGCTTCCCTTTCTTCTACCTTCTTCCTTTCCTTTTCATGTTCTTTGCTCCTTCCTTCCTTCTTTCCTTATCTTTTTCTTCCTTCCTTCCTTCCTTCCTTCCTTCCTTCCCTCACCTCCTGGTGGAACTCCAGACTTTTACATAGGATACAGTTTGGGTACTTTGCTAGTGGAGTGGAGGTCTTTTGAAAGGAATGTACTTAAGGGGACAGAACAGGTGCTTGAAAGCTACGGGGGAGGGGGCACTTCAAGGGAAAAGTGACTTGCCCTCGCTGAAGACCTTCACCCCGATTTGGGAGGGACATTGGGGCTTCCTTTACAGTAAAAGGGTGGGGGGGCTTCTTTAATTGCAAAACCTTTCCCAATCTTTCCCACGATAGGATTAGGCTACCCTTCCCATCTCTGCAGCCAGCTGAAGACACCTCCCCTCCCTTCCTGTCCAAAAACATCTGGAGGTGTTGCTTTCCATCTGGTTTGAGGGAGGGACCGTAGCCCCCCCACACACCTCAAGAGGCTGAAGGGCCCTCACCTTCCCAGCGACTCTTTAAGTTTGGACCCCTCTAGAAGTCGGGTGGGAAGGAAGAAGGAAGCTACAGAGAAGAGAAACGAAAGAGGAGCGGATTTTTTCCCCACCAAAAAAAAGAGAAAGATTTTTTTTAAAAAAAAATCAAAGACTAAAAAGAGACACTTTGGTGTAGTGGTTAAATCCTCAGGCTAAGAAACCGGGAGTCGGTGAGTTCTAGCCAGCTGGGAAATCTTCAGCCAGTCACTCTCTCTCTACCCCAGGAAGGAGACAATGGCAAAGCATTTCTGGGGGCAAAATAACCTGGTCAAGAAAACTCCAGCCAGGCACCAAAAGTCAACCTTGACTGAGAGGCACTAAAAATTAAAAAACGGAGGGAAACAGGCAGGTACGAAAATCAGTTTATTCGACAACACCCGTGAAACGAAAGGAACCCCCCTCCTCTTGTTAAAGTGGCTTTCAAAAGACATTTGATAATTATTTAACTATCGGTTCCTCCCAAACCCGTCGGTTTTTTTTTCTTCTTTCTTCCCAAGATTCTTTCCAAGTTGGTGGGTTTTTTTACAGCTTCGCTAATACTTCGCGGCTCTTACTCCGGAGAAGCGCCATTCCGGGGTTGGGGGGTGGGAAGGATCGCAGCCTCGAACCCCGGAATCCTCGCCCAATTCTGGACGGTTTTTTTTTTTTTCTCCCCCAGGAAAGCAGCCCACCGGTCCGTTCATCTTTCGGGGAAAGGCGGTCGACCTGGCCGGGCTGGTTGGCTGGGAATAAGGGGGGCTGTAGTCCGGGACTCCCCGGTAGGTACCAAAGGGAGAGTTCAAAGCAAGTTAGTCCCAGCCTCTGAGCATATTTAGGGAACAAAGTAGAATCTTCCTTTTTCTCTTCCCTAAAAAAGAAACTATCTCTCTCTCTCTCCCTCCCTCCCTCCCTCCCTCTCTCTCTCTCTCTCTCTCTCTCTCTCTCACACACACACACACACACACACACACCGCCTTTTCCCTCCCCAAAACTCGTGTTGTGGGTTTGCTCGTCTGAATGGATTGGGTTTCCACGCTTTTTCTTCTTTCCAGGCAAGAGAAGTGTAAACAATCCGAATAACGCCCGGAAAGCGTTTGGATTCTTTCGTTCATGGGCGACCTGCGCGGGTTGCGACCCCCAAAGATACTTCCGAGGCTCACCTCGGGCCCTGGGAAGAATTACCCAGAGTAGAGACGTCCCGTGTCTTAGGATAAGCGTCTGAAAGGCCTGGTAGGGAAGTGGGGGGGAAACATGTAAAAAGTCCGTTGCAGCGATCTGACACCGAAATGCGGGAATTCCCTGGAATGGAGAATTCCCGAATCCGCACGCGGGGGCTTCTAAACCGTGATTTATGGCTTAGTGGACTGGAGATCCTGGCCAATTGTGGTTTATTCAACCCGAGGCTTTAAGCGAGTTGTGGTTCGGCTCGGTGAGAATCCAAAGAGGAAAAAGGAGATTCTGGAAACAGTTATAGATCTAGTTTGCAAAGGAGGCGTGATTTTTATCTCTTTTCTGGATCACAAACCCTTGGCGATTATATATGTCTTTTGAGGAAGGGGCGAGGAGGTGCCGGGACCAGATCATCCCCCTCCCTTGTAGCGTTTCTTTGAGGTCTACCTTCGCAGGAAATAAAACCAAAAACAAAACAAAATAGACCCAAGGCTGGCAAATAAACCCCTCAAGTCCACAGGAGATCCGGAATAAAAGCATTCGGTATTAAAAGAAACAATTATTTCACATTCCCTTCGATGGGATTTGATCCCAAGTTCGGAGTTATGAGGTTTGTTTTGTTTTGTTTTTTAAAGTTATTTTCTCTTCTCGATAGCAAACGAGATGAAAACATCACGAATGGCCTAAGAGGGGGGAAAAAACTATTGTATAATACGCGCAGATCTGCAAAAGCGAGACGCTGCTAGAACAAACCGCAATTGGTCGGGTTCACACGACGCGGTAAAGGCCAAACGAAGAATTACCAACACAGCTGAATTCACACATGGCAAGGAAGGAAGGAAGGAAGGAAGGAAGGAAGGAAGGAAGGAAGGAAGGAAGGAAGGAAGGAAGGAAGGAAGGAAGGAAGGAAGGAAGGAACACATTTGGGCTAAAGCGTTTGGGGATAATTTTCCTGCCACCTTAGAGCTCCCAGACCTGGCCCTCATCAAGACCCTGATAACCCATCATCCCCAGCCGGCGCATCCATGGGACAGGCAGTCCAAAGGGGTCGATCAGAGGCAGGGAGGATCCGAGTGCAAAGAAACCCCGCTTATTTATTCGAATTTATTCGAAGCGCTTGCCTCTGTTTCAAAGTTCAAAAGTACGTCTGAACACGCCACGGCCGTTTGTTTATAGGGGTTAAGGTCGAATCCACCCCGCCCGCCCCCCCCCCCCCGATTTTTCTACCCATCCTTTTCGTCTTGTTAGCTCTGTCTCCCCCTCCCCCCCCCCCCTCCCCGGTGTCTCCATCCCAGCCTCCTCGTAAAAATTTAAGAGAGCCGAGGATCAGATTCAAGACACGCGTTCAGTCTCGCGGGGCTGCCTGGAAGTTCGCCTTCCAAAATCAAAGTGAATTCGTAAAAACCGGCGGCCGTTTCCCCTCCTGCGTCTCTTCAGAAGCTCCCCCCCCACACCTTCCCCAAATAGTTATTAGCTGTCTCCCCCACAAGTGAGTCCGAAGGAGGCTTGGCTGGAACTAAACTATCCCGGCGCCGTTCAGACGGGTCTCCAGCTGCATGGCCGAAGAATTTCTGTCTCCGTTCAGCCCCCCCACCCTCTCCCACCTCCTCTCCCGGGCCTGGAAATTGAGGGGGGGCGGGTTACTCAAATACAACAAAGCCCTTCGTTCCTAAACGGGGAGGGGGGGTCCCAACGAACCCCGCCGTTCGCAGCCCGGAGAGAAGTCGGAACTCGTAAAGATTCCTCAAATAAAATAATCAGCCCAATTAATCAAATGAGGAGGAGGAGGAGGAGGAGGATGACGCCTCTAGCCCAGGCCAAGCGGAACACGTGGACTTTCGTAACTTGGGAACAAAAGTGAAGCAGAGCCGAAGAAGCTTCTTGGATATGAGAAGGGAAACGTCTTCAAAAGAAAAACCTGAAAATCCAATCGTCTTTTTTTAAAAATTTGATTTAATTTATATTTATATTTATTTATTTATTTTTTGGGGGGGAGCATCTTTGGGATAACCATAACCTGGAGGACATAGACAAAAAGTGAAGCTGATTTCCAAAAATTAAAATGATTTGGAAGTCGAAACATATATATATAATTTTATTTTTTTGGAGACAATTAAACCTCCAGCTTCAGGGTCAGTCTACCTGAGCTTCATCGGAGGCTTCAAAGGGAGATCGGGGAGGCCCTCGTCTCTCGGCAACGGCCAGAGCTTCTTCGGGGAAAGGGGCGGAGGAGGGGCCTGTGCGCGGAACGGAATCGGAAGCCCAGAGCTCGCCTCCGCGTAACTTGCGCGCTCCGTCGGGTCTCCTCCTTGGGAAGCGCCGGTCCGAAATCGACCCCTTCCTTCGCAAGGAGGAGAAAGCCAGAAGCCCCGGCGATCGAATGGAGTGTGGGCTTTAGAAAAACTTTGAAAGTTTTGGAAAGTTTTCTGCAATTTTCTGAAGGAGAAGGAGCACCAGTTTGCTTCTTGAGGTTAAAAGAAAAAAATCTGCTTTTAGGGGCTGGGGAACCCTCAGAATCACACACACACAAATGCACACACTGACACAACACACACAGAGAGAGGCAGGCAGGCAGAGAGAGAGAGAGAGATGGTGGTTGGAACAGGATGCCCTGCAGGAACCCTGAGCAGGGTATTCTTCCCCCAGGAGTTGTCCAGGCCCGGGACCTTTGCAGTAAATCAAGGTTTCCTTCCTTAGGATTTATGTATGGTTGAGCTTAGTCTTTGCAACCTGTTGCAACACTGGTAGTAGATGCAGCTTCGGGGCCCTACTTGGCAGGGGGCCTGAAATGAAATCTGATTTCATGTATGCTGCCCCTGCAAAATTATGGGCCGGTAACATGGCTGCTCCAAATGTATTTGGTATTTTTGTTTTCCTTTCTGGTGGATTGAAATGTTGGGAAGGAAAGGGGGGGAGGAGGAGGAGAAACAGGAAGAAGGAGGAGGAGGAGGAGGAGGAGGAGGAGGAGGAAGAAGAAGAAGAGGAGGAGGAGGAGGAGGAGGAGAAACAGGAAGAAGGAGGAGAAGGAGAAGAAGAAGATGAGGAGGAGGAGGAGGAGGAGGAGGAAGAAGAAGAGGAGGAGGAGGAGGAGGAGAAACAGGAAGAAGGAGGAGGAGGAGAAGAAGAAGGAGGAGGAGGAGAAGAGGAGGAGGAGGAGAAACAGGAAGAAGGAGGAGGAGAAGAAGGAGAAGAAGAAGATGAAGAAGAAGAAGAAGAAGAAGAAGAAGAAGAAGAAGAAGAAGAAGAAGAAGAAGAAGAAGAAGAAGAAGAAGAAGAAGAAGAAGAAGAAGAAGAAGAAGAAGAAGAAGAGAGGACTCATGTACTGCTGTGATGGGGACATTCTTGGAAGTCCTGGAAAACCAGGGTGGTGAGAAAAATCTTTGGGGTTGCTAAGAGTCGACAAGGGCTGTGTGATACATAATCAATCCATATGAAAACAATAGTTTGCTGCAATGTATTGATTTTGGCAGCAAAAGAAATTTACGGTACAAGCCACCCTGGTTGGCTGGTTGGCTTCGTGAAAGAAATTAAGCCAAGGCCAAACTGCAGGCATAATAGAAGAGAACAGAAAACAGAATAACAGAGATGGAAGGGACCTTGGAGGTCTTCTAGTCCAACCCCCTGTTCAAGCAGGAAAGCCTATACCATTCCAGACATGTGGCTGTCCAGTCTCTTTTTCTTAGAAGCCTCCAGTGATGGAGCATTTACAACTTCTGGAGGCAGGCTGTTCCACTGCTTAATTGTTCTCACTGTCAGGAAATTTCTCTTTAGTTCTAGGTTGCTTCTCTCTTTGATTTATTACAACTATTACATCTATTACAACGTTCGCGGGCTACAGAAGCTCTCTAAGTCAGGGGTGGGCAATTAATTATCCCCGGGGGTCCCATGAGAAACCGGGACATATTCATTAGTCAAGGAACAGAAAACACAGTAACTAGTTAACATAGGTATGAAGTTAATCCTCTACATAGAGGATTAATAATCTATTATCTGCTATCTATCTCTAAGGGACGCGGTGGCTCGGTGGCTAAGACGCTGAGCTTGTCGATTGAAAGGTCGGCAGTTCGGTAGTTCGAATCCCTAGTGCCGCGTAACGGGGTGAGCTCCTGTTCCTTGTCTCAGCTTCTGCCAACCTAACAGTTCAAAAGCAGGTAAAAAATGCAAGTAGAAAAATAGGGACCACCTTTGGTGAGAAAGTAACAGCATTCTGTGCGCCTTTGGTGTTGAGACCTGCTGGCCACATGGCCACAGAGACGTCTTCGGACAGCGCTGGCTCTTCAGCTTTGAAACAGAGATGAGCACTGCCCCCTAGAGTGGGAAACGACTAGCACATATGTGCGAGGGGAACTTTTACCTTTACCTTTTTATCTATCTATCTATCTATCTATCTATCTATCTATCTATCTATCTTTCTTATCTGTCATCTATCTATGTATCTATCATCTATTAGCTATCTCTATATTATGTCATCAATCTATCAATCCATCCATCTATCTATCTGCCATCTATCGATATACCTATGTATCTGTCTATCTATATCATCTATTATCTACCTCCATCTATCCATCTATTTTGTTTATTAAACAAATCTATCAGAGGTCAGCCGGTTCGGAACGGTTCACCCGAACCGCTAGCAGAAATCACGGGTGGCCCCGCCCACCCGCCATGGCTCTATGCCATCCTATTTAGGCATGTTTTTGAGGCCGGGTGCATGCGTGAAAGCGTACGCTCACATTTGCAAAGCAGTAGGGAAGGGTAAGGGAATACCAACCCCTGAAATCTATACAGCTGGCCAACTCACACCTAAGTAAGTCACCATATCTAAGCCACCCAAAAGCTAACCAAGTTAAAAACAAGCTTTGCCCAATGGGTGAGCATGCATAACCCTCACCCCCCAGATTTCAAGGGGAAAGGAGACCTTTGCGTGTTCTCAGCAGGATGAACCCTGATCCAGTTGCAGATCAGGCTAACAAGAAGTGATTCTTTGCAAGCGAGACTCATGTCGAATCTCCAGATCGAAAAGAACCCAATGCATAAAATCATCAAGGCGCCATGGACTGACTGGCTCCTTTGCCAAAGGGATGGAGAATTGGGGTATCATTTTTTTTTTAACCTCTTCATGCTTTCTTGTTTACAAAGCAGAGCAGAGAGAGCAGATCTGTTTGGACATCTAAAAAATAAGAAGGGGACCTGATACTGCTGGCCAAAACAAAATCTGGATGCTTCATTGGGAAGGAGGAGGAGAGGGGGGGAAGGGAGGAGGAAGGAGGAAGGAGAAGGAGGAGGAGGAGGAGGAGGAGAAAAAGGAGGAGGAGGAGAAAAAGAAGGAAGAGGAGAAAAAGAAGGAAGAGGAGGAGGAGGAGAAAAAGAAGGAAGAGGAGGAGGAGGAGGAGGAGAAAAAGAAGGAAGAGGAGGAGGAGGAGGAGGAGGAGAAAAAGAAGGAAGAGGAGGAGGAGGAGGAGGAGGAGGAGAAGGAGAGACTCCCACTTGTGTTGTGTCAGAGCTAAACTTGTGGTGACCTTAACAAAATGCTCCTTATTTTGGCTTGATTTTTTTTTTCTCATTGGTAACTCCAGGGCCATTTTTAAATTTGGTTGGAAGGCAGGACGTCCGTTTAAGTCTCTTCCCTGCATTGGTGCGAAAATGTCGCTTCTCTTCCTCTCTCTTTTCTTTTGCTTTGTTTTGTTGTCTTCTGAAGTCAACCGTGCAGTAAAAGCCAAATCACGAAAACAATTTTTTGGGGGGATTCCTGGGTGAACTTCGCAAATTACACAGTTGAGGCAAACCACAAGCAGGCAGGCACGCACAACAGGAGAACATCTCAGCCTGTTTATTTGATGTCAATTTGAGGCTGATTCACGAGAACGTTTTCAGCGGTTCTTGGCATGTTTTAATCTGCTCTAACGCACATGGAGCATTCACCTTTCCTCTCTCCTGTGTACAAAATTTTGTATGTACTGTATTAAAAAAAAAATGGAGAAGTATAGTGAAGGGCTGGCATCAGCTCAAAATGACTGAACTGATGACAACCTCTAAACTTGAATGTTTCAACTTTCAATGGCCGGTGTTTTACAATGTTCAACCATCTAATTGTTTTAGGCTGTTAACTGTTATGGCATTGTAAGCCAGCCACAGTCATTTGAGCGATGGGCAGCATATAAATTTAATAAATCGCTTATCTACATTGGCCTGCTTTGCACCTGACCTCAAAATCTAAGGTGGGAATTTAGCTTTCTTGGAGGGGGGATTGTATGGAGTTGGAGATATATCTAGCCATAATAACATTCCTTTCTCTGAGAGTCAAGGACATCTTGCCCTGCACCTGGAGTGGCGTGACTGGGAGGCATCTCCAGTTGAGATGGTGCTTTGATTGGACCGTGTGATGGACATGTGGGTGCAGGGGAAGGGACTTGGGCTTTCTTTTGGGTGGGGAAAACCTGGAAGCTTTCAGATTCGGGTTTTCCCAGATGGGCCAATTTTGTTGTTAATTGCGAAGTCGTGTCCGACCCATTGTGACCCCATGGACAACGTTCCTCCAAGCCTTCCTGTCCTCTACCATCCTCTGGAGTCCATTTAAGCTCACTCCGACTGCTTCAGTGACTCCATCCAGCCACCTCATTCTCTGTCGTCACCTTCTTCTTTTGCCCTCCATCGTTCCCAGCATTAGGCTCTTTCCCAGGGAGTCCTTCCTTCTCATTAGGTGGCCAAAGGATTTGAGTTTCCTCTTCAGGATCTGGCCTTCGAAAGAGCAGTCAGGATTGATCTCCTCTAGGACTGACCGGTTTCATCGCCTTGCAGTCCAAGGGACTCGCAGGAGTCTTCTCCAACACCATAGTTCAAAGGCCTCAATTCTTTGCTGCTCAGTCTTCCTTATGGTCCAACTTTCACTGCCATACACTGCAACTGGGAAAACCATCGCCTTGACTCCACGCACTTTTGTTGGCAGGGTGATGTCTCTACTTTTTAGTACGCTGTCTAGATTTGCCATAGCTTTTCCTCCCCAGGAGCAAGCGTCTTTTAATTTCTTGGTTGCAGTCCCCATCTGTGGCAATATTGGAGCCCAGGGGAAAAAAATCTGTCACTACCTCCATTTCTTCCCCATCTGTTTGATGACATCTCTAATAAAATGGAACTTTGAGGAACTTCTAGCCTTGGAGTCTTCTTTCATTGGGGGTGTTACTTGGAACCCTTACATTAGGTCTTGTAGGCCACTTCAGCTCTGAGTTTGTTCTTGGTGATGTTTCCCCCAAATCTTTTGTTTCATTTCTGAAACACAGACCCTGTTCTTCAAAACAAGGGTCTACTCTAATTGTCAGCCCAACTTTTCAACACCTGCTGTTCTCTCTGCACTAGAGCAGATGATGTTTGAAGACTTCCTAATCCAGAAGAGAGGGAATGAGGTATCGATGGTCCACAGAAACCCTTCAGACCATCAAATCCAGGGCTACTGAATGCAGGGATTCAAATTAAACCATCCCTGACAGATGCTTGTCAAAACTCTGCATGAGCACATCCAGTGGAGAAGCCACCATGTCTCTGGGGAACTGGTTTCACCCTTGAATTTAGATTTCCAGACCTTCAACTAGAATCTACCTTCCTGTAACTGAAGAACGTTGATTGCGTGTCCTGGTCTCTGAAACAATAGAGAAGAGATATGGATGTCCTATCCTCTGAGGACACCCTTTAGGTCCTCAAAGAGAGCTATCAGATCCTCTTTCATCCTTCTTTGCTCAATATGTGTTCAGACATCCTCTCCTCATACAATTTTGTTCCCAATCTTCTAACTCTGATTGACCTTCTCGGCCTTTGTTCCAGTTTCTCTTGAATTTCTCTTGCAATGTAGGGCTCAGAAGTGAATACAGAGCTCAAGATGAAACCTGAGAAATGGAGAATGCAGTGGAAACATTCCTTCCTGTGATTCAGAAATGAAATTTCTATAGCGACATAAAATCCAGTGGCGGTTAAGTGTACATCTGGTTGCTGAGGCATGTTGAGGTTGCGACCCACTCCTATCCCAAGATCCTAATTTTAGAAGCAGAACGTGGACCCAGGGCTCACCTCAAGCTGAACAGAGTAGTCTTTGTGGAATTACAATTCCCCACAACCACCAAGAGTTGAGTATCAGCAACATCTGGAAGGCAGGGCTTTCTCCGTTCTTAAACTAAACCCTTAACAGGATCTGTGCCCATCCAAAGTTGGAGGTAGGTGATCAGAATTCTTAATCCGCTCCTAATCATATCTAACTCCAAACCTCCAAGTAGATTAAAAACGGTCTACAAAATTCAAGCACGGCAAACAGAAGGCGAAGAGAACTATGGTTCGTGCTATAAACACAGCCCAAAGCCTTTTTCATTTTCAATTGTATAAGAAAAAGCTACAATTTGCTAATATTCTTCTAAGTAATAAGACAGAGCAGGCCCCAACCCAGAGAAAGAAAGATCTTCATGGAAGGTGTGAATCCCACTCAGTAATTTTTGGTGAACATACAACGTCATATATTTTTTTAAAAACCTCCAATGCTTAAGACACCGTAAGGAGAAGCAAAATATTAAGGGTGGGGAATGAGTGTGGGCACTTAGATTTCATCCTTCCAAAAGATTATACAGTAGTGGCCAAAATTGTGGAAACTTTTTGGGAAAAGCGTATTTTCTAAAACTAGCTAATAACACCACTTTTTTTTTTTTTGGAGTAGTACCATAAAATTATATATCAATGGAAAGATAATTTAATCAAGAATGTAATGCAATCACTTTTATGAAGGATTTTCTATTAGAATAGCAGTTACGGTATAAAGAAGAAAAGTGAAACACGGAGAAAAAACGAGATATACAAAAACTATCACCATGTCAGTTAATCCTTAGTTGGGTAACCTTTAGCATGAATGATGGTCTTACATCGTCTTCCCATGGAGTGAACCAAGTCTTTGAGTTCTGCAGCTGTTATAATGAGAAACCAAGTTTGAAGGATGGCTTCTATTAACTGGGTTTTATTGCTGGGTCGCTTCTGACTAACAAGTTTCTTTAATCGGCTCCATAGATTTTCAATTGGGTTAAGGTCTGGGCTACTCCCAGGCCATTCCAGCAGTGGAATAGGATTATCTTGAAACTCAAAAAAAAAAAGTGGTGTTATAAGCCATCAAACCTCAAAAATACACTTTTCCCAAAAGGTTTCCACAATTTTGGCCACTACTGTATCTATTTCCTGAAAACACTAGCTATTGCTAATAAAAGTCACTGTGTCCACGGGTCAAACACTCCAAATGAGAAGATCTTCCCTTGTATGAAGCTTCAAGAGGGAGGCAGTTTTTAATTTCTGGACTGAGATGCCAGCTTTGAAGAGGGACATTATAAAACGTGAGGAAGTATTTCATCACTTGGAGCTTTGAAGGCCAAAAAAGATTTTTTTAAAAAAAATAAAATAAAATAGGGACTCTGATCTAAGATTCTGGCGGAAGGATAATCCAAGGTTCGGTATCAAATCGATTTTTTAGATTGTAGAAGAAGAGTCAATTGGAGGAGGAGGGGGTGGATAGAAATCATAATTCAATGTATTATTTGAATGACCTGAGACTATTTTATTCTTGGGGTGGGGGGTGGAGCTGGAAAAGAAAGGGACATTTCTGATCCATTTCTCCTTGCCAACACCCCAATCAGATACTTTCCTCAGGCCAAAATTCTCTCAATGTTATTTTACTGGAATATTGTTGGGGTCATTTGTAAGTGTTTTTGGGGGGGGGGTTGAGGCAGAGTGGGCAATCTGGTTGTGATGTACTTGGGCTATACACAACTACCCAGCCTTTTTAATCTAGTTTTTAAAGTAAAAAAAAAAATCAGTGTAAGATGCCCCATATTGTATTGGCGTGTGAGAGAACAGGAGAAGACAATTCTCTCAAAAATATCTCCTACTTTACTATCCCAAATAAGGACATTCCTACTTCTTTCCCTGCTCCATTTCCTTTGAGGGATGCTTGATCAGAAATCACAGATATAGCCAAGTTTTATTTCATTTTTTTGCTATGGCTAGCAGACCCACCAAAGACACCTGCAAAGAATTAGGTAGCTCTGAGGCCCAGGCCGTCTTCTCACCGGGCTTAATTAGAGGTTGCAAGGGAAAACCTTTATTTCTTTTTAAAAAAAAAAAAAGAAAAAGAAAAAAAAAGAATAAGCGATACCTACAGATATAAAATCAACACTGCCTATCTCAACCGATCAATCATTTCTTTGCCGTTAAAAAAAATAATAAACATGCTGAGTCTTTCTCACTCACGTTTCCATTTCCCTCACCCACCCACCCACCCCCAGAAATGGTTAATGCAGAAACCCACCGTTGGGGTCTCAATCCATCTGCATCGTATTTAAGAGCTATTCTGCTTAGAGAATTTGCAACCTGGCCCCGGTTACAATGGGGGCGCTCAGCATTTCTCATTTTTCATCACAAAAATTTGAAATATCTTTCCTTTTCTGGATGTAACCCTAACTAGTTCCAAACGCAACCCACAACGGACAGTGTCTGCCTCTCTTGTTTACAACAGGTTCGGCCACTTCCAGGAGCAGTTTAATAAATAACAAAACACTATTTTCAGGTTATATCTAGATTTGTAAAATAAGAACTAGTATTTCTAACACTTCTTGTACCCTTTTTAAGCTTCTCGCTGCACATGGGATCTTCACATCCATTTCTACTTTCATATTATTTATTGCATTGTGGCACCCTCTGAAGTAACCATTTTTCATGTTCCGAGTTCTTTACAGTTGCTTGCAGCCGATGGCAAAAATGTTGGTTTTACAAATGTTTAAAATAGTCGCAGCCATGTTTCTACAACATGAGAAGTCAAAGAACAGGGGAAGGATAGATTTGGAATGGAATCCGATCAGATATTTTAACAGCGAAGCAAGACATTAAGATCTAAGGATATTTCGCTTTCCCCAGGTGAAACAAACTAAAAAATTCATTCCAACTGTCTGGCCTCATTCATAAGCTTGTTATATTCCAGAAATAATCAAAAGATCACTTCTTAATTTCTCTACACTTGCAGGACATCGGAAGGCAGAATCTCAGTTTTACAGCCAGAGTTATTATTTTTTTAAAAACCTTAAAAGCTCAGTTGGCCAGCTAGAATTTCTCCAACAGTTCAAACCAGAAAGAGATTTATAGTTTTTTGCCAAGTGAGGCCTTTTCACAGCAAATCTTATCTGGGAAAAATAGCACAAAAGTCCTCCAGAATTTCACCACGTCTAGTTAAGATCTGTAGAAGTAGCGTCTTTTTTATATCACGCCTTCGGTAACTGGAAAGAGAAACAATGCAATTGGATTTTTCTTCCTTGGATGAAGTTCTCTTCCATAATCAAAGGATTTTATAATTCTACCCATCGGATTGTGTCCCAAATTATTTGTAAGTCAGGGAGATAGGTGGGTAGCAAAGACATTTGCAGGGTGTGAGTCCCAAAAATTCAAGATGGAGGCCAACAATTGGAAGAACGTGGAAAATATGGAAATGGTGGCTTAACTTTGGTCACATCGTGGTGGCCCCTATCTTTTTTGGATCATGCCCTGCAGACTCTCCCTGTATATAGGGAGATAGTTAAATATACAGTTAAGGAAAACAACAGGATTATGTCAGGTTTACACCCCCCTTTAAATATTCTCCAGGAGGGTATATAATAGGTTTGATTTCTATAAAGTGATAAGGGGAAGGTGCATCCTGTTTTAAGCGGTGTGTAAGCAAAAATCTTTGGCTAAATTCAGGATGGATAAAGGACAATTCAATATCCTTAAAACTGCATTAAAATGCATCCTTGGTGCTAATCTTTTTTTGAGGGGGGAGGTATTTGTGTGAGAGAATAGGTTTGAAATAATGAACACATCTCCCATGGTTAAAAAAAAAAAAAGAGGTTAGATTTAAAACAGTGTTGCACTCTCAGTCGGGGACCCTTTAATTCTTCAGTAGTTTTTCAAACTATTTGTGCAAAACAAAACTCCATTAAGTGAAAACAATAAGCACACGTGTGTACATAAACAGACAAACACACACATATACACATATATGCCGAATGCTTCCTCTCCAAAGAAATGGATTTTTCATAGTTCCTTAGACCTTACAAATATGAATTAAATGAATTTTACATTCACCTCCGGCAGAACACAATAGATTCCAGGATCAAAGAGATTTGGCATCTTCCTCCTTATGTTTTATGCCAAATTCCAGTCCAATCGTGATTTGTAACAGACTAGCTTGGTATATTCAGTGATTAAGATCAACCAACATTGTGTCTCTACGGTCTGCGTTTTATTTGAACTTTTGAATTTGGAATTGTTTGGAGTTGAGAATTGTTTTGAATTGTTGATCAATTGATCTTGGAGCCATCTGTGATCAATCGTAACAAACAAGTTACTCAGAAGTCTCAAATCGGTGATCCTAAGTCCCATTTTCCAAGGTTGGTAGAGATTCCAAGATAATATTTAGAAAAACAATTTCTGTAGCTTTCAACTTTTTTTTTCAGCTGGTCAACAATCTACAAGTATTTAGATTACACTAGAGCACAACAGAGGAAATTGCCTTAAACACGTAACAATTCTTTTTTTATGGCAACTGTATTGTGTTGGCATTTATATGAAATCAAAATTATTTAGCAATTATTTGCAAACACATAATTTTCTGAAACTGCCTCAGAGAACAGAATCAAAACATAGCTTTTCCCTATTTTACACAAGTTTTAAAATAAGCCATATAAAACTAAAAATAAAAAACATTTACTCTTGTTTCCCGCAAAGAAGCAGATTTAAATCATGAATCCCTTGAAAGCTATTCATCAACAGCCAACATTTTAGATATCAGAAATGATTTAACTGATACCCAGTTTAAACCAACCAATAGCTACCTAAAATTAGCTGCTGTTATAAATAAAATAAGGAGAGTAGATTTCAATATTAAACAATCAGCTTGCAGTGAGAATATATATCATCAAACATATTTTGAAATCGTGCCTTATTTTGCAACTGAAATAAAAATACAAAGAGGAATCAGATCATGTTTTTTGTGTGTGTGTCCAGAACAGAAAACTAGACAGCATTACAAGAAACACAGTTACAAAACAGTTAAGGCCAGAACACTTGTTAAAAAAAATTAGCTGAAATGAACAAGCGAGAATCAAATCTTTGCATCCATTAACAAAACCAGAGAGAGAAAACCCTTCGATTAAAGATTTCTTATGAGTTCAAACGAAGACGTCAATTTTTTTTAAAAGAAGTCAATTTTGTCAATTTTATACCTAAGCAATAACAAATTTGCTTCCGCAATCAATATTTTGCATTCAGATGGCAGACAACCCCACAAATGTCCAACAGTCTTATCGTTCTGCTTTGAAACAAGAAAATGCAGGTAATGGCACCTCTGTTTAAAAAGATGCTATTTCTTAAAAGAGAATTTTTTTTAAAAAAAAGAAACACACAGGTCACACACAAAGCATCCCAAAGACACAGGCTCAGGGAGGGAAAAATCTGATCTTGCACAATTATGCATTTCATGAAATTTTACCAAGAAAGGCATTTCAAAGACCTTTTACAGATTTCTGTTTATCCTTCCTTGCAAGTTAAATCAAGCAAAGCGTTTTTGAACTTGTAACAAATGAAGACAATTGCACAATAAAGAACACGTGTTACAACCCACGGGCTACTTTGAATCAGTCAATTGTTTTGAAACACGTATCTTTTAATTTTCTAGAGATTTGTCTCCATTTCTACTTGTCATACTTCAGCCAACCTCTTTAACCATCGCTCCGGAAAAGAAACCAAGGCACAAATGAAATTTTAATTTCACAGATTCGCCCCAAAGCAGTTAAGTTCCCTTCTATTTTTTTTTTCAATACCCTTCTGCCCCCTTTTGGTGTGTGGAATTCATTTCCTTTTTTTTTTAATTAATAACATACAGTAGCGTTTAATTGATGAAGTCTTAATTTAGGCTATTAGGGATTTGACCAGCCATTGCTGGCAGCCTTAAAGAAATCTGCCTTTAGTCATCTTCAAGTTCAAAGAAAAAAAAAATCCTTTTCCTGATTTTTTTTAAATTTTTTTGAACTTTGCAAGAACAAGAATCTGTTCAGGCAAATTGGTAGAATCATGCCTTTCCCCCCCAAAAAAACACCCAGCCCAGCACATTTTAAAAACGCCCTTTAATGTCACACATACACACTTAACACCGAGAAAAATAAATAGGTTGTTTTCCTTTTCTGTTTTTTTTTCTTTTTTTTTTTTTTTTTTTTTTGGTTATTATTATTTTTACCTTGACTACAGTTCATTGCCCTTCGGCTTCCCAGCGATCAGGTGTGGACATCCTCCAATTTACATGGAAGAAAGAAAGGAAGAGGAGCGGAGAGGGAGGGAAAATAACAAACTTTTAAAAGTTTAAAAGATCTTTCAAAGGTTGCCACGCTGAAACTTTAGCCAGTCTTGATGGGGCTCATGTTGGAAAAAGCAAATTTAGCAAGTTAACGGGGTGGGGAGGAGAGGAGAGGAGGAAGGAAGGGTAGGGGGGCAGGGGGGCGTCCCTGGGGGTAAGGCAGAAAGAGAGGCTCTTCTAAACTTGAAACTCCGTCTTTTAAGAACTGATAATTATGTCCACATCGAGTTACAAGCTCTTTCCACGTTCAACACCACCGCTGTTCGGAGGGGCAGAGAAAGACGTTACGTCCTGCGGGGCCTTTGAGGCCAAGGCCCAATCAAGTGTGAAGTACAGTATAGTTTTAGCCTGGATTGAATGGAAATGGGGGGCTTTGAGCATAGCAACTTTTATGGATTAGTTCAGATCCTATTCTGTTCCGCTGAATGGCTATCACAGCATGAAGAAAGTTTCCTGCACTCTACATTTAAAAAGCAGAGCAGCTGACTCGAAGCTTGCTTTTGGTCTCTATAGAAACAGGCTGGCCAAAATTTCAAGCAAAATGCAAGTTTTCGGCTGCCTTGGCTTTGCCTTTCAGAAAAAAAAAAGAGATTCCACCCTGGATTTGAGAAAGGGCTGCGGTGTATGGGGTGGGGTGGGGTGGAAACAGATCAAACATCTCTGTTTTGGTGGGGGTGGAGTGTCTGGTTTGTTGTTTTTACTACCAGATTTTGAGTGAGTGGACGCCACTGGCCACCGAACGTTCACCCAGAAAGGAGGGGATGTTTAGAAGCAGCAAAAAAAAAAATCAACAAGATCAGAAAAACTACTGAATTCACCCAGGGAAGGATGGAAAGGAGGCCTTTTCAAATTCATTCTTCAGAACAAACAACACTAGAGGAGAAGAGCAGAGTCCAAAAAAATGAAATTCTTCTGGAACTTCCAAAATGCTACGCTTAAATAAAATATCGGAATAAGCCCCATGAAGAATTGGCAAATCTTTCCCTTGGTCCCTGCAGATTCCTGGCCCTTCCCCAAGGCAACTATTTTTTTGTAATATATATATATATATATATAGATAGAGAGAGAGAGAGGGAGGGAGGGAGGGAGGGAGGGAGAGAGAGAGAGAGAGAGAGAGAGAGAGGCCATGCTCAAGAGCAAAATTCCTGGATTCTGGCTTCTGCTTAATTTCCAAACATGCGAGAGTTTTCTAAGGACGTCCAAAACATTCTTAGAAAATCCAAAGTGGTTACGGTCCTGTGTTTTGGCACCAAGGAAGACAAAGAGCAAGGCTGATCAGAGAAGGACCCCTGGACAAAAGGGATGTATTGAAGGGCAGATGTTTTCTGAGAGCACCTGGTCTAGCTTGGCAAAGGCCAAAGGAAACTGTTGATCTCCAACTGTGGTTGACGCCCGATGTAGATGATGGGGACTTCCATTTGCTCTTCTCAAAAGAGCTTAAAAGAGAATTTTAAAAAATGGGTTATGTCTTCCTGATGGCAAGAAAGATTCAGGAAATGTCCTTTTCCAACAACATTTATATTTATTTATTTATTCCTGCTTATTAAATTTCAATTTAATCCTTGACCACTGTGGCCAGTTTATTTATGTATTCGTTCGTTCATTCGTTCGTTCATTCATCGTATTTATGCCCACCTCACAAGACCTGGTTTCCACGTGGCATATATTATGATGTGATTTCTCGCCTATCCTAAAACCCAAGAAGCCCTTTTGCCGGATGACAAAACTAGCATGGTAGCTAATGAATTGGCCGATAATCCAGCACTTGTAGCTAGCTGTCATTTCTAATATATTTCCTTTTAAAAATCATGGTTCAAAAAACGGTTAGAATGATAAGCCCTGGTTTGTGTTTCCTTTCTTTCGGACAAGACTTCCGTACAGCCAGAGGTGAGATTCAAAAATTTTAGCCAAGGGGTTCTCTGCCTGGTTGCTAGGTGGGCATGGCCATGGTGGGCGTGGCCTAGTCGGCCTCCTGCACCATGGGGGATGTTTTTGCCCTCCCCAGGATCCAGAGGCTTTCCTCGAGCCTCTGGGAGGGCAAAAACGGTCTCCCAGGCCCCAGAAGCTCTCTGGAGGCCAGAAACAGGCCCGTTTCCAGCCTTCCCAAACTTCCAGTAGGCCCATTTTTCGCCCCTCCTGAGCCTCCGTATGCACCCTGCACTTACCTGCATCCAAAACGGGCCACGTGGAGACTCCTGGGAGGGGAGGGGCAGGGTGGGTGGAGCCAGCCAGGAGTGCGATTTGGGGGTTCTCTGAACTGCACAGAATCTTAGCTAGAGGTTCTCCCGAACCCCTGCGAACCTCCAGCAGCCCACTCCTGCATAAAGCCCCCTCTCTCTGTTTCACAGACTGAAGGGAGAATGTATCATTTCTTCTGCATTAGAACGGTGACTTTGAAGAGTGTTTGAAGGTGGGTAGTAAGAGTGTAGGTGTTTTTGAACTTCGGTGTTGGAAAAGACCGCTGAATATTTGTATATGGTCATTTGTGTCTCAAGTCTGGGTAGATTTGGATTGATTGTTCAGTGATGTTGGACAAGACCGTTGAGAAGATAGCGAAGAGAACAAGACTGATGGATTTCAAACAAATCAACCCATTGAACAATCAAATCAATGCGACTTGATTTGACACAAACAGTCATACTCCAATGATCCTACTTGAGACACATATGAAGACTCGACTTTCTGCAGAAGGTGGTAATGATAAGATAGAAGAAAGAGAAGAGGACAACCATCAGCAAGGTGGAGGGTCTCAGTTACAGTGGTGATAAGTTGGGGAACTTGAAAGAAATTAAAAGGTTTAGGGATAGATTGTTCTGCAGAAAATCTACCTGGATGGTGGCTAGAAGTCAAAAACAACTTGATGGTATAGAAACAGCAACCTAGGATCCAGGGTCCCATTCCTGGCCCAGAAATGTCGATGGAGATTCTCCGTCATCCAGGTCATGGATGCTTTTTTTCAAGAGGCTACTGGACCTTCTGGTTTTTTCTTCGAAGACGTTTCACTTCTCATCCAAGAAGATTCTTCAGTTCTGAACTTCAGAAGCTTCATGGATGAGAAGCGAAACGTCTTTCAAGGGGGAGAAAAACCCAAGAAAGTCCTGTTGTCTTTTGGGAAAAAAAGCATCTTTGAGACTGACACAGAAATGTTCAGATTTCTCAACTTTACGTATGAGGAAAATGGTTTTATAATGCTGTATCTTTCACAGATCCACAGCTCAGACTCCAGATTTTCTTGTCATTTTAATTGATGTGGGGGGGAAAATCAGAATCTTTCACTGGTTGGTTCTGTGTGGGTGAGATAAGCCACCACCACCACACACATCAACACACAGACACACAAGATCAAGAATGCTATTTTCTTGGATGGAAGTAGCTGCCCCGGGGCCACAGAAATATCTGTATCAACATGGCTTGTAGAATAGTTAATTACAATTAGCCTGGAGAAAAGATCTTGAACAGATAACACGATAGACACCTTCAAACCCTGGAGAAAAGCCCTTGGTAAAAAATTTTTTTAAAAAAACAAGGCTAATTCTGGAGATGGAAGAGTTGATATAAGCCACCAGGTAGTTCTGCTGTTAGGGGCCTCCTCCTCACCCAACCATGGTGTAATTCATTCTCCCCATGAACACATCGATGTTACTTTCTGGTTCCACTTTTGTCCTATTTGTAGAGAGATGGGGTCTTCCTCTCCTGTGGGCACAGCATGGGCCAAAGAGCAAGGCCGGGACAACCCAGCAAGAGCTTTTTTACAGCTGGAGTGCTTCCACCTTCATCGATCCAATCTCCAGCCCACCATGGTGGCATCAGACTCCCAAAAGTCCCAGGAGCTTCCCTTTGTTGTTCTCCACCGAAGCCCACCTGGCAAAAACCTATTTTCACTCTCGGAGACAAAGGGAGACCCGTTTCCATCTGAAAGGCACGAAGAGATGTCCTTTTTCTCTGATCTTTGATGGTTGAAGGACCTTAGGTTGCACTTGTCTCCAGAGCTTCGTTCCTTCTGGTCAAATATTCGGAGACCTTGGAGAACTTCAGCTTCAACCTCAACAATACCCGGGCAAACAATAAATACAAACTCAAGTGTTAAGTCCAGACACAAACAGAGAGGCAGGATGATTGTAGTGAAGGAAAAGAACTGTTTATTTCAGGCAACAGGAACAACAACAAAAATAACTACGAACTGAGAGCTGCCCGAGGCTGCAGCTACTTTTACCAGGAGCTGTCCAGCCTGTCAGCCCCTGACTCTTGTTCATTTTCCCGCCGGGGAAAGTGAACCAATGAGTGAAGGCTGATGTAAGACTCACTCCTACTTGCATCTTCAACATCAAGGTATACCGCTCCAAACTTGATTGCAGAAAATACGACTTCAGCAACAGAATGGCTAACGCCTGGAATGCTCTACCCGACTCCATTGTTACAGCCTCAAACCCTCATAACTTTAACCTTAAACTGTCTACAGTGGACCTCACCCCATTCCTAAGAGGTCCACAAAGGGGGCGTGCATAAGCGTACCAGCGTGCCTACCGTCCTTGTCCTACTGTCCTCATTTATTTGTACTCATTTCCTGTGTTCATGTCCATGCTTATACTTATACCTGTTATCTTGTACATGTTTGACTAACTAACTAACTAACTAAATAAATAAATAAATAAATTAATTAATTAATTGATTAATTAAACTTCAGAATGAGATGAAGCTCGTAGTGGGACCTCTTTGCTTGTCTCTCATTCTTAAACTGCCAAGAACGGAGCAGAACATCTTGCAAGAGGTCTAAACTCATCGTATTCAGAAGATTCTTGAGAGCTAGACTACAGTAGTCCTCGACTTATAACAGTTCATTTAGCGATCATCCAAAATTGCAACGGCCCTGAAAAAAAGTGACTTATGACCGTTTTTCACAGTTATGACCTTTGTCTTCATCCCCATGATCACGTGATCAAAATTCAGAGGGTTGGCAACTCGTATTTCTTTTTTCTTTCTTTCTCTCCCTCCCTCTTTTCCTTCCTTCCTTCCTTTTTTCCTTCCTTTTCTTTCTTTCCCTCCCTTCCTTCCTTCCTTTTTTTCTCTCTTTGCCTTTTCTTCCTTTCTCTCTTCCTTCCTTTTTTTTTCTTTTCCTTTCTTTCTCTCCTTCCCGCCCCTCCTCATAAAAGACAAATGTAGAACTGAGTCACCCTTCCAAAAACAAAACAAAACAAAAACAACTTTCTTTTTGAATGCACTACACACACATGTAACATTCTTCTCCAGCCTGGGCCCGTAAAGATATGTATATATTATTTATCTTTTGAAGTTGTCATCGGCCAACCGGCTCCCCGCTGGGCAGCAAGATTCTCTTGCTACTTAAGGGAGAATTACATGATTAAATTGAGACTTGAAAAGTCTCGCCCAGGCTTCCTTCTGAAGGCCGTAATGAAGTGGGCCCGAGTCCTCCTTTGGCATCAACTTTAGCCGTAGTTTGTTTTCACTCTGGTTAATCACCCACCAAGGCTTCCATGCGGACCACCAGTTTCCAATAAGCAATAAAAGGCAGATCGGGGAAGTATTGTCCTTTCTCTACAGAGCTTTAGTGGCGAACAGATGAATGCGAACTGTTCAAAGTCAAACCAGTCAAGGAGAGGGAAAAGGGGGCCGCAGAACAGGGCGAGGCAGAGGGATGGAGGGCAGGATCCTGAAAAGTAAATTAATGTCTTTGGACATAATTGATGGCAGGGCCAACAAAAAGGCCGGAGCTCATGCTGTCCCTTGAAATTAAAATATTGGCTATTGCAGGTCTTGGGAGACAATTGAGGCGATACCGAACAAGGCTGCGAATTCCTGAACAAGCTTTGCTTAAAGAGGCTGTTGTTTTGAGGGGGATGGGGAAGGGCCAAGGAGGGGGTCTCCCAACCTCCCTACCCAACTTGTGAAAGAACAAGCTTGGAAACCACCATCAATGTCCTAGACTTGTTGGTGTCTCGGTTAGTCCTCGACTTACGATCACAGTTGAGCCCCACATTTCTTGTGGCTGAAACATTTGTTAAGTGAGTTTTGCACCATTTTACGGCCTTTCTTGTCACTGTTGTTAAGTGAATCACTGCAGTGGATAAGTGAGTAACATGGTGGTTAAGGTTACCCTACTCGCTTAGGGTGTCCAGCCCAAGTGGGAGACTGTAAGGCCATTTCTGACTAGTGTTGTCTTCAAGACAGGGCTGAGCATACCATCATTTTTTTTTTATTGCAAAAGTTTTACAGTTACATTTTCACCCCTTTTTTTCCCCCCCCACAACCCCCCCAATCTTCCCAACCTCCCTAACCCACCCTAACCCTCCCCTCCCCCCAGACTTCCTAGTATACTCATGTCAGATAAAAGGAAAAAACCCTCCTTTGTATATAAAACTTGAACCCTTCCCTCCCCCTTACAAATTTTCATCTTCCTTACATTAACATTAATATTTCTATCTTAGTATAACATTTTCAAATGAATTTTCATCCTGATTACCTTAAAGATATTTCTATCTTGATATAGCATTTTCTAACAAATTTTCACCCTCAACCTTAAAAATATTTCTGTCTTAATATAACATCTTCTAACAAATTTTCACCCTCAACCTTAAAATATTTCTATCTTGATATAACATTTTCAAATAAAAGCTATTTGGTACTTCCTAGTTTGGTATTTATGCTGAACATAATTTATCCAGTTCTTCCATTCCCATTCATAAGTCTCTTGCGAACAATCTTTTAAATATGCTGAAATCTTCGCCATCTCTGCAAAACTGGCCATCCTCAAAGTCCATTCCTCAATCGTAGGCAGCGCTTCATTTTTCCAGTATTTGCCTATCAACAATCTTGCTGCAGTTATCATATACAATATCAATTTTGTTTCACCCGATGTAAAACCCTTAACTATACCCAATAAAAACAGTTGTGGAGAAAATTGAATTTTTTTCTTCAAAACATTCTGCATGACCCACCAAATTTTTATCCAAAAAGCCTTAACTTTCTTACAGGTCCACCAAACATGATAATATGTAGCATACCATCATTGTCTGGTTAATTTTTAAGAAGAGTGGACAACCATTTCTCTGAAATGGTGGAGGCTTCCTGCCTGAGCAGGGGGTTAGTCTAGAAGACCTCCAAGGTCCCTTCCAACTCTGATATTCTGTTGATATACAGCTCGTTCTTGGCAAGGAAGCCATTCAGAAAAGATGGAGGGATGGGGAGCAGTCAGCAAAAGGATACTCTACGTACCTGCAAGGACCTCAATATTCCACAACCTCGGCCACGTTAAAATGTATGGACTTCAACTCCCAGAATTCCCCAGCCAGAAATTGGCTTTGACCCATTTCAACTTTAAACAACTGAGCCCCTGCAGGCCAACTGGCTGAGGAAACCCTTGTGAAAGAATTTATCTGCGCTTTTTTGACCGCCACGAGTTAGGAGTTGGTTGGTTTTAATTCCCATTTCTCTCAGCTGTCTGGAATAGGGCCAGCTCTCCTACAGCCCTGTTTATGGCCAAAGCCGGCCAGTTGATCTTCCTTTTTTTTTTTCTTTTTTTTTTTTAATCTTTGCAGAAAACCCTCTGGATGATTGCAAAGGCCAGCTCCTCACTTTGCTTCGTGCCAACGCGAAGGAGTTCCGTGCGTGCAAAAGTTTTCCTTTTATCTTAGAACTTTCAGAATAACTTTATTCTCACTTTGAACGTACGCTAAACGGCGGGTGCTAACATGAAATTTCGTTGCATCCAGTTCTCCACCTCTAATATACACTACATAAACATGACAGAATAAATAAATAAATAAATACCAAATGACGCTTTTAGCCACATATACGAGATGGAGAAACAACACTGTCCCGTTCAAATGTAGCCTTGCATTCTGCACAGCTTTCCATTCAGTTTTGGATCTTGCCAGACCTTGGTCCTCCGTTTGGCCCAACTTGAGTGCCAAAACTTGGGGGTGCAACTCGTTCGCGGAAAGCTCTCCCGATTCTCAAGATTCCGAGGAGATTCCTGACTCTGCTTTCTAGCTCTCTTTCCTCCCCCACCAGATTCTCCTCCCCCGCAGATTTTTCCTTCTTCTTCTTCTTCTTTTTTTCTTTTTGTTCTCACGAAAACATCAATTCCCTTGAAGACGTCCTTAATCCCACGTTTGCCAGCAACAATTGCCAGCTCGAACAGATTAAGTGGGATGATGTGGCTGTCTTGTTTAATTCAACCCTATTCAGGTAACTGCCGTCGCTCAGACTTTGTAGTGCCGGGTTCAAAACTTTCAGAGGGAGACCTTCTGATATCGGGGTTTCCTGGGGCGCACAGCCCCTTTCCCACTTTGAATTAGGCCAGACAAACAATCACTGAAGTCTTTGAGCTTGACCTGCAGGCTTTGGGGTTCTCTTCTTTTTTCTTTCTCTTTCCTTTTTTCTTTCTTTTTTTCTTTCCTTTCTTTTCCCTTATTCTTTCTTTTTTCTTTTCTCTTTCCTGTCCTTTTTTCCTTTCCTTTCCTTTGCTTTTCCTTTCCTTTCCTTTTTCTGTCTTATTCCTCCTTTTTTTTCTTTTCCTTTTTCCTTTTCTTTTTTCTTTTTCTTTTCTTTCCTGTCCTTTTTTCTTTTCCTTTGCTTTGCTTTTCCTTTCCTTTTTCTGTCTTATTCCTCCTCTTTTTTCCTTTTCTTTTCTTTTCTCTTTTCTTTTTCTTTTCTTTCCTGTCCTTTTTTCTTTTCCTTTGCTTTGCTTTTCCTTTCCTTTTTCTGTCTTATTCCTCTTTTTTTCTTTTCTTTTCTCTTTTCTTTTTCTTTTCTTTCCTGTCCTTTTTTCTTTCCTTTCCTTTGCTTTTCCTTTCCTTTCCTTTTTCTGTTTTTTCCTCTTCCTCCTTTCTTTTCTTTTTTTGCTTTTCCTTTTCTTTTCCTTTCCTTTCCTTTTTTCCTTTTTTTCCTTCCTTTTCCTTTTTTTCTTTCGTATTCCTCCTCCTCCACCACCACCTCTTTTCTTCTCTTTTCTTCTTTTTCTTTTCTTTCCTTTTTCCTTTCCTTTCATCTTTTCTTTTCCTCTCCTTTTCTCTTTTTCCTTTCCTTTCCTTTCTTATTCCTCCTCCTCCTCCTCTTCCTTTTTTTAAATTTCCCTTTCAAAAAGGATTTTTTTAAAAACTTCACCTTGGGTAATACCAACTCACCAAAAATCAATGGCGAAACAAAATGAAAGGAATGATGAAGTTGAGATACAGAAATTGCTGGAGATGGTGGGTTCTGGGTTTTATATATATCCCACACAACCAAAACAATTTTCATAGTGAAGAACCTGTGAAAAAAAAAATATCCAGGCCTGTAATATCTCCATGGCAACCAAAGATTAAGTTCATAGGGGCTGGTGGGAGGGCGGGAGATGGTGGGGGTTTAAGATAAATGCCAAAATCATCCATGATTTTATTTGGAGGGAGGACTTGATGGAAATAGATGGGGCGAGAGATGTTTGCGGGTGAATCTGTCAAATGTTTTGCAGCTCCAGGAAAGAAGCAGATGCTTTACAAAGCATTGGTGGTCACTTCTTCAGTTTACAATTTGGCCAATTTGGGTGTGTGGGGGGAGAGATTTCAAGCTTAGAAATGCTGTTCGGGGCAAACAGGTGGATGGCGCACCGAAAAAACTCAACCAACCAACCTGTTGTAACTCAACACAACTACCTCTAAGATGTACTTCAGTCAAGTCCTCAACCGCCACTTGATGTTGACCCAACTTGCGTCCTTCAGAAAATTCGCCGGCGCAATTTGTTTGGTTAAACCCTTCGGTTTTCTGTGGGGTGATAAAAGTTGTTTTTGTTTCATTCGGCCACAACCACCTTCGACTCCTTCCCTCTTTCTTGTTCTTAATTGCCCTGGCCCCCTTCCATAATGACCAACACGGGGAAAAAAAAATGAATGAAAAAAAAATCTAAATAACTGTTGAAGGCGACTCTGCCAAAGACTCTCCGACGACGACGTGTCCCACTCTTGTGCCTTTTCTGTGTCTTGAAAAGAAAGGGAACAAAGACTCGGTCCTGCCCATTCAAAAACCCAGCCAGAGTGACAAACAACAGACGCAAAAAAACTGCTCCTTCATCCGTGTCCGAGGTTAGGATGAAAGGACCTTGGTTTTTTTTCTGAAGAAACAGGACATCACAAAAGAGACAGGAGGGTTGACAAAACTCTTCTTTTTCATGCCTTTCAGGGAAGGCGGAAAAGGGAGGCCGCGGCGGAGAAGCTGTGAAAAAAAAAAAAGATGACCGTGGCGGTGGGTTGACGGTTGGGTTAATATTATAACATTATTATTATTACTCCAGAAATTCTGATCGTTCCTGCCCATGCGTCATAGCTACGAGATGGAGCAGTTGAATCAAGAAGTGGCTGGTCTGAATCCCATCATCCTCATCCGGTCAGAAGGTTAGAAGGGACCTTGGAGGTCTTCTAGTCTAACCAGCTGCTCAAACAGGAGACCCTGTATCATTCCAACCCAATCTCTTCTTAAAAATCCAAGTGATGGAGCAACCATAACTTCTGGAGGCCAGTTGTTCCACTGATTAATTATTCTAACTGTCAGGAAATTTCTCCTTAGTTCTAAGTTGCTTCTCTCCTTGATTAGTTTCCATCCGTTGCTTCTTGTCCTGCCTTCAGGTGCTTTGGAGAATAGCTTGACTCCCTCTTCTTTGTGGCAGCCCTTGAGATATCAGAAGACTGCTATCATGTCACCCCTAATTCATTTCACCCCTTTTCTTCATTAGATCAGACCAGGGGGTGGGATTGAAAATTTTTAGCAACCGATTCTCTGCCCGGTTGCTGGGTGAGTATGGCCATGGGAGTGTGGCCTCATTGGCTTCCTGCACTATGGCGGGAAGGTGTTTTCGCCCTCCCTAGGCTCCAGAGGCCTTCTGGAGGCCAGAAATAGGCCCATTTCAGGACTTCCAGTACTTCTGGTAGGCCTGTTTTTCGCCCTCCCAGGGCCTCCGCACGGGCCCTGCACTTACCTGGCATCCAAAATGGGCTGCATGGAGACTCCTGGAAGGGGCGGGGCAGGATGGGCAGAGTCAGCCAGTCTTTGCAACTACCATTAATTAAAATTAACATCTGGTTCTCCCAAACTGGTCTGAACCGGCTGAATCCCACTCCTGGATTAGACCCAATTCATGCAACTGTACTTCGTTATGTTCTAGCTTTCAGATCTCTTATCATCTTTAGTTGCACTTTTTCCAAAGTCTCAACATCTTTTTCGTAATGTGTTTTGTAATTTACTGAGGTCTTTGCACTCTTGTGTTCGAGACCTCAATAGAGAAAGGAAAAAGGCAAGCAAGCCATAGACCTATTTTTTTTCCCCCTTTCCATGCATGGATGGCCAATCTACTCTACCAGAGATAAAACTCAGCCAAGTCCCATAACGGATCGGCAACCAGAGAATCAATATTTCAGCAACTTCAGGAGATCGCAGGGGTCCGGGGAGACCTGACCAAGAGTGAGCAAATTGATTTTTCTTTCGAGGGGAAATTGCTTGGCAAAAAAATAAGGAGAAGAAAAAGCATCTCTTCCGCCCATTTGAAGCAAGGGACTCTTGGAGTTGTGTCATCCTGGGAGTCCCAACAGCTGTTTGGAGGAAAACAACAAAAATTAGGATGACATCGGAAAGATTCAGAAGTTTATTGTGGCATAAGGGTTTTGGGAGCCCCAGAATTTACTCAATCCGAGTCTCAGCTATGAACACTCTCTTTTCCCAATATGTTCCCCTGTTGGCAGTGACAAGAAGGAACTCGACACAAGTCAAACTGTGCAAAGGATCAGGACCGTAGGTTAAGCTGAAATTCAACGATGCCTTGTTCGAACCTATACACAAGAAATCTAGTCAGTTAGATAAAGGTCAATGGAATTCAGGAGGGTTGGCTTGGGACTGTTGATTGCAATGTAACGATTCTGCGCTGATGACACGTTTAACTCCGCCTCCACCTCTTTTATAAATGGCCAAAAGATGCACACTGTTCAATCGAGGCATACCGAAGAAAATGCAAATATGGAAAAGCAGGTGGCTGGTCTGTCCATCTTTGTAGCTTTCTCCTCCTTATTTATTGTTTGCACCGGCCTTTTTTGGGGATCCACCAAAGATGGATGAATGATTTTATTTCATTCGCATTTCCACCAAGATAAATTCATTAGAAATATGTGTATTATTCTGTGTGTGTGTGTCCTCATGTTCATTTTTTGTAATATAGGCTCGGGGAGGGCGAAAAACGAGCCTACCAGAAGTTTGGGAAGGCTGGAAACAGGCCCGTTTCCGGCCTCTAGAGGGCCTCCAGAGCCTGGGGAGGCTGTTTTCACCCTCCAGGAGGCTCAAGGAAAGCCTCCAGAGCCCAGGGAGGGCAAAAACGCCCCCCCTCCGCCGCCATAGTGCACGAGGCCAACTAGGCCACACCCACCATGGCCACGCCCAACCAGCAACCGGGCAGAGCACCCGTTGCTAAAATTTTTGAAGCCCACCCCTGGATTTATACCCCACCTTTTTTTCCAAGGTGTTCAGAAGCATATATTAAATATTCCCTCCTCTCTTTTCTTTCCCCACACAACAATTTTGTGAAGTAGGGAGGGCTGAGAGGCAGGCTAAGACCCTCAGCGAGCTTCCTTGCTTAAGGCGAGATTTGAACCCAAATCTTCCGGCTCCAAGTCCGTTATTCTATCCACTACTACACCTTGCTGTCAAAATTGCAATATCGGCTGTACAATTCATTGCAATTGATCCCGTTTGGATTGTTCAAACTGATCCATTTTTATTTTTTTTTAAAGAATCGGTTTGATTCCATTGAGGTGTCTGAACCATTTTACAGCCTCGATTCAATCGAAGTTTTTGGAATCCAGGGTGGAAAAAAATCTTTTGGTGGGCCTGAAGAAGAAGAAAGCAGCCATCCTACTTTGTTCCTTCAAGGCCCTTGGTTGCTTGCTTTGATTTGGAAGTTCAATGCTATCATGTCAAATTAGATCACCCAACGTATCTCATTATTTTCCCCTTCATCTTGGATGTGGGTTGCGTTATTAGTGGAAAGCAAACGGGTCACGTTAACTCATCGGTTGCACCCGCTGGTAATTTCAAGAAGCATGCTCACGTTCTGTCACCTGCCTCGTGTTTGCTTTGAAAGCATCATTTGATCGGGGACAGGTGCAGTCCGAAATTTGGGAGGGAACAGCGGTGGTATTCAGCCGTTCTATCTGGTTCGGGTAGCGGGGGCTGCAGGAGGTTCCGCCCACCTGCTCCGGACATCATGTCCCGTTTTGGACGCACTGTGCATGCACGGAAGGCCTTGTGCATGCGTGGAGGTGAGCATGAGCTCACATTTGCGAACCGTAGGTGTATACCACTCTGGGAGGAAAGTGTTGTGGCCCCGCCCTCTGAGCCTGTCCCATCAGAGGAAGAAAGCTCCGAGCATGAGGAAGAGGAGTCAGCCAGGCCTCCCTCTCCAGGCCCCTCCCCTCTGGCACTGTCTCAGGTGCCGGCCGAGGGAGAGGAGATTAGCAGGGAGACAGGTGGCTCGGATGAGAGCGAGGGAGAGACATTCCTGGACGCATGCCTCCGAAGGCGTGATAAACGATTGCAGCAGCTCAGGAGGCGTGCTAGGGATTAGAACTGAGTCACTGGACCACACCCCAGAGACTATATAATAGAGGGTGGTGGCCAGCGATCCCTGTGACGAACAAAAGTAAACCTTGGATAGTCACTAAAGCCTCGTCCGGAAACTGCTGAGAGAAATATTATTCTGATTGGACTTTTATACGCTAAGTATCTTATCTTTCTGTTTTGTGGAAATAAACGCACTTGGCAGACGGTGTGTAAATCGCTGCCAAGTTGGAGATAAAGACCTGGGTGTGTGCCAAAGTGTTTCCTTAACCCTCGGCTGGCTGTGTTTGTGTGTGTGTGTGGACGGGGACAGATCAGAAAGGGAAAAAGAGGAACATGGGACTCCGATATTCCTCGGGAGCAGCCGAGTGCACGTTTTAAGGGCTGATCCACGAGCAGCTCTTCACGCACGCCAATTCTGTTTGTATAAATTCTTTATCCTTTAATATGGATTGATTCAACGTCTATCTCGATTTTTTTCTTTTGTCCTTTCCACTTAACTTTTACTGGATTACTAGAATAGAATAGATCCGTGTTGGCGAACCTATGGCACGCGTGCCGGAAGTGGCACGCAGAGCCATTTTTCCGGGCACGCGAGCCATCGCCAAGCTCACCTGAAACTGCGCCTCTGGTGTGCATGCATGCAATTCAGGGGACTCAGCTGGTTTTCGGAGCTCTCCTGCACAAGCGTGCATTTGCGCATGTGTGCCAGATTGTGCGTCCATGCGCAGACAGCATTTGCATGCATGCATTGTGCATGCAAAAGCTGTGTGCATGTGCATATGGTGTGGTTGCAGGTGTAGCATGCAGGGAGGAGTTGCGCATTACCGCAGAGGGCACACGAACATGCGCAGGGCGTGAGTTCCATTCCTGTTTGGCACTCGGTAAGTAAAAGGTTCGCCATCCCTGGAATAGATTATTCTATTCTAGGGTGGATTATGGTGCATCCATATATTCAATTCTATTTCTCTCTCTTGTACATTTGCTCTTAATTCCGGCGACATCCATATCACATCTATTCTTGACCACGGCTGGTGTCTATTTGAATAAAATGTATATTGATTTTTCTTTGGGTTTATTTCTCCCCATGTATCTCGAATACCTACTTCTGTTGCCATTTTAAAGAAACAAGATGCTTTCGATAGCAATATACGCACCAGATCATAAAACAAGAAGAATTTTACGAAAAACTTTTCGTAAGAAAATGATAGAAACGGACTATGAAAACATTTGTGCGGCAGGAGATTTTAATGCAATTGTAGACTTGTAAAACTTGATTATAGAAGTGATAAAATAGGCAAAAAGGACAAGAAAAATTCTCCCATGCACGCCAATTCTGATGTGGTTGGAAACTTAACAAAACGGTTGGTTACAAACCAAGGCCAGAGAAAGGTCAGCCGATGCCCCCGATGGCTTCTGCACTTTTCCATTCCTCTCTCCTCCGGTGCTCTGAAACAGGCGCCAACAAAAAAAAAAAAAAGTCAATTGTCCATTTGAATCAAATCCCCACCTGAATTTACGGCACGGCACGCAAGAGGCCTCGACAAGCTCCGAGCCCTTCCAAATGGGCTCGTGCAGATGTCTGCATTTGTCTCCGTGCCCCAGCCAGGGGGTGTGTGAGGTGGGGGGGTAGGGTGGGAGAACCCAACCATGAAACGGTGAACACTTGAACTCAGCCGTAACGAGCACTGGGTTTTTTTTTTTCTTCTTTCCTTGTGGCACCAGGAAACATAGCAAAAGAAATTTCACAGAGAGTCACCCCACAGGTGAATTTCAGAAATGAAATTCAATGGTGAGAAAAGGAAGGTTCTACGTTTAGGCAAGAAAAACAAAATGCACAGGTACAATATAGGTGGTACCTCGCTCAATAGTGGTGACTGTGAGAGGGATCTTGGAGTCCTAGTGGACAACCATTGAGATATGAGCCAACCGTGTGCAGCAGCTGCCAAAAAAGCCAACACAGTTCTAGGCTGCATCAACAGAGGGATAGAATCAAGATCATGTGAAGGGTTATCCCACTTGGTAAGGCCACACTTGGAATATTGCATTCAGTTTTGGTCGCCACGATGTAAAAAAGATGTTGAGAAAGAGTGCTGAAACATATGAAGAACGGTTGCAGGAACTGGGTATGCTTAGTTTAATCAATTAATTAATTGTCAATTAATCAGTGGAACAACTTGCCTCCAGAAGTTGTAAATGCTCCAACACTGGAAGTTTTTAAGAAATTTTTTTTTAAAAAAAAATTTGATTTATATGCCGCCCTTCTCCGGAGACTCAGGGCGGCTTACAATGTGCTAAGCAATAATTGTTTAATAATTTAATTAATAATTGATTAATTGTTCTAACTGTCAGGAAATTTCTCCTTAGGTTGCTTCTCTCCTTGATGAGTTTCCATCCATTGCTTCTTATCCTGCCTTCAGGACAAGCTATTTGGAGAATAGCTTGACTCCCTCTTCTTTGGGGCAGCCCCTGAGATATCGGAAGACTGCTATCATGTCTCCCCTAGTCCTTCTTTTCATTAAACTAGACATATTCATATCCATCTGCGAAAATGAGACTATACTTCGTATTCTTGATAGCCTGTTTCCCCAAAAGCAATCTTGGGAGGATGCTTGGTGTTACAATTGGCTCTCGCATTTAATTTCTTCCTCAATCAAGTCTTCAAGGAAATGTTGCATGAATTATTGGCAAGGCCATGGATCTGGGTTCCCATCCTTTTATGTCCTGTACTATCTTTCTTGACACTTTCCAAAGAAAAGCACACATCCTTGGCCTTAGTAACGTATTATTATATTTATTATTATGCAGTTCGGCAGTTCGATTCTGACCGGCTCAAGGTTGGACTCAGCCTTCCATCCTTCCGAGGTTGGTAAAATGAGGACCCAGATTGTTGGGGGGCAATAGGCTGACTCTGTAAACCGCTTAGCAAGGGCTGGAAAGCACTGTGAAGTGGCATATAAGTCTAAGTGCTATTGCTGTTGCTATTGAGTTATTTTCCTCCAGCTGAGGAGTGTAACTCAGCAGGAATTTTCAATCCAAAAGGTCCAGCTATATCAGTTATTATGCCCAGTTTATTCCTACTTTTGCCCTCGATCCATTGATAAAGGGAGAACAATGGTTGGACATTTAACATAACTATGCTGAAAAATCACGCTTTTATGGTGTTTCCTTGCTTTTTGTTATCCTCCCGCTTTCCCCCCCTTCCAAACAAATATTCAAAATTAAAACGTGCATTTCTCTCTTTCCCCCCCCCCCCAAAAAACATCTGTCTCGGGGAGGGAGTGTGCACGATTAAGCTTTCTTCTTAGCCAAAGCTGTCATGAGTTTATGGGTATTCATTAAAATCCTGTCCTAATTGCTCCCTCATCAGCTATGAATTTTAAGAAGCTTAGTTACTAAGTGTTTAAAGTCCATTTATTGACAGAAAACAGAAAATTCGCTAATGACTGCCGAGTGATGTCAGCATTGTCGTGCGGGAACGCTTGTTTTACACAGCTGTACAAAAGAGGCGAGGCTCAAGATTTCACCCTTCCAGATGAAAGCCGTCCCCGTGGGAAGTCAGCGGGGCGCAGAAGGAGCCCAGACTGTTTTCACCGAGAGAAAAGCAGACGGAGGCCGTTTCTGAAGCCTGAAAAGCCTTTTTTTTTTTTTTTTTTTTTTTGGAAAGGAAGCAAGTCGGGATTAGCCACAAGAGAGAGCAAACTCTACGGTAGAGTTGGTCACCCTTCTTCGGATACAAGCCTCGAGTTCTGGAGACCACGTTTCAAGAAGACGCGTGTCAACCAGGACAGGTTGAAGGAGTCCAGGAAGAGGGTCAAGGGTCAAGCTCAACCTTGTGAGAAGTAAAAAAAAAAAGTGGGAATGTTAAGGAAAAGGATTGGCTGGGAGCAGAGGTGGGTTTCAGCAAGTTCTGACCAGTTTCGGAGAACTGGTAGCGGAAATTTTGAGTAGTTCAGAGAACCAATAGTAAAAATTCTGACTGGCCCCGCCCCCATCTATTCTCTGCCTCCCAAGTCCCGGCTGATCGAGAGGAAATGGGGATTTTGCAGTAACCTTCCCCTGGAGTGGGGTGGGAATGGGGATTTTGCAGTATCCTTCCCTGCCATGCCCACCAAGACATGCCCACCAAGGCATGCCACACCCACTAAGCCACATCCACAGAACCGGTAGTAAAAAAATTTGAAACCCACCACTAGCTGGGAGGCATCCTTGTTTTCTCTTCAAGTATCTAAAGCAGTGATGGCAAACCTTTTCGGGACTCACGTGAAAATGTTGTGTGCACGCTCATCGGAACTGCACTCCACAAGTTGTGAATGCTCCAACACTGGATGTTTTTAAGAAGATGTTGGATAACCATTTGTCTGAAGTGGTGTAGGGTTTCCTGCCTAAGCAGGGGGTTGGACTAGAAGACCTCCAAGGTCCCTTCCAATTCTGTTATTCTGAATTGTAGTAAGGCCAGGAGATTCAAATCATGACAAGGCTGCATTACACAAAAATCCAATTCTCACCACAGATTCCTTTGGAGACAATACTTTCTAAACTCTTTAGGTATTTAAAATGGGCATCCCTTACTCCACAGTGTGGACAAGAATAACACCAAAGTCTTTTCTTTCTAGACTTTTTTTTTGAAAAGCTCTGAAACTTCTCTGGTTTGGACATTTTGACCCGACACCAGAACGTGGATCAAGTTATCAGAATATACAAAATTGTAAAAGATTTTAAAATCTTCTTTCTTTCTGCTGCAGCGGAATAATGTGATTTCTTCGTAGAGATAATTTCTGTTTTTAAAACACAAGGAGTGCCCTCTGCTGGAAAGGGGGGGAAAAAAAACACCAAGTCCTTCAGGATTTTTATATATTGTGCCAGGAGACTTTCGAAGAAATCCGTCATTCTCACGAAGGCGGCCAGTTTAGAACTCCTCTGAGGATGAATAAATAAATTAGCTGTTGGTTTAAGCAAGCCCAACACCCTTGGATTTCTACAGGGTCCTGAAATCCAACAGGTAGAGATGTTATGGGTGAGAGACAGACAGGCAGGCAGAAGTTAATGGAGGAAGATTTGGCCCAATCATGTATTTCAGTTTTCTACAGACCAATAGGCAGAACATTTCATCATAGACCGGGGTTGTCCAACCTTGGCAACTTTTAAGATGGGTAGACTTCAACTCCCAGAATTCCCCAGCAAGCATGGGTGAATATCCCAACTAATCCTGGTCAAGGGAGCCCTTCCTTTCTAATTTTTGAGCGCGCTAGCTGTAGTTCCACATCTCACAGCCAACCAACCACAAATTCCTTGTGTGACAGAGGTAACATGGGTCAAAGTACAGAATACAGGATAACAGAGTTGGAAGGGACCTTGGAGGTCTTCTAGTCCAACCCCCAACTCAAGCAGGAGATCCTATTCCATTTTAGACAAATGGCTGTCCAATCTCTTCTTGAAAATCTCCAGTGTTGGAGCACCCACAATTTCTCAAGGTAAACTGTTCCATTGTGTTGTGGTCCACCAGCAGCCTGCAAAGCTGGCAGTGGAGTTGGATAGTGAGGAGGTTGGGGAGAACAATGGGCCAGTCCTGGAGTCTGGGGAAGGCCCAGACAAGGGCTCTGCATCGGAGGCAGAGATGGGGCCAGGGCCATCTGGGAGCGATGCACGGACTCCGGAGCCTCCAGAGGCGGACAGCAGAGAGGCAGAGGAACAGGAGGAGCCTGTTCCTAGTGCACGCATGCGAAGAGCTGCCAGAAGGCAAGAGCAGCTAAAGCAAAAAGGACGACTTGGGAGTAAAGCCAGATGATTGACTACTCCCATAAGGCTTAAAAGAGCAGCAACAGCTCTTGGGCTCTTTGTAGGAAAGCAACATTGCTACATTTGTTCTTGTAGGCTCTCTTGTTTCTGAACTTCGTGGGGCTTTGCCAAGAAAAGCCTTTGGCAGGGTGCCAAAGAAGACAAAGGTTTGTGATAAGGCTGAAGGACTTTTTCTGAAGGACTTGGTTTGGAATTAATTTGGACTAAGCTGAGAATGAAGTAATTCTCAGCTGTTCTAATAAAATATGTTCGTTTAGGACTGATTGTGTCTGGTAATAACTACCTGGGCCTAGGTCATAACGCATTGGTTGATTGTTCTCAATGTCAGGAAATTTCTCCTTGATTTTCTCCTTGATCAGTTTCCATCCGTTGCTTCTTCTTGTCTTCAGGTGCTTTGGAAAATAGGTCGACCCCTTCTTCTTAGTGGCAGCCCCTCAAATACTGGAACACTGCTATCACGTCACCCCTAATACTTCTTTTCACTAGACATACCCAATTCCTGTAACCGTTCTTAGCCTTCAGCCCCCACCCCCAAAAGTCTGATGCTTTTCTCCATGTCTTTTTCCAACCATAGTCTACCCAAGCAGAATCAAATCTCATCTAACCTGGGTTTTTTTTTCCTCTGTTGTCCCCTGTAAAAGGTAACGTAACCTGACTCGAACTCAGGCGCACGTATGGAAGGAGTCTTGTTATGGTAGTGGCTTTCTTGCAGCGAGATTTAGATCACTACGATTAGCTGGCAAAGGCCGAGTAATCTTCTTATGGGATCGCCCCACCTTCTGCCATTAATTTCCAGAAAGCATCCTGTTTCCACCTGCAAGACTTATTAAAGAGCTTTCCTCGTCTTGCAACCCTCCTTGACCGAGAACTTCATGGACACTAGCCCGTTTACCCACACCCCCCCTTCCCCAAGAAGCCAGAAAATGCGAAAAATTAGTTTTGAGAGTTCGTTGTTCCCAGGAAAAGCCAAGATTTGA
Organism: Arizona elegans; assembly: GCA_022577455.1. NCBI lineage: Eukaryota > Metazoa > Chordata > Lepidosauria > Squamata > Colubridae > Arizona > Arizona elegans. Next base: position 2,112,554 of record JAKOOJ010000060.1, on the reverse strand, counting down.
GTTTAGAGATGGATAGAGATGGTGTCAGCTCTATTGGGGAAAAAATTATAGGGGGGGAAATGGAACTAAACTGAGCAATCCCAAAAGTGTCTTTCGTGGAAGATGTGTCACTTGGATCTTCCAAGAAGCTTCTTCCATTCAGCTCCAGAACGGAAGAAGCTTCTCAGATGAGAAGTGAAACGTCTTCAAAAAAAAAAAAAAACATCAAGAAAGTCCAGTTGCTTTTCTTTTCTTTTTTTTTAAAGCACCTTTGAGACAGACATGACCTGGATGGCTGAGAATCTCCATGGATATGAAACTCAGCAACGTTGATCTTGCTTGCTTTGCAAGATAAGTTTTATACTCTCCATTTTTTTTTTTAAAAAAAATGCTTTATTCCTGCCTTTTATGCCACTCTATAAATAATGCTCTCCGATTGGCGGAAAAGGATTAAAAAAAAAAAAGCTGAATGGAACACTTATTTTCGAATGAAAGAAAATGCCTGTAATTTGTGGATTCCCTTTTGCTATTATGGCAACATTTACATTTCAATGAAAGCCCCCTTTTTCCCCCTCCACAATCCCCGTTTCACCTTGACCTGGCACCGTAATCACGCTCTTTTTTTTTTCCTTCCTTTCTTTCTCTTTCTCTCTCTCCTTGATGAAAACACAGCAGGTCTGCAGCACAAAAGTATGCCAAATTCAGCTGCTTGCAGGTGAAAACAGGAAGGCGAATTCTGCCCTTGTGTTTTTCTTTTGTTTTTCTTCGGGTCTTGTTAAGTCTTCATTAGAATTAATACATTTTATTAGTTCCCATTGAAAAAGAGAGGATTCCTGAAGGAAAAAGGCAAGGGGGATAAAATGGAGATTTGTTTTCTGCTCCTGGCGAACAATATGGTTACATCTCCGAAGTTTCCTTTCCAAAAAGAGGTGGCAGGAATTAGAAAATATTGAGCAGCGCCAAGGAGGTTTTCGACAACACCTGAAAGACGATATCGTTGTTGGTAAATAAATTATTTCCGGATTTGGGCATTTACCTTCCCTGAAAGTTTGATCCTTGAATACAAATTCTGCATGGCTTGTTCGGATGACGGAGACATACTGGGTGGGGACTTGAAAAACAATCCTTAATTGTGCTCACTGTGTAAATTGTGATGATTAATTGGGTAGATTTACACATTTGCAACAATAACACCAGTGGTGAAATCCTCCGAGGATCGCCACCGGTTCGCTGCCCACACATGTGCAGCGCGCACCAAATGCACGCTTCACTAGGTAAGTAGAATAGCGAGGGGGGGAACAGCTGTGCTGCGAGATTCAGCTTCGCTAGAAAGCAGGAAATCCTGCTTTCTAGCTAATATAAACCGTGCAGCACAGCTGATCATCAGAAATAGTGGTTCGGATGAACTGGTAGCTTTTTTTTTTACTACCGGTTTGCCCGAACCGGTAGTTTTTCTCATTACTGGTTCGCCCGAATTGGGGCGAACTGGTAGCATTTCACCCCTGAATAACACCCCTCTCTTTTACAGTTTAGGGCAGAGCAATCCAATCTTGCCAGAATGTCAGAATAATAAAAGAGTTAGAATGGCAGGTTCTCTGATCAAACAAGACTCATCCCTTCCACATCTAGAACGGCTGGCTGTTGGAAACCGGAATACAGGTAGACCCAGACGTACGAGCGCAGCCGATCCCAAAAGTTCCCCATTGCTAAGCGAGACACTCGTTCGGTGAATTTTACGATCCGTTCTTGCCACCGCCGTTCCGTGAATTGCTGCAGTTCGGTTTGTAACCCGGTTGTTAAGTGAATCTGGCTTCCCCAGTGACTTTGCTTTCAAGGAAGTGGCCGCGAGACTCTGGGGTACGGCAACCGTAATAAATACGAACTGGTCGCCATGCCTCCAGATTTTGACCATAGGACCAGGTGGGGATGCTACAGTCGTAAGTGTGAAAACAATCCAAAGTCACTTTTTTCCGGTGCTCTTGTAACTTTGAAAAGTTACGATATAAAGTTTTAAGTCGAAAACTACCTGTCCTTTAGAATTTATCTACCTATGGGTAAAATCCGACAATTGTTTTTTAAGCTTAAAAAAATAAAGGAAACATTTACTTGTATACTAATAGGAAGTCCATGTAGACCAGTTTTGGCCATCCTAAGGAGCAGCCACCTTCCTTCCTGACCATCTCAGGTGACAGTTGGAAGTCTTTCTGAAGTTGTGAAACACGACAGAGCTGGTTTTCTGAGCAGCCGATGCCAGAATTTTAATACGGAGACCTCTGCAGTAACAACATAATTTATTATCTGTTTGTAACCGGAGAAAAAACACTTAGAAGTTCTGGCTCGCCACATTGCAAACTCAAGATTTATAAGCCTCGGGGAAGGGTAGAGAGGCCCTTAGGTGGCTCTTTTCTTGCTGTAAAACCACAAGATTAATCCGTTGTGCACGTTGGCCATATTTTTGTGTTTTGTTTTACTTTTCCCTCTTGTGTTGCTTGTCGACAGGCCTCCTGATATATTGAAAGCCCGTGGAGCCATTGTTAAAATGCCTTGCGCATTTTATGGGGCAGAAATGGTATACCTATTTTTATTTTATTTTTTTACATCTCAGGAATAGCAAATAATGAGCAGATAAACTCATAAATGGAGTCCAAGCGCTGACTAAAATGGTATTTTCTATTTATTTATTTATTTTTAATCGCCTTAAGTTGTAGAAAATGACACTATCAAAGCTAAGCTGGTAATTTATTGGTCCCGTTGCTTTTCAGAAATTGTAGCCCCCACATTGCCTAAGGCAAGGCTGTCCAACCTTGGCAACTTTTAAGACCTGTGGACTTCAACTCCCAGAATTTCCCAGCCAGCCTGGTAACGTTAGCAAGTCCACAAATCTTAAGAGAGAAGAGCAACAAAGATGATTAAAGGAGGCTAAAGCATACGAAAAACGTTTGCAGGAATTGGGTATGTCTAGTTTAATGAAAAGAAGGACTGGGGGAGAGACATGATAGCCGCGTTCCGATATTGGAGGGGCTGCCACAGGAATTTACTTTGCAATGTGGAGGAAGGACTCGAGACTTGCTTTTCCAAATATACCATCGTTACATTTACACAGAATATTATCTATTGTTAAGATTAGATTCTCACTTCAATTGAGCAGAAATTTCTGGTCTTATTTGCTGGGGGAAAAAAATAAGAATTTGAGAATACATGAAGATTTTTGCATGGATTTTGCTCTAACATTACGATGAGTTCAAAATGAGGTGATTTTCAACATTATTTTAATAAAATAGTAAAAAAAATAAGGACTCCGGTTAAAAGAGAATGCCTGGAGACCCTAACAGGGCATCACTGTATTCAATATACAGGACTGAACACAGCTTGTACTTGTCTGCCCACCCACTCAAAACAACTAAAAGGCAGCAGCATAAAAAGAAGAAAAAAAACACAAGTTTGCCAAGTATAAATAGCAGCAAAACTCCCTCACTCAAGGCTGACCATCTGCCGTCCAACATCCACCATGTGTCGGGAGTAAGGTTTGTGCTCAAATAGTTCTTATTTAGAACTATTTAAAGAAAAGGGGAAAAAAACCTAAAACTGACTAGAGAGAATTTCTCCGAGAATGGGCTCCAGCACAAATCCGAAAGCTCAGAAGACAAAATCTCCGGTCCTGGTACCCAATCCAGATTAGATCCTGTAACATTATCCTGGGACACGGAAATTCACTTTTATTTGTGAACTAACGGGCCATTTTCAGGTTGCAAAAAATGACCCGAAAACTGGGCAAAAAGGGCACTGAAAACAGCCCCAAAACAGATGTGGACGGGGCCAGCCAGTGGTGAGATGCCCCAACTGGCTGAATCCTACCTCTACCTTTGAAGTGAGTGGCCGGGAGGCGGGGCTGTGTGTGATGAATGACGTCACCCACCCAGTCACATGATCAACTGGCCACGCCTACCCAGCCAGAGAACTGGTTAAGTTATTCAAGTCCCATCACTGAATATAGGTCACGATGCCTCAACTTGTGACCGCAATAATAGACGGCTATAATTCTGGGCTCGATTTTGGTTGTAAGCCGAGGACTACGGTACTACTCAGCAAGACAGTGCCTTCCGTGAATGGGGAAAAAAAATCCAAAATCTCTCTTGACCAGTACAGCCAATAGGGGACAGGAATACCCACTGTCTGAGTCAGTAAAAGATCGTTTCCTCCATGTCTTGAATTTGACACTATTAAAAACATCAATGGATGAAATAGAAAGACGCCAGGCTGCTGGAATTGGGTCGTTTTATTTAAAACAGAGGAAATGTTGCGGTTTTTCCTCCCACCCGTCAGAAATCTGCACTAGACACTGAAACGGCTGTCCTCTTGAATCAGGGGACAACCAACGGCGAAAGAGATCCAAAATTGATTTGTAAGTCACTTTTTTTTTTTTTGGTAACCGGACAGCCCCTCTTCCGTGACAAAATAATCAGTTAACCATGTAGAAAACAAAAGATTTATGAGAATTCTCCATCGGGACAGTGGAGTGTCGAACATAATGTGTTTGGCTTTTCGTTATTAAATCGGTGTTGGGTCTTTTTCGAGCAAACCAAACCAACCAACCAACCAGCCAACAAATATATATATATATATATATATATATATATATATATATATATATATATATATATATATATATATATACACGTATATCTCTCTCTGGATGAAGTGTTTGGGAGGGGAAAAAAAGCAAGTTGGGTTTTTTGGAAGGATCCACGCTACTTACGTCCATTCCATTTAAAACCTGCCTTTTTGATGCCAAGATAGAAGCTATGGGTATACCGTAGCTGTTTGAAGATGAAATGCTTTTGTGTCTTTTGTACATGGTTAATGCCTTGGGTCTCCGGCAACTCAAGATACGTGTTCAAAAGGAAGACCTGGGATTCTTCAGTCTACTTTCACCACGCTGTAAATCTTACTGACGAACCAGAAGCAAGCGAAGAAACCGATTGTTCCTGCAAAACATCAATAAATTAATTTTATTTATTTTTTTAAAGAAAGGAAGACACGAAGAGGGTTAAATCTTTTAATTAAGATTATTTGAGTTAAATAATAATATCAAATACTTAAATAATATTACTAGAAATAGAAATAGGATAACAGAGTTGGAAGGGACCTTGGAGGTTTTCTAGTCCAACCTCCTGCCCAGGCAAGAAACCCTATTATACCATTTCAGACAAAGGGTTATCCAACATCTTCTTAAATACTATTATTTAATACTATTATTTTGTTATTAGTATTGTGTATTAAAACATTGAATAATTAAATGGCAGGGGGTTGGACTACATGACCTCCAAAGTCCCTTCCAACTCTTGTTACTGTTATTATTAAGGATTATATACAGGGGGGAGCAAATGCTAACATGTTAATAACTTCAATTCTAATATTTATAATATTACTATAATTATGTATTATTAATATAACTAGGATTATCAATATTACTATTATTAGGTACTAAAATCAATGATACCCAGATGCCACAAGGTTCATGTATTTAATACTTATGTATATTTAAAAATAATAGATATACCCGTGTTTCCCCAAAAATAAGACCCTGTTTTATATTTTTTTTTGAACCTTGAAATAGGTGCTTGGCCTTATTTTCGGGGAGGTCTTATTATTTTGGGGCGCATGGAGCAAGATGGGGTTACTCTTGCCATCTTACCTGATTTCCAGCTCTGCATTTAAATATTTTTGGGAAGGGCTTATTTTCGGGAGGAGGCTTATTTTAGCACATCCTCTCAAAAGCTCGATTGGGCTTATTATCAGGGGATGTCTTATTTTCGGGGAAACAGGGTGTGGGTATACATATACATATACATATATTATATTAGTAAAAAAAAAAAAGCAGACATACTGCGAACTCCAGAACTTAAGATTTTAAAATTTTAAAAGAATTAAAATTTTATTTTACTAAGCTTTTGTCAGCCATCTGCTGACATCGTCAGAGTATTACACTACCATTACAGAGAATTCTGCCTTTATATGCCACTAATATATTATATTCCTCAACTTAGAAAAGTTCACTTAACGACCATTTGAAGTTACAATGACCATTTTTCACACTTAGGGCGGTTGCAGCGTCCCCATGTCTCGTGATCAAAATCCAGAGGCTTGGCAACTGGCATGTACTTATGACAGTTGCAGTATGTCGGGATCGCTTCCTTTTGGGACTTTCTGACAAGCAAACTCAAGGGGGAAGCCAGGTTCACACTTAACAACCGTGTTGCTAACTGAACAACCGCCGTGGCAATAAAGGACATAAAAGGGAGCAAGACTCGCTTAACGAATGCCTCGCTTAGCAACATAAATCCGGGGCTCAATTTTGGTTGTAAGTCTACCTGTACAAAGTACGGTTGGATCAAATGTGGCCCCTTTGAGATGTGTGGACTTCAACTGTGGCCATAAAGCTGAGGAATACCTGTAGGATGGATGAATTACTAGTTTCTCCAGATGTTCCCTATTTAAGGAACGGGAGAAAACTGCAGCTTGGTTAAGCACCTAATTTTTTCCTCCGGAGCCTGGAAAAGTGATTATTCAATAGAACATTAACCAGAGGAAGATGTGCCCCAAGGCACTGCACAGTGATCTCACAAGTTATAATGGTGATGCAAATAGCAGTGGCATCCGGGGACTGATCTCAACAAAGAGAAATCCTCATTTCTAAGGAACATATTTACAGAAGCTGCTTCTCTAATTACAGCCAGTCTGGAAAGCCATAGACTGGATTTTAAAGCAATTTATCGACCGGGTTCAAAGAGGGTTTTGCTACCTTGGGTGCAAAAATAACAAAAGAAAGCCGTACAAATCTTGGCTAAAGAGCAAAGTCTGTCTTGTTATTGTTGGATTTTTTTTTCCAAACAGGAGTGGCTTGGGTCACGTCAGTATGGACTCACCTGTGAACAGGAAGAAAATCAAGACCATGATCATAGTATACCCGAAGTACAGGATGGTGCTAGCAATACCAGTAATCTGGAGTTTCGAGAAGAAATAATGGATGGCATAGATGAAGAGATAAACGGCGGTGAAGCTGCTGGTCAGGAATGATCTCCACCACCAGTGATAATCCTAGGAACACAACAGAGAAGCTGAAGGACGAAGAGCAAATATGTACGAGGCAGGGGAAAAAAATCCCCGAGGTTAAGAGCCAGGAGTAGATAGTTGTTTTTAATTAGAATTCCAAAGTCCACTAAACTGGGGCCTGACGCAAAATGAGAAAAGGAAGCTAATTATTTTAAGAGTTTCTTGCACCAACATCTGGTTACATCTGGAGAACGTTTGTAAACATTTGTCCCCAGAAAACCTAACTGTCTTTCGCTGCCTCTCTTACAGGCCCCCCCTATAACTCTGGAATGAATTTTGCATTATATCACGGGGATATACAGTAGTGGCCAAAATTGTGGAAACCTTTTGAGAAAAGTGTATTTTCTAATAACACCACTTTTGTTTTTGGAGTAGTACCATAAAATTATATATCCATGGAAAGATAATTTAATCAAGAATGTAACACAATAACTTTTATGAAGGATTTGCTATTAGAATAACAGTTACAGTATAAAGAAGAAAAGTGAAACACGGAGAAAAAAAGAGATATACAAAAATGATCCCCATGTCAGTTAATACTTAGTTGGGTAACCTTTAGCATGAATGAGGGCCTTACAACGTCTTCCCATGGAGTGAACCAAGCCTTTTAGTTCTGCAACTGTTATAATGTGAAACCAAGATTGAATGATTGCTTCTATTAACTGGGTTTTATTGATGGGTCGCTTCTGACTAACCAGTTTCTTTAGTCGGCTCCATAGATTTTCAATTGGGTTAAGGTCTGGGCTATTCCCAGGCCATTCCAGCAGTGGAATAGGATTAATCTTGAAATTCCAAAAAAAAAAAAAGTGGTGTTATTAGCTTATCAAACCTCAAAAATACACTTTCCCCAAAAGGTTTCCACAATTTTGAACACCACTGTAATTGACCCAACTTCCAATCGATCAACCCTTCTGATTTCCAATTTAATCTTGTTGTCTTGTATGAACTGCACCAGTAGAGGCTAAAGCAATTTGGTTGTATACATGATGTACAATGACAATAAAAACTTTGACTTTGACTTTAATTCTGGCACATTCCCTAAATCTTTGTGTTTTTTCCCCACCTTTCTTCTGCAAAAAAAGGGACAGGGAGAGAAGCAATTGTGCACCACACTTTTTAATTCCTGCTCTATGCAGTTAAGATTGGTATGTCGGCTCCACATTTTAATAGGGTTGTTTAGCTGGGCATAAAACCCCTCAAAAAAACATGTTAGGAAATGCACATTGGGGGACCAGCCCTACTTTTTATGCTCCATCTGGCTGGCAGATGCGTTTTTTTTTAATGACGGGACGCTGAGAAGGGCAGCTGGGCACTGGGAACAGTCACAAGCTCTTGGGCTGGCAACAGCAAATAAAAAAACATTCTGGCTTGCCTTTCCCTGGCCTTTTGCCACCATGTGTAAGTATTTTCCTTTATTGCCACTCTTAAAACAGTTGCAGATCCCCAGATGCTTATTATGGGGAAAGGACTCCTGGCGTTGCAGACAATGTGTCACCAGCTTCTCATTCCAGGGAACGGTGCCTCACCCACTGGCAGCCCAGACACCCACAAATCCGTCTGACGCAGCTTCATGCAGAAGGAGCAGAAGCCACCAGAATTACCAGTTATCACTAATCCGCTCTTAAAATGCAGAGAGCCAGTTTGGTCTAGTGGTTAAGGCACTGGGATAGAAAGCAGGAGACCGGGAGTTCCAGTCCTGCCTTACCCATGAAAGCCGGATGGGTGACTTTGAGCCAACTAGGAGATGGTGAGTTCTAGTCTCACCCTAGGCATGAAAACTGGCTGGGTGACTTTGATCCAATCACTAGGAGATGGTGAATTCTAGTCTCACCTTAGGCATGAAAACCGGCTGGGTGACTTTGATCCAATCACTAGGAGATGGTGAGTTCTAGTCTCACCTTAGGCATTAAAACCGGCTGGGTGACTTTGATCCAACTAGGAGATGGTGAGTTCTAGTCTCACCTTAGGCTGGGTGACTTTGGGCCAACCCCCAGGAGATGATGAGTTCTAATCCCACTTTAGGTACAAAAGCCAAATGGGTTGGGTGACTTTGGACCAGTCTCTCTCTCTCTCTCTCTCTTTCAGCCCAATTGTTGTTGCGGGGAAAATAAGAAGAAGGTGTGTTGGATATGTTTGCCCCCTTACTTTTCAAAATAATAAAGGCGGGATGCAACTTAATAAATGAAGTAAATAAAGAAATAAACACACGTATCTGGGTCTCGAACTGATTTTTCTGCTTACCTCAGCACACAGGTGAAAGTAACAAAGCAGGACGGTGGCCTCCGAACAGGTAATCAGGAGAATGATAAAGACCAAGAACAAGAAGCCGAACATGTAGTACATTTGGTGAGACCTGAGATGGGGAGAAAAGAAAAAAAAAGAGGCATCTGGGTCAGCCCTTACGTAACCGCATCGATTCTCTTCTTAAGGGCAAGGTTTTTTTTTATTAAAAGTTTTTTATTTTTTAAACAAACATTTAATACATCAGTCATTCCTTCCGTGTGACATCTCGGTGTTGCCTCCAATTGTTCTTCCTGTTGTTGTTACTTCAGTCTTCATTCTCATCCAATCAATTACAACAATTCATCACTAACAAAATATTCCAATTATAGCATTTTTATACATAACTTCCGTGTTTCCCCGAAAATAAGACCCTGCCTTATATTTTTTTGAACCCTGAAATAAGCACTTGGCCTTATTGGCATGCGCTCAAAAGCCCGATTGGGCTTATTATCAGGGGATGTCTTATTTTGGGGGAAACAGGGTATTAATTTACTTATTTGTATCTCTTTTCTAACCAATAGTAGAATTGATTCCATATCTTAAAAGTATTCCGAATCTTCTCTTTCTTTAATCATCAAAGTCAATCTATTCATTTCTGCACAAACTAAATTTTTTTTTAATTACTTCTCCTTCCAAAGGTATTTTCTCTGCTTTCCAATGTTGTGCATAAACAATCCTTGCAGCTGTTATTACGTGTATAATCAAATAAATATTTTCTTTGCTAATTTTCTTAAAGGCAGATTAAGGGAGCACAGAAAAGGGGGGTGGGGAAACAACTCACCAAATGCTGTTCAGGATGAAAAAGAGCTGGATGAAGATGCACCCGAAAGGCAGGATGCCACCCATGACGATGCCCGGCAGAGGCTTGGTGAAAAAGGATTGTTCGGGGATCTGGCGAGGAATCTGGTTTGTTCGCACGGGGTGCTCGAGGGGCTTTAGGAAAGCAATTCAGGCGGTTAATTAGAGCAGGCTTTCCCTCGGCTCTAATTAACTATTACATCTTGCAATGATAATATTCTTAGTGTGAGCATTTGTGTGTGTGTGTGTGTATATGTGTACATGTGCGGCAGTGGTGGGTTGTTCCCGGTTCGCACCAGTTCACAAGAACCGGTAGTAAAAATTTGTAGTGGTTCGGAGAACCGGTAATAACATTGGCTGGCCATGCCCCTGAACTGGTCCTGGCTGCTCGCCGCTCGCTTACCCCGCCCACCTCATCAGAGGCTTTTTTTTTTTTAACTTTTAAAAGCATTTTTTTCTACAACCTCTTCAGCCAAAAAAATGCTTTTAAAAGTTTTTTAAAAAGCCTCTGATGATCGCACGGCTCAGCTGGGATCGTCAGAGGCTTCTAAAAGCATTTTTTTCTGCAACCTCTTAAGGTTGTAGAAAAAATGCTTTTAAAAGAAAAAAAAGATTTGGCCTTGCCCACCCAGTCACATTACTCCCCCATCAAGCCACGCCTACAAAATAATCCACGCCCACAGAACCGCTAGTAAAAAAATTTAGAAACCATCCCTGATGTGCGGGCGTATGGATTGCAAACGGGTGGTCTGAGCCATCTCAATGGTGCCACGTTAGGAAAGCCACGGGGCAAACGAGGACCCCTTTGCAACCTGTGGACTTCAGCTCCCACCATTCCTGAACCAGCATGGAATTCTGGGAGTTGAAGTCCACAGGTGGTCAAGTCTAGAGTTGCCCATCCTGCCCTGGACAACTACAATTAAGAAAACCCAAAAAGCAACCCAGTGGGAAAATGGAGTGGGGGTGGGAATCTCGCCAGGAAAAAAAAGGTGAAAAAAAATACTGATCTGTTCTTGAGAAGTGCAAACAAAGTATTTCATCCTAGCTATTCCTAACAGAGAGGGAAAATGTGCCTGGCCTAAAATCCCTAATTTTGAAGAGTCAGTTGCAAAATCCCTGAATAATCGGCTGGAATTCGAGATCTGTTTTGTTTTTTTCATTGCTACATGAAAATATTGTTAGAGCCACGGTGGCGCAGTGGTTAAGAGTGCTGTACTGCAGGCGACTTCTGCTGCCTGCGGGCTGCCTGCAATCTGGCAGTTCGAAACTCACCAGGCTCAAGGTTGACTCAGCCTTCCGTCCTTCCGAGGTCGGTAAAATGTGGACCCAGATTGTTTGGGGGGCAAAAGGCTGATTCTGTAAACCGCTTAGAGAGGGCTGTAAAGCACTGTGAAGCAGTAGATAAGTCTAAATGCTATTGCTGTTTCTGTCTGTCTGTCTTATATCTGTCTGTATATCTGTCTGTCTGTCTGCGTATCTATCTATCATCTTATCTATCTATCTATCTATCTATCTATCTATCTATCTATCTATCTATCTATCTACTCTCTGTCTATTCCAATCTATCTATTAGAATGCAGTATTGCAGGGTAATTCTGCCGACTGCCAGTAGTTCGATTCTGACCGGCCCAAGGTTGACTCAGCCTTCCATCCTTCCGAGGTGGGTAAAATGAGGAACCAGATTGTTGGGGGCAAGAGGCTGACTCTGTAAGCCGCTTAGAAAGGGTTGTAAAGCCCTGTGAAGCGGTATATAAGTATAAATGTTATGGCTATTGCTATATTTCTCTTTTCCTTTTCCCAACTCGGGACCCCCCGCAAAAAACTGGAGGGCCCCAGGTTGAAGATGGATGCTGCGATAACACCACCTCACCCCAAAATAGGGTTGCATTATGCAGCCCATGACTATGCACAGAAACATCCCTCCCAAATTCTCTGGATTCGAACACAGTGGATGCTTCGAATTGAGAAAAAGGTTCTCCCAGAATTCAATGAGGCTTCTCGAAAGACTAAAACGGGCTGTTTTATTTCTCACTTTACCTTCTCCTTGAACCCAAAATAGGCGCCAATGAAGGTGAGCGGGACAGATATTCCAAACCACATGGCCAAGATCGCCACCAACGTCCCGAAAGGAATCGCAGCTGAAGATCCCTTCACCCACAGGATAAGGTTCATAATGAAGAAGTCAGCAAACACGATTCTGGGGAAGCAGAAGGAGAAGACACCCCAAGGAAGGGCCAGGGTTAGCACAAGATGTTAGGGTGCAGTTCAGGAGCATCTTGGGAGGATGTGGAGAATTCTCAGGTGCAGAAAAAAACAGAATGGGTATCCACCACGGTGAACATCATACCTTAACTCTATGGAGATTCTCAATCATCCAAGTCATGGTTGTCCCAAAGGTGCTTTTCCCAAAAAGTAACTGGATTTTTTTGGGTCCCCCCCCCCCCCCCCGAAAATGTTTCGCTTCTCATCCAAAAAGCTTCTTCAGTTCAGTTCTTCAGAACTGAAGCTTCGTGGATGAAAAGCGAAACATTTTCAAGGAAAATAGATACATAGATCCACAGGTCACAAATGATGGTTGATGCTATCCCAAAATAACGCTTCGTTCGGTTGTAAATAGACAATCTTTTATCCGAGTTATATGTCACCTTTCTGATTTGGGGACCCATCATGCTAGATATTATGGGATTGCAACTACGAGGAGCACCATCCAATCCATGTGTCTATGTATCTACATCAGATACAGGTAGTCCTTGACTTATAACCATTTGTTTAAAAATGTTCAAAGTTATGACAGCCTTGAGAAAAGGGATTTACCACCTGTGTCCTCGAAGTTACAAGTGTCACACCAGCCTCATGGTCAAAACGATCACAATTCAGGAGCTCAGCAACTGGCTGGCATTTACAATACAGGCAGTCCTCCACTTACAACCACACAGAAGCCCGAAATGTATGTTACTAAGTAAGTCAGGACTTTTGCAAACCGTCATTTGTTTATTATCTGTTTTAAAAGTACCCTCTTTCATACTGAGCAAACCAACATACAATCTGCTGGGCTTCTACAAAATTAAACATATTTTTAAAAGAATGAGAAAAAAAAATAGAGGCGCAAAAAGTCATTCATCCTGCCGTCACTGCAGTGGCCACCTGCAATCAATTGAATTTGGGAACCGTAACTTAACCGTGTTCATATGGCCTTCTTGCTTATTAATTCATGTTCAACGACAAAAATATATTCTATTTATCAAAAAGGGGGTGTGGTTACTAACCCAGGACAGAAGAGAGCCGTCAGCAACACATTGGTCTTCCATTTTTCACCCCTAAATGCTAAGAAAGAAAAGAAACAGCACCATTTATCATTTCTGTATTGCTCATCATTTATCATCTCTGGAAAATGATTTCGCTTAACGCCAGCCAGGTTTTTAAACCTTGCTGCCGCCTTATTTCACTGTGCCATCTTACTGGCAGGTTTGTTTGTTTTTTAAACCAACCTAAAAAAAAGAAGAACACAATTATTGCAAAGATGACTTCTTTTTTTCCGGATCTTTATGGAGTGGTTCCAGCCTCTTCCTATCTTCATTAGACCTGAGATGATTATTAGCAGTGACACAAACTGTAAAAGCAGGGGTATCCAACCTTGGCAGCTTTAAGACTTATGGATTTCAACTCCCAGAATTCTCCAGCCAGCCACGGGGAATTCTGGGAGTTGAAGTGCACAAGTCTTTAAAAGTTGCCAAGGTCAGATACCCCTGCTGTGGAAGTTTATTTATTTTAGGACATTTATATTGTCTCCTATTCGCACATGGAGAATCAAGGCAGCTTTAAAAGGTAAAGGTTCCCCTCGCGCATATGTGCTAGTCGCTCCTGACTCTAGGGGATGGTGCTCATCTCCGTTTCAAAGGCGAAGAGCCAGCACTGTCCAAAGATGTCTCCGTGGTCATGTGGCTGGCATGACTCAACGCCAAAGGTGCACGGAACGCTGTTCCCTTCCCACCAAAGGTGGTCCGTATTTTTCTCCATGCATTTTTTACGTGCTTTCGAACTGCTAGGTTGGCAGAAGCTGGGACAAGGAACGGGAGCTCACCCCGTTATGTGGCGCTAGGGATTCGAACCACTGAACTGCCGACCTTTCGGTCAACAAGCTCCGTGTCCCTTTCAAGGCAACCTTACAGAAATATAAAAACTTCATATATAAGACAGTAAAACTAATAAAAGAGCATAATCACATAATAAATTAATGAAATAATATAATAATTCACCCACCCCGGCAACAACACATCGGACAAGCCATTTAATGGGCTCCATCCCACTCTGGGTTCCCCTGAACCAGGTCTTCAGTGCCTTCTGGAAGAGTGTTAGAGTGGGGGCCATTCTAATCTCTGGGGGGATGATGTTCCAGAGAGAGGGAGCCACCACAGAGAAGGCCCTACTTCTGGATCCCACCAGGTGACCCCTCCCTAGGGGATGGGACCCGTACCATTCCTTGCCTCCCCACTCTGATGGGTCGGGTAGATATGACCGGCAAGCGATGGTCCCTCAGGTTTAGCCAAGGAAGTTCAAGGAAGAATGTGGAATGACTCCATGCCTCCCAACTCTCGCTACCTCTTAGGCAGCTGCGGTCAAAACACACAACGACATACTCACTTTTGTACATCCGAGCAGATACGTATCCCGCTGGGGTCCCCAGCAAAACCCAGAGCACCACTGCGCATGTCATCAAAGCCCCTCGGTTGGCTGGTGAAAGGAAACCAAGGCAGGCAAGGACTAGAAAGAAGACAAATAAGGAAGTGTTGGGAGAAGCAAGATTCAACATCATTCAGGTATTCTTTTTCTTACAGAACAAAGAAAGGATCTGAGATCCTAGGTATCCTTCCGGCTACGGGTCAACTGCACCGATTGGAAAATATTCTTCTAAGTCTATCTTAGTCCGGCTGGGGAATTCTTGGAGTTGAAGTTGACAAGTCTTAAAAGTTGCCAAGGTTGGACACCCGTGATTTTAAGAGCCTGCCTCCCCTACACCGGCCCAGAGTAATCTTCCCCCACCCTTCCCAAAGAAGCTGAGGATTTCATTCCGAGCTTTGGAGTAAGGTTGCCAAAACTCTCTCAGGATTCAGCAACCAACTTTGCAATTATTTCTGATTGTTGATTTATTTATTTGTTGTTGTTGTTGGATTGTGATTATTATTTGGTTTAATCTAAGAGAGCAGTGTGGTGGCCTCACACTATTGCCTCTAGGTTGTCGATCCTAGGTAAGCAGCAAATATTTCTCTCTCTAGGTGCAAAGGGAAAAAAAATCTGCTGTGAACTGCATGTAGGCGTCAGGAAGGGCATCCGGCCAGCAAATGCTCAGCTCCATTCAATCGCCCCGATTTCACCCAGATGCAAGGAATTACAGGGTTATTAAAAGAAAAAAAAATGGTTTAATCTAACAGGGCTGGCACATGCAGATGGCACCCTTCTACCAACCCGGGTCCAATATTTTTGCTAGCATCGCAACACACCCCCTCCCTTTAGCCCATCAAACGACACTTACACAAAGTAATGAACGTCATGATAAAAATCTGCGTCCCTTGGCCTAGGAAGACGGAAAGCAGCATGCCTTTCCGGGGCGGCCTGAACACGTCTCCGTGGACCAACTTCCACCCGAACTCCTCCTGTGCATCTTCCTGTAATAACATCTTGATTAGACGAGCCCCACGCAACAGGGAATTAGCACACGCCAGACGTGAAAGTTGCTTTGCCTGCCTGATTATCTTTGGCGAGGGCCGGGGGGGTCGTTACTAAAAGGGTCTAATTTCATCGGCATCATTAACGTGCCAATTTTACAACTCCCCAAAGGCGAGCCGAGAAGGGAAGGGGGGGGCAGGGACAGAGAAAACGCAGATTTATTAAGGCTTGCTTGTGTTCGGAACAAGAAACAAGCATTAACAGACTTAGCTCAAAGGCTAAATTCGTGGAATATTATGCAAACGACTGTGGTGAATGTAAGCTATGTATGACAACAGCATTTAATGTATTTGTTTTTTATTATCCAAATCATTTCAGATCTGAAGATGCACCTATGTGCCATATTTTCCTGCTCTCTCCCCACATTAAAAGCAACAGAATTCTCTTCACTAGATGGAAAATATTATTTCAAGACAAAATGCTAAACGCCACCTAGCCCATACAACTATCTCCAAAGTAACCCTGCCTCTATTTTACGAATGGTTTTGTCCCCAGCATCGTGATCGTGATGCAGTTCGATTCTTCCGAATTATTTTCCCTCTCTCTCTACCTAGCAGAAATAGGATGCTTCACCAGAGCGTTTTCATAGCCAAATACCCTGTTTTCCCCAAAATAAGACATCTCCTGATAATAAGGCCAATCGGGCTTTTGAGCGCATGACAATAAGGCCAAGCGCTTATTTCAGGCTTCAAAAAAATATAAAACAGGGTCTTATTTTCGGGAAAACACGGTATGTAGTGTGGACACGAACATCAATGAGACAGGAGAAAGAGGCAACTCCGGAACCTACATTTTCTAAGTGTTCCACCTACTCGGTCTGCAGGTAACAGGATAACAGAGTTGGAAGGGATTTTGGAGGTCTTCTAATCCAACCCCTCTGCTTAAAAAGGGGACCCTATACCATTATAAACAAATGGCTGTCAATCTCTTCTTAAAAATCTCCAGTGATGAACTGTGGTGGTGCAGTGGTTAGAGTGTAGCATTGCAGGCAAACTCTGCCCAATGCCAGGAATTCAATCCTGACCGGACTCAAAGCTAACTTAGCCTTCCAACCATCCGAGTTCATTAAAATGAGGATCCGGATTGTTGGGAGGCAATAGGCTGACATGGTAAACTGCTGAGAGTGCTGTAAAGCACTATTAAGCAGTATATAGGTCTAAGCGCTATTGCTATCCCCCATAGGTTCAACTATTGCACACCCCATTTCAATAGCAATAGCACTTAGACTTATATACTGCTTTACAGTGCTTTGCAGCCCTCTCTAAGCGGTTACAGGGTCAGCCTATGGCCCCCAACAATTTGGGTCCTCATTTTACCCACCTCAGAAGGACGGAAGGCTGAGTCAACCTTGAGGCTGATGGAATTTGAACTGCTGAATTGAAGGCAGCCGGCAGTCAGCAGAAGTAGCCTGCAGTACTGCACTCTAACCACTGCGCCACCGAGGCTTTTCAAGTGCCTGGCTTATTATAGAAAAAGTCTGTTCAAAGAGAGATTAGTGACATTTTGGAAGGCTCTGTGAGTGTTGTGGCCGCCAGCGGCCTGCGCGGATTGTGGAGGAGGCTGAAGAGGATGTGGTGCCAGAGGCAGAGACTCAGCCAGGGTCTTCAGAACCCCGAGAGGCTCCTTCAAGTGAAGAGAGTGAAGTGGAGGAGCCTCTTCTCAATGCTCGAGCACGCAGGGCTGCCAAAAGGCAGGAGTGGCTACTCAGGAGGAGGAGGTCTCCTCGAGACTAAGGCTTGGGGTTAACTGGCCACTCCCTTAGCCTATTTAAGGTCGCACACAGATAGCAAACGTTGCTGCGCAGAGCATTTTGAGAGTGAGTCTTTTGTTACAACTTGGTTTCTGGGCTGATTGCCAACCCTTGTCGGACTTCGTTTAATCTCTGTAATTCATAGCAGGCTGATAAGGCCATTGGTGGTTAAAGCCTGCATTTTGAAAGGGGTCTGTTTGTATTAAACAGAGTTTTTGGAGCTGTGTGTGTGTGCTACACTTCTTGGGAACCGTAGCTGCGGCAGAACAGTGTGCAACCTCTGGCATGCGTGCCATATGTTCACCATCACAGTTCTGTTCTATTCTATTTTCTCAATCCCTATTCTTATTCTCAGTTCCTATTCTATTCTATTCTATTCTATTCTATTCTATTCTATTCTATTCTATTCTATTCTCTATTTATTCCAATCTCTCTTCTCTTGTCTTCTCTTGTCTTCTCTTGTCTTGTCTTCTCCTTTCCTCTATTCTATTCTATTCTATTCTATTCTATTCTATTCTATTCTCAATTCCTGTTCCTATTCTCAATTCCTATTCTATTCTATTCTATTCTATTCTATTCTATTCTATTCTATTCTATTCTCAATTCCTGTTCCTATTCTCAATTCCTATTCTATTCTATTCTATTCTATTCTATTCTCAATTCCTGTTCCTATTCTCAGTTCCTATTCTATTCTATTCTATTCTATTCTATTCTATTCTATTCTATTCTATTCTATTCTAAAAGCAAAAAAAAAAAAAAGCTTCTATTTTTCGTAGAAATGGGAATCTACGTTCTAGCTTGCACTGGAAATGTGGCTGTACTAGAGAGGGAGGAAAGAAATCAAACTGTTAACTACAGTGGAGCTTTTGATTTCTTTCATAGGAAGCCAGGCACTCTTCAATTTAGGGAAGCAGGGTTTCTACGAGCCTACTCATTACCTCCAAATGACCATTGATGGAAACCCCAGATTTTTTTCCCCTTTCCTTTCCTTTGCTTTTTTTTTTTTGGTGCAGACTTTCATTTTAATTAGTTAAGTAAATATGGACTATTGGGTTTCAGTTTTAACAGTTCTTCACTAAATCAGCCGCAGGAACTGTTTTCGCAAGCGGACCACCTGGGGCTTCCTAGCAAACAGTCGAGCAAATGAGAAAGAAAGAAAAAGGGGATGGGGGGGGGGAAGAAAGGAGAGATTCACCAAGCAAAGTGTCAGCTCTAGAAATACTCTACAGATTTTACACCCCCTACGCAGTGGGGGCTGGTTTGAGTGTGAACCCAACCGGCCGCTTTTAATCGTGGTTTAGTGTCCAAGCACAAGCCACGTATCTGAAGGAGCATGAAAACAATTGTAGCTTGGTCAGGTATTCTGCCTTTCAATTAATGGAGGCTGCCCCTTCCCAATATCCATCAAGGTTCAGAAGCTGCTAAGTTCACCTGTGGTTTTTTATTTATTCATTTTTTTTTGCAAAATTAAAGGTTCAGTTCTCTTTGAGTTTTGAGGGGTGACTCACCGAAGAATCGATCTTGTTGTATCTCGCGATATCTTTATGAAGGGTTCTTAGGAGAATCATGGCGACCATCCCAGATAAGAAAAGGACGATGACAAGGGAATTCATGATGCTGGGGGGTTAAAGAGGGAAAACAGGCTTCAGAACCGGTTCCGGGCACCGCAAGCAGCATTTAAAGATGGCAAGGAGAGGTAAATGGCTCGGGATGGACTACCGTATTTTTCGGACTATAAGATGCACTGGAGTATAAGACGCACCAAGATTTCGAAGAGGAAAACAAGAAAAAAAATATAGTATTTGCCCTCCCCGGCCCCCAGGAGCACTCTGCAGGCCTCCGAAACCCGCTGTGCGTCCCGATTCTGCAAAATACAGGCCCATTTTTGGCCTCCCAAATCCCCTACGTGTTGCATTTTTGCCCTCCCCAGCCCCCAGGAGCACTCAGCAGGCCTCCCAAACTCTCTGGGCATCCCGTTTTTGGCCTCCCAAACCCCCGTGTCGCGTTTTTGCCCTCCCTAGTCCCCAGGAGCACTCTGGCCTCCCAAACCCCCTGTGGGTTTTGGGAGGCTTATTTTTGGGAAAACGGGCCTATTTTTGGCAAAAATGGGACATGCGGGGCAGAGTTTCGGGAGGCCAAAAATGGCTGTATTCGGTGTATAAGACGCACCAACATTTCCACACTCTTTTTTTGGGGGGGGAGTGTGTTTTATACTCCGAAAAGTACGGTAGTCATAAAAATGTCAGAGAGATTGTACGGGGAGTCCTCGACTTATGGCCATCCATTTAACAATTGTTTGAACAGCACTGGGAAAAGTTGACTTCTGATGATTCTCGCACAGCATGGTTCACGGGATCAAAATTTGGGCACCTGGCAATTGTGTTTGTGACCGTTGCAGCATCCCTGGGTCATGTGATCACATCTGTGCCCTTCCCAGCCGGTTTCTAACAAGCAAAGTCAACGGAGGGGACAGGGACCCGGATTCGCTTAACGACAGTGAGATTCCCTTAACGGCTGCAGCGACTCGTTTAACAGTCATGTCAGAAAAGGGTTGTAAAATCTGGGGCAACTCACTTAACACCCCGTTGCTTAGCAAGGGAAATTGTAATCCCAACGGCGGTCTTAATTCGAGGACGATCTGTAAAACCGAGAAGACAACAATATGATGGGGAAAAAAACACAACCATCAGGCGTGGGATTTTCAGGGTGGAATGTGCACCTTTGGGCTGAAATTCTTTGGGGAGTGCAATAAATTCAAAATGGTGGTGTCGTCGTTGTTTGGATGAATCCGTCTTTATCTCAAATCTGTCAATAGCATTTTTAAAATGTTTTTTAAAGAATTTGCAGCCCAACCTGAATGATTTTTTCCATATTTGCTTTCAAAGCAGTCGAAGAGGCAAGAGTTCCACCCCCCCTCCGTATTAGCTGCATTTCGTCTTCAACAGCAAAAGAGAGAGGAAGTTCCTAAGCAAGCCTTGTGGTTTTTTTCTTTTTTTTCTAAAGAATGCCGATCAACCGTCACATCTCAGAAAAGTCTCGTAAAGAAAGCACAATAAAGGCGAGTCTATTTTCTTCAAAAGGCGCATTCTTGAGTGAAACTCAACACTCAAGAGGGGTTCCCAGGAGGGACAAAACTGGGCTAAGCCTCCACAAACGTAAACAGGAAAAGTCCCCTGCCTTAAAAAAAAGTTATTTTTCACGAGAATTCCTCAAATAAATGCAGGCAGACTTCGAATTATGACACACACTCCTCCCCAAATTGAGCCCAACCCTTTTGTCGTTAAGTGAGAAATTTGTTAAGGGAGTTTTGCCTCATTTTACGATCTTTCTTGCCACAGTTGATAACACGTCGTTAAGTGAATCTGATTGCCATTGTCTTATCAGAAGG
The DNA here is from genome assembly GCA_022577455.1 of Arizona elegans. Lineage (NCBI taxonomy): Eukaryota > Metazoa > Chordata > Lepidosauria > Squamata > Colubridae > Arizona > Arizona elegans. The sequence continues at coordinate 2,091,519 of JAKOOJ010000060.1, read as the reverse complement.
TCGCAAAAGAGAATCACAAGGAGCTTGGGACTCAGCAACGGTCCTAAGTAGGAAGCCAATGCCAAGCGTCTGGCTTTTGATCACGGGGATGCCGCAAAGGTCGTATGTGAAAAAGGGTCAAATTTTTTTCAGGGCCATTGTAACTTTTGAACGGTCACTAAAACGAACTGTTGTTGAGTTGAGGACTACCTGTATAATGTGAACTCCTCCTCACTCCTATCTTTATAGGCATTTATTTCAGAAGTCCATATTCCCTTACTAAGATGCAGCATGTAAGAGCTTTGGTGGCGCAGTGGTTAGAGTGCAGTACCGCAGGCTATTTCTGCTTACTGCTGGCTGCCTGCAATTTGGCAGTTCGATCCTGACCGGCTCAAGGTTGACTCAGCCTTCCGTCCTTCTGAGGTCGGTAAAATGAGGATCCAGATTGTTGGGGACAAGAGACTGACTCTGTAAACTGCTTAGAGAGGGCTGTAAAGCACTGCGAAGCGGTATATAAGTATAAGTGCTATTGCTAACTCTGTCCACTGCCAGGAGTTCGATCCTCACAGGCTCAAGGTTGACTCAGCCTTCCATCCTTCTGAGGTGGGTAAAATGAGGACCCAGATTGTTGGGGACAAGAGGCTGACTCTGTAAATTGCTTAGAGAGGGCTGTAAAGCACTTTGAAGCGGTATATAAGTCTAAGTGCTATTGCTATTTCTTCTTTTCTTCCTTCTTTCTTTCCTTCCTTCCTTCCTTCCCTCCCTCCCATTCCCTTTCTCATTCTCTTTCCTAGTGGCACCATGGTTAGAATGCAGTACTGCAGGATAACTCTGCCCATCCGCAGGATGCAGGCGGCACAAGAAACGGCATCCCCTCTGGTCCATGGAAAAAAAATCTCTCTCCACAAAACTGGTTCCTGGTGCCCCAAAGGTTGGGGGGCGGCTGTCTTACCTGAACCACTGAATGTTGGTGTGAGGCATGGATTTCAAGATGTAGTCCCACCGGGATGCCCATTTTATATTGTTGTTCTCCTGCGCGGGAGGGAAAAATTGGAGCAGAATCACAAATGTCACTCCCAAAAAAGAAAAACAAATTTTACGACAACCTTCATCCTTGTGAGTGCAAGACTTCAAATGTCAGGTCGTCTCTGCTGCGGTGACCCCCGATTTCCCACACAGGGAAAAACATGATTTATACACAGATGGGTAACAAACCACTTTCTTGACCTCTTAAGAAAAAAAAAAACAAATCCTCAACCTTGGCTTGGGGTTGCTGTATGATGGGCGTAGGTTTAAAAAAAAAAGTGATTTATAGTTTCAAGAAGTTGTATAACGGCAACGGAGAAGAACTGCCAAAAATAATTGAGGAGAAATGCTCAATTCTTATGTGAGAGGGCACTGGAAGAATTGCGCAATACATAGTACATAGCCCAATTGTGGAAAATGTGTTTTGAGAAAATATGAACAATATTTGTAGGGTGTGCCTTTCGGTAATAGTTTATACTTAGCACCATAACGTTTTAAAATACACACACACACACACACACACACACACACACATTAAAAAACTTATTGTGAAGTTCAGTACATACTATCAGTCCATTAACCACCAAGATCGGAAAACCTGAATCATTAAAATGGATGCGATTGTAAGTCTACAAGTTATACTTACTTCAAATTTCACAGAGTATGTATAGATCACGTCCAGTTTGCCATTAAATTCTGCAGGAATTTCCATAGGGGGACCCTTACACGATAAATTGTTTATATCTGTATGCTTGTAGCTGCAAAGATAAATATATACATATTTCCAGAATGATCTGGACACCTTCCTTCAAATGTGTTCCAGTTTTTAAAAATCAAAACCTCTTACTTAAGATCTAGGACTACTTCATATAATACTTATGTAATGTACCGAGTTTTTTGTAGCTGGGCAACTTATAATAATCATAAACAGACTGTTAAGCCGAGACCCCGACTGGATTCGCAGTTTCAAGATAATGGAAAAATCATAAACCTGCATTTTATACATTACATTTTATTCTAAGTGATTGATCTATTCTATATCTACTGTAGCCCAGTCCTGAGAATCTTATTCTAAGATTCAAAGGAGGAAAATATACAGTTCAAACAGGCAAGAAACAGAAGATTATTCTGCAATATATTCATAAAGAATAATGCTAGTGAATGAAGTGTTGGAAAATACTCAGTCTTATTCCTAAACTAACCACAGAGTAGGACTGTATTGTTATTATTATCCATCTTATCCTTCCTATCACCTACTCCTATTGGTATCTAATGACTATCTTTTGTGGACTGTATTTTATAATTTATCCCTTTGTTCTTTGAATGTACACTGAGAGCTTATGCACCGGAGACAAATTCCTTGCGTGTCAAATCACACTTGGCCAATAAAGAACACTCTATTCTATATTCTAGTTTTGATGACCTCGGCAACCTAGCCACACAAGGGTACACCTTTATAACAGAATAACAGAGTTGGGAGGGACCTTGGAGGTCATCTAGTCCAGCCCCCTGCTCAAGCGGGAGATTCTATATCATTTCTGACAAGCAGCTGTCCTGTCTCTTCTTAAAACCTCCAGGAATGAAGCACCCACAACTTCTGAAGGCAAGTTTCTTTATGAAACTTTTGTGGTGGAAGTCAAACTCGACAACCAGCTTATTAAAACCACAACAGCACACCATCTTATCTTTCCATTATAAAACGTGATTCTGATTAAGCATTTCTGGGCCCCTACCACCCCAAAAAAAAGTTTGAAGCAATCACAACAGCGAGCATTCCTCCCTCCCAATTTTCAAATCATCTTGAGATTATTCTCTTGTAGTACCTTCAGACTTTGGAATGTTATTCCAAGGTCTGAAGGTACTTTGGAATGTTTACCAACTCCTATTTTCCAAAGAAAATAGGAGTTGGTAAACATTTGAGGACAAAGCATCAATTAGATGCCCTCCTCCTCCTCCTCCTCCTGCAAAGGAACAAGAGATGGGCGGAGGCAACAGGAAAGCCGTTCAAAGGACTTGACCGTGCCTACTCCGCCCTCTTGTGGAGTGCACAATCACACACACAAAGGCCAATTATGCGGTGTCCGACTTTGTTCCTGCCCAGGACGGCTCGATAAATTGACTAGATAAAATAAATCCAGCATATCACGATCTCTGTATTACCCGGATTTCAAGGATCATCGGTTAAGGTCAGCAAGGCTGATCGGTTTCACTTGCCACCTTTAAAGGCTTCCGATCAATCAGCAGAAGTTGATGCCCTGCCTGCAACACACCACACACACACACACACACACACACTGCCTGGAGGGTTGCCAGTTTGGAAGAAAGCGGCACACCGACAGGTTTTTAAGAAAGTGCTGAGAACTGGTTTGCCCTTCCTTTTCTTCTCCCCAATAGGGAATGAGTGGATTATTTTTAAAGAAATATTTTAGTAAAAGGAATGCTATTAGAATTAGAACAGAATTAGAATTAAAAACATTGGCATTAGAATGAATTAGAATTAGAAGAGAATATAGAATTAGAACAGAATTAGAATTAGAAACATTAGAATTAGAATATAGAATTAGATTAGAATTAGAACTGAATAGAACAGAATAGAATTAGAATCGTAGGAATATGGAATATGGAATATGGAATGGAGAATGGAGAATGGAGAATGGAGAATGGAGAATGGAAGAGAAGAGAAGAGAAGAGAAGAGAAGAGGCCAAGTGTGACTGGGCACACAAGGAATTTGTCTTCGGTGCATAAGCTCTCACTGTACATAAAAGCTACAAGTGATAATCATCACTTATAGTTACTGAGTTATTTAGTGCCTCGAAAGTGATACCTACTACAATTAGCAAGTGAGTAGTTTACCATGGTGGCTCAGTGGTTAGAAAGCAATACTGCAGGCTAATTCTGTTGACTGCCGACTGCCAGCAGTTCGAGTCTCATCGTCTCAAGGCAGACTCGGCCTTCCATCCTTCCGAGGTCGGTAAAAGGAAGACCCAGATTGTTGGGGGCAAATAGGCTGACTTTGTAAACCGCCCAGAGAAGGTCATAAAGCAATGTGAAGCAGTATATAAGTCTAAGCTGGGACATGATCAGTGAAGTAAAGACAAGGATAGAGAAAGCTCGAACAGCATTCTTCAAAATGAAAAAGGTCTTCTGCAGTCACAACGTAAGCCTAAAACTGAAAATCAGACTTGTCAGATGTTACATCTTTTCTATCCTGCTCTACGGAGCGGAGAGTTGGTCTCTGACAGAAAACCACTTGAAGAAACTAGAAGCATTTGAAATGTGGATTTACAGACGGTTGTTACGTATAAACTGGGTTAACAAAATCACAAATGAGGAGGTGATAAGCTGCCTGGGAAAGCCAAGGGAAATCATCAAAGCCATTAAAAAGCAAAAGTTAGAATATTTCAGACACGTGATGCGACACTCAGAAAAATACAGCATCCTTCACTTAATCCTATAAATAAATAAATAAATAAATAAAAGAAGATATAAGTCTAAGCGCTATTGCTATTACCTCTTGGGCTCCAGCTGAGCTGCAACGAGCCTTGCTCCAGGCCAGTTCTCATCTTTGCCACTATGGTAGGTGATTATAATGTCTACGTGATTGAAGAGGTAGAAGGTATTCTTCTTGTTGAATTCATCCTGAAAGATATTAAGACGCCATGAAATACTTCTAAAACTGGAGGGGGGAAAGATAGCAACAGTCACAGCCAATGCTGTTGGCCATACCAAATTTACGTCATAAACAAAAGAACGGAGCCAGACACTCTAAAAATTTGCTGATTTACAAATACTAAGGATTACATAAATTTCCAACTAGTTTTCCAGATGGAGCCCATTCCCAAAGAACAAAAGATGGATAGGGCAGTGTTTGGAGCTCATATATGCTTGCAATAGCTCATTCCTGCATATATCTCTATGCATTTACTGTGGAGGAGGCGGGGAGAAACCCTAAATAAAAATCCCTTTCGAATATGGTATGTCTTCCTTCCCCGTGCAATTTGTAAACATCTTCTTTTAAAACCTGCCTTTCAGCATGCCCATTTTCTGGCTAAAAACAGCATCCCAATATTTCCAAAATGCCCAGCGTTGAAGGATTATTTGTTTTCTGAAATGAATTCAACCTTGGGTAGCGTTTCTCAACCTTAAGATACGTAAACTTTCACTCCCAGAATTCCCCAGCCAGCACGCATATAAATTTCAGCCCCTAACATGGGGGATCTTAGTAAATATCTTTCTAACATACTACACCTGCATTGTGGCATCAGCAACAGCACCTTGGAAATCTACCAGGCCTAGGAGGAATTGTGAAGCACACAGGTTGTTAGTTCAGAAAGCATGGTTGGCTGGGGAATTCCGGGAGTTGAAGTCCATAGGATCTTAAAAGTTGCCAAGGTTGGACAGTCTTGATATAGACTTTCATCGTAATTACTGAATAAACTAGAATTTGCTAGGATGACTAATATTCCAAACCCAAACCAGGCACAAAGCCACTGCTTGTACCAGTTCCTGATCGTTCTTGAAATCTATTTAGGAGAAATATACTGTTGATCACTTACACTCATTATGCAGAAATCTTTTATCCGGCCATCAGATGCAATGTAACAGCCAACTGGAAATCCAGGATTACAGTATTTAAGGTTGTCTTCCACATTGTAACACCAAGTCACAGGCATGTTATCTATAATCCTGAATAAGAAAAACATTTGTATAATTCTATCTTTATAAATAGCATGGCATTTATAGGCTTTTAAAATAGTCTTCAAACACTTGCACTCTTAATGAGAAGACTAACACCGCTTCTTCCATGGTCTTCATCTTTCTATTTTTAGAACACGGCTGGATAACACTTAATTCTTCCCTACACAGATCAGTGATTTTTAGAGAACATGTTCTCCTCACCAGTGATGCTGGTAATTCAACTGCATTCCCTTCTTCAAAAAATCCAGTTTGTTTTTGTCTTCTGGCTTCTGTGGGTCGTAAGATTTCACGCAAACTTTCTTGCACTCTTCATCTTTTTTAAATGTAAACTGGCAACAAGACAAAAGAGATCCACACCATTAAAATGATTCAGCTGGCACTCATGAAAGATTGTGGTTTTGAAATAATCTTTTTGTCCAGCCAGAGGTTAAAAGGTGTCGTTTAATACTTCCTTATCTAAAAATTCCCCAGGATTTAATTTTCTGCTCAGTGTTCCCTTACTTTCTTCCTCTTCCTCTCTCTCTCTTTCTCTCCCCCTCCCTCCTTCTCTCTCTCTCTTTCCAACACTCAAAATATATTGCTTAGAAGAGTAGTGGCAGACAATTTGGCATCATTCAGGAGAAAGATAGAAGGCAACTTCTTATCCTCATAAAATTAACTAATGGCAAATGAATTAAAAGCTGGAAGTAAAAAAGCTGGGAAATTCAAGACCCTTTTCCCTCTGCCCCACAAATTTATCAATGTTTTGTTTTATTTCCAGCGATAGCAGCCGCTGCCAGCAATATGCCCTTGGGAAACTCACATAGGAGCAATAGTGATTCTGCAATAATTATATCTCCTTTCTAGCCTGCCTCTGGAAATTCTTTTCAGCTGACCAAGCGTCAGCTCCATTCAGAAAGAAACCGAGTTGGCCTACAATTTCTAAATAGTCCTTTATATTCTGCATGAACACGTCCTCCTAACAGCCATTCAGCATCTGTGTCCCCAAATGCTTTCCGTGAAGCTTTTGTCAAAAGCAGGAACAAGTGGGTCACCGAAGAATCTCACAATCTCACAAAACCAGCTTCTCCAAAGCATTTGGAAGTCTGTGATCACCTCGTAGGGGGAAGAGGCTATTCTCTCGCCAAACAGAACTTGTCCGAGGTTTTCAGAAGGTCTCTCTTCCGTTTGGTCTTTGCAAAAATCAAAACTGTGCAAGAAGAAAGGAAAGGTTGAGTCTTTACGTTATCACGCTTAGGAGTTATGACCCTTCATCTCTTTTCTCTCAGCTGGAAAAGCCGTATCCAGCCCCTTTCTAGACGCAAGGTGTACTTACGCATCATATTCATACGGTAAAACAGATTCAACCGAGTCCAGCCTGTTTACAAACAGCTCAATTTTGGGCTACGATTAAAAAGAGACATTTTTTTAAAAACAGTTGGCAACATAATTTAAATTTTCTTGAATACTAAGACAAACCCCGAACTCACTCACCAGCAATAGGGGAGGAAGGGGATTTTAACAGATTAACAGAGTTGGAAGGGACCTCATAGGTCATCTAGTCCAACCCCCCACCCCAGCCCAAGCAGGATTTGTGGCATCTCGCACAAAATTCAGGGTTCAAAAAAAAGACTTGACATTTCGCAGGTACATCCCTCTGATTTCTCACCTGCAAATTAATGGCTGGGGGGGGGGAGAGGAAAAATCTTCATGGGTCACGACCCCCCCCAAAGAGGCCTAATTAGATGATTAGACTAATTAGAAAGGATAGATCTATCTATCTATCTATCTATCTATCTATCCTAACCCTCTCTCTCTCATCTATCTATCTAAATATCTAAATATCTATCTATCCTAACCCTCTCTATCTATCTCTCTATCTCTCTAAATATCTATCTATCCTAACCCCCCCTCTCTCATCTATCTATCTATCCTAACCCTCTCTATCTATCTCTCTATCTCTCTATCCTAACCCCCCCACTCTCTCATCTATCTATCTATCCTAACCCTCTCTCTCATCTATCTATCTATCTATCTATCTATCATCTATCTATCCTAACCCTCTCTCTGTCTCTCTCTCATCTATCTATCTATCTATCTATCTATCTATCTATCTATCATCTATCTATCCTAAACCTCTCCCTGTCTCTCTCTCATCTATCTATCTATCGTAACCCCTACTCTCTCATCTATCTATCTATCTATCTATTTGTAGAAAATTTATATTGCCGCCTACTCGCCCAGGGGGCGACCCAAGGCGGCTTACACGACTATAAAAGCACCCTATAAAAATGAAAAATAATAAAAAGAAAATAATAAATGAATAACATTCATTTCCTCCCCACCCCACCCCACCCCATCCCCGCTTCAAGGGTTTCCCCTGAAGGGCTGGGAGGGGATTCGTGTGAATTTGAGACACGTGTTCTCCCTCGAGGAAGCGTGTCGTGTAAACATACACAGACCCTTCACCCACACACCTGTCACACAACACCCCACTTCCCCACCCAGGGAACTACAACTCCCAGGGCCGCGCAGAGGATGCTGGGAGGTGTAGTCCCGGCTCCTCAGGAGGCTACTCCGCTTCCCCCCATCATCCCATCCCATCCCGCCCGGCGTCCCACCGAACAACCGGCGGCGGGCCCCTCCTGCTTGGTGTCCGAGGGCTCGCAGAAGCTGACGGGCGCCAAGCCGGGCAGGTAGAAGGCGGCGCCGAGGCCTGCGCGGCCTCCCAAAACCATCAGTAGTAGTAGTAGCATCGGGACGGAGAGGCGGCTAGGCCGCGGCCTCCCCATCGTGGCGCTTCCTGGCTCGCGGCAACTCTCTGCGGGTCGGAGGGGGCTCCAAGGTCGGCGGCGGCGTCACAATCGCCCGGCAGGAGCTTCGGCAGCGGCGGCCTCGCACTGAGGAAACGCGGCCGGGCCTGGGTGGAGCGCTTCGCCTCAGCCACCCACGTGACCCGAGCGCGGCGGCGCCATCTTGGGTCAGGGCAGCCTTCGAGGGCCCGTTCAGATTCGGTGGGTCGGCGCTCGATCCGGGGCGGAGCGGCGCCGGCGGCGCCATTTTGGCTGAGGGCAGCGGTCCCTTCCTGCATCCCAGCAGTTTGGGTGCGTGAAGCCAACGTAGAACAATGATGGAATAATATTAGCTGCAATAATAAGCGAAACGTCTTCAAAGAATAGAATAGAATAGAATAGAATAGAATAGAATAGAATAGAATAGAATAGAATAGAATAGAATAGAATAGAGATTGCAATATAGAATAGAATAAATAGAATAGAACAGAATAAATAGAATATTGTAGAATAGAATAGAATAGAATAGAATAAATATTGGAATATAGAATAGAATAGAATAGAATAGAATAGAATAGAATAGAATAGATATTGGAATATAGAATAGAATTCTTCTTCTTTTGCCCTCCATCGTTCCCAGCATTAGGCTCTTCCCCAGGGAGTCCTTCCTTCTCATTAGGTGGCCAAAGGATTTGAGCTTCATCTTCAGGATCTGGCCTTCTAAAGAGCAGTCCGGGTTGATCTCCTCTAGGACTGACTTGTTGGATCGCCTTGCAGTCCAAGGGACTCAACAGGAGTCTTCTCCAGCACCAGAGTTCAAAGGCCTCCATTCTTTGGCACTCAGCCTTCCTTATGGTCCAACTTTCACAGCCATCCATTGCAACTGGGAAAACCATGGCCTTGACTATATGCACTTTTGTTGGCAGGGTGATGTCTCTGCTTTTTAGTATGCTGTCTAGATTTGCCATAGCTTTCCTCCCCAGGAGCAAGCGTCTTTTAATTTCTTGGCTGCAGTCCCCATCTGCGGTGATCTGGGAGCCCAGGAAAATAAAATCTGTCACTCTTATTTGCCAGGAATTGGGAGGGCCGGGTGCCATGATCTTAGTTTTCTTAATGTTGAGTTTCAAGCCAACTTTTGCACTCTCCTTCTTCACCTGCATCAAGAGGCTCTTGAGTTCCTCTTCACTTTCTGCCATTAGAGTGTTACATTACATTACAGTATGGTACACTGGTTTAACTGCTGCGGAAAGGAAGGCACTACAGAGTGTGATCAATTCGGCACAAGAAATCATTGGTTGCCCTCTAACACCAGTGGATGACATCGCCAGGTCTCGCTGTTCTACCAGAGTAAGGAAGATACTCATGAGATGATTCACAACCTGGTCAGTGTCTCTTTGCACTTCTACCATCAATGCATAGCCAGCCGAACAAATAGGTTTAAAAATAGTTTCTATCCTTGGGCTGTCAGACTCTTAAAACACAACCACAATTACTCCACGCAGACGTGGAAATGTATGACTAGTTTTTCTTTTTCTTTCCCCCACTAATTATTTGCATAGGGATTATTCTTTATACTATTTATGTTGTTTGTATTTTTTGTCACAGATTGCACCAGTGAGGCTAAAACCAATTTCGTTGTATACATGATGTACAATGACCATAAAGGCTATACTACTATAAACCTGGCTGGGTGACTCTGGACCTTAGTCCCGCCTTAGGCACTGAAAGTCAGCTGGGTGTCTTTGAGCCAATCACCAGGAGCCTGGGAGTTCTAGTTCTGCGACTTTCCTAGCCGACTTCCAATAACTGGCACGGAAGGTCACAAATCATGGTCTCATTTACAACAAAAAAGATTCATAAAGATTCACCGCCCTGAGTCCCTTCTGGGAGAAGGGCGGTATACAAATTAAATTAATTAATTAATTAATAAAATAAAATTTGGTGGTGCCGCATGATGCCTCAATGACAGCACAACTAATTTTCTAGTCAGAATTGCGGTTGTTAAGTCAAGGACCCCTTGAATGGTGCTTATGATTCTAGTCCAAAGTTGTATTTGCATCGATCCATGAAGATGCACTCTTCAATGACCCACACATCCATGCTTTTTAATTTATTGCAGAGTTGCATGCTTCTAGAGAATCACAAAGAAGAGTGTGGGCAAATCTTTGAAGGAAAGCATCTCAGGCTGAAATGCAATCAACAAATCTACCGTCTTCCAAGGCGTATTTATTTATTTCCTATAATTTTATTCCAAACTCCCAACTCAATCGAGGCACACAGTCACATGCACGCCCTTATCGGAGAAGAGGCTCGCGCATGCGCAGACACCCCCACCCGCCGTTACCCGGACCCATTTCTCCGCTCTCCCAAACCCTGGCCACGCCTCCTCCCTTTCGCCATGCTTTCATCCGGGCTTTTCAGCTCCGTTCGAACGCGCTGACGTCACCTATATAAAGGCCCTCAGCCCCTTTGTTCCTCTTCAGTGCGTCGTCGCAGGCCGGCGGGGAGGAGGTAAGGATGCGAGGTAGCGGATGAGGGAGGCTTCTTTTTTTTTTTTTTAATGAGGCCTTTTTGATATAATACGTATGTGCTTTTTTTTTTGTCTCACGCACGCAACACCGTTTAGCGGACCCCCAAGGCCGTTATTTATTTCGCTTTCCGTTCCCTCACACCCCTCAACGGTTTTCACCCTTCCCGCTTCTTCTCAAGGGTTGGCTGAGGCGCCATTTTAAAGCTTGGGAAGTTAGGTGGGTGGCGGGAAGTGCTGTTTCTTTTTTTTTTCCTCCTCCTCCCCCCCCAAACACGGGCTCCTGAGGGAGGGTCGCGGGAGCCGCCATTTTGCGGCCGCCTTTAGAGGCGCCTCGATGCTTCGCCCGCCCCATTCTTCAAGGCGCGTGGGACGGGAGGGGGGAAGGGCGATGGGAGTGCGCACGCGCCGCTCTTTCGGGAGGCCCTTTTTTTGCGGAGGGCGCATGCGCTCCGCGCGGCCTGTTCGGCTGCCGCGCATGCGCGGTTTGCACGAAAAGGTTCCGGGCTTTTGTTGCTCGCTATAACCGAACGTAGGAATTGCTTTTCTTAAAGGTTGGGTGCTTTATTATTATTATTATTATCATTATTAAAGGTTGGGTGCATTATTATTATTATTATTGACCAAATTCGAAAACTGAATTTCCTGGAAATTTGCTCAGGTTCCTCAGTTAGGGCGTTATATCTTTTCTACCTCTCCCTTTGAATTTAAACCGTCCATTTATATTTTGGAATAAAACCCTTGCAGAATGGAATGGCCGATGTGGTTGGGCCTTCAGCAGGCTCGATGCTTTTATTAGGGTTTTTTTTTTTTGTTGCTGTTGGAATACCTGGGTATTCTTCAACGGTTTGTTCTTTTGGAACAGGGAAAATAGTGAGAACTGTCCAGGGAACTATTAAAAAAAGTCAGAAGAGAGTTGATTGGAGCTTTTCATTCAATAGAAGTGTCCAGAAATATATTAATAACTGCTAAATTTCACAATACTTTAGTTGCTATTTAGGTTTGGGGGTTCTAAATGAACCTGTTTGGAGGGATTGGTTTGGATAGACCAGGGGTAGGCAACTATGTCCCTTTTACAACCTGTGGACTTCAACTCCCAGAATTCCTGAGCCAGCTGGGCTGTCACAGGAATTCTGGGAGTTGAAGTCCACAGGTTGTAAAAGCCACATTTGCCCACCCCTGGGATAGACTTAAGTTAGAAATTAAATTCATTTCATTGTTTTAGGATGATTGAGCAATATTTGTAAAAGAAGCTTTAAGAAAAACAATTATGGAATGAGGTTTAAAAGGACTATTATGAGGAAATGTGGTTTGTTAATGGCCATTCTTGGTTCATGCTCAAACTAGAAGAAAGTTATTTTACCATGTCATATTGTGTTTTTCTTCCCCCTTCTTGATTGTAGGAACAGGTTTGGGCCACTTGAAAATGTACTCTTTATAAAAAGGGCATTTTAGTGCAGCAGTAGGAATGAAGTAATTGACTAGTAATGAAAATGGAATGTTATCAACGATGTCTTTTCTATGCAGGAAATCCCAAAAATCGTATTGCAGTTGGATGTGACTATATTTTTTATGGTTTCTGAAGGTTGGTTGTATTGTTCTAGATTCCAAAACCTGTCAAAATGGTTGAAGCAGATCGGCCTGGGAAGCTGTTCGTTGGTGGATTGAACATTGAAACGAATGAGAAAGCTCTTGAATCTGTCTTTGGCAAATATGGCCGTATCGTAGAAGGTAAGGGCAAGGCATCTTGGTGGGGTTTTCAGTTCTGCTATGATGAACTCAGCTTTTTTGATCGGCTGAAGTGATAGAACTTTCCTATCCTCTAAGAAGTTCTGAGCAGGCTTCTGTGAATCCTGGGTTGTACCCCTGTGAGATCAGCAAACAAAATAATGCTTGTATCTCTCTCAGTTCTCCTTATGAAAGATCGTGAAACCAACAAATCCAGAGGCTTTGCTTTTGTCACATTTGAGAGCCCAGCAGATGCTAAGGATGCAGCAAGAGATATGAATGGAAAGGTAAGAATTAATGTCTGGTTTTTATTGTGGTAAAACTCAAAAGGAGAGTACTGAAATAGTTTCAAAGGATAGTGTCTGTTGATTTTCTAAGAGATATCTTGAGAAAATTAGTTGTCTTTCGAATTGGATAGCAAAGGTTGCTTTCCAGCATCTCTTAAAGCCCGGGGGGTGGGGGGGGGACCCTAGTATACGATGTTGTTTTTGCAGTGGTAATAGTACCATAAGAAACATGCCAGATATATGATAAATGTTTGTTGGATGCTCCTCAAAAGACAAGAGGAAAAGATATCCCATATAAACAGGACAGCCATATGTTTACTTCCAAAATTTTAGTATTGCAATTTGAAGTTAAAAAGACAAATTGCTTAAAACACTGTAGTAATGTACTTGCAAATCCTACTTAATATTCTCTGGTTTAATGCAAGTACAGTGACATAACCTTGGTAACTAACCAGCAATCAATAAACATTAGCATTCTGAGTCCTCTGTGTGCACTAACCAGCTAGGATTGGATGGTGATGATAATCTAAAAGTCTAAAAATGTAATAAGCCTAAAGGCAGGCGTTATTCACAAAGATTGAATTAGATGCCTTTGTTCAGTCTTTAGATGGAAAATCCATTAAAGTTGAACAAGCTACCAAGCCAACCTTTGAAACTGGTAGACGTGGGCCCCTCCCTCCAAGGAGCAGAGGACCCCCAAGAGGCCTTAGAGGTGGAAGAGGCAGCAGTGGAACCCGAGGGCCTCCTTCAAGAGGCAGTCACTTAGGTATGTTTAAGTTCCTGTGTATTGACGGCACACAAGATGTAGAGAAGTTGAATGGGAAGAAGGAAAATAGCTGGACAGAAGGTAAAGTGCTCTGAGCAAGAATTATTACACTTTGAAATGCAAAAACAAAAAACCCAGTCACAGTCCAAGTAGTGCTTCGGGGTGTCCATGTGCTCTTGAGATTGGTGGTCTTTAACGTCTGGCTTGCCTGAACTTGTATTTCAAAAGCAGGTCCAGAGTAAATATCTAGAAGGCACCATACTACAAATTCCTCCCTTAATATGCAAAAAAAAATGTCACTTTCATATTGATAATCAACAGGTAATTTTTTAAATCAGAAGGAAGCTGGAACATTAGCCATTGTATGCTCAAGGAGCAGGTTTCTTGATTTTAAGCGGATGCTGATCAGGCTGTGGGTAGTTCCTGGTCTGGATGGCTATTTGCTATCTCTCGCAGCTCATCTTAAACTGTAAACAAGCTTTAACAACCAACAACCAGGGTATTCCTCTGGAACAGAGCTGTTATCCTAAGTATGCTTGTGAGCTTCCTTGAAAGTAACATTGGCACCTGAAAAATGATTGAATGTCTGCTGACCTGCATTCTTACCTGTGCTCTGAGTTTACAAGAACAGAGGCTCTACAGTAAGAAGATGGGTGTAGGTTATCAGTTTTAGCTGCTTGCTGCTTTTCTATAACTTGTTTTATTAGTAGTCACAGCCATCGCATATAAAATAGGTTAAATAAATCTGCATAAATCTGTCATACAGGTTGTGCAGGTTTCTATTTAGAGGCCTTGATCCAGAGGGTTGACTGTTTCTCAGGACAAAGGGAATCCTGAGCATGCTTGTTCTTAACCCCTTTTCACTTCTGGTGCCTTTCAGCATCGTGATGATGCTTTCTGAAGCTGTCATGCTGTCTTCTAGGTTCCTCTAGAGGCCCTCTTCCAATGAAAAGGGGCCCGCCTCCCCGTAGTGGGGGCCCACCACCCAAAAGACCTGCGCCATCTGGACCTGTACGCAGCAGTAGCGGAATGGGTGGTAGAGGTAAGCCTTGTGCAAATGTTGCTTTAGTTTGCTCATAAAGTTTTAACTTGAGGGCTGTGGCACATTCAAAATTTGGGGCTTTTAAATTCTTAATGCTGTTTGTGTGAGGGTTCTTTGCTCTCCAGGCACTGGATACAGCACAGAATATCAAATCTATATAAAATACTTTATTGCAACATACACCTTGCCCAGCAAGCTATTGCTCTGGGTCTTCCAGGCTTTACAAGATGCTGCCACCGTGTAAATGTGTCTTTAATGCTCAGTTCCAACTAAAATCTTTATGAGTAACATGGAACCTTTTGCCTTCTTTCAAATATTCTTGCACTAGTTCAGGGGTTGGCAACCTTAAACACTCAGAGCCACTTGGACCCGTTTCCTACAGGAAAAAAACACACCAGGAGCCACAAAACCTGGGTGGGCATGGCCAACTCGATGTCACTCACTCCCACCCAGTCACATGACCACCTAGTCATGCCTACCCAGCCACAAAACTATTCTCTGTCTCCCTCCCCCTCTCTCCTCTCTGTATCTCTCTTCCTCTCTCTCCCTCTCTGTGTATCACACTGTATATATCTGAGCGGACAGCGGCTCGCTTAAGGAAGGTCTCTCCACATGTGCGCACACTCCCAACTCAGCCACAGCCAGCTAGGGGATTAAGAGAGGGGGAGGAGAGTGCAGGAGCGAAGCTGCCCTGTACTGCTTCCACGCCACATTTGCGTGTAAGGCAGCCTTCACTTCCTGCTGCTTCGGGCTGGAGTCCAAAAAAGAAATGAGGGGCGGGGCAAACCAGTGATGGGACGGAGCCGCGGCAGAGGGCCCAAAGAGCTGCTTGTGGCTCCAGAGCCGCAGGTTGCCGACCCCTGCACTAGTTGCAATGAGATTGTGCTTAATGTGTGGTTCTTCCTTCTAACTGCTATTGAAGAATTTGTATAATTGTGCATAGACTTTTGCCTTCATTAAAAAACAGTTCAGTATAACATTTCTCCCACTCAGAATAGGGACAAATGGCTTCTCGTTGCCTTGTTTCCAAAATACTCCAATTTGGGTTTGTTTGTTTTTTAATTTTAGCGCCCCTGTCCCGTGGCAGAGACAGCTATGGGGGGCCTCCACGAAGAGACTCCTTGCCCTCACGAAGAGATGTCTACTTATCTCCCAGAGATGATGGCTACAGTACTAAAGACAGGTAAAATAATGCTTGTTGAAGCAGATGTTCTCAGACTTTGTGCTATTTTGCTTGTCAGTAATCAAAAAGTAACTTAATTTTTAATTTCTGTAGCTATTCAAGCCGAGATTATCCAAGTTCCAGAGATACCAGAGATTATGCCCCCCCACCAAGGGATTATGCCTATCGTGATTATGGACATTCCAGTTCCCGTGATGAGTATCCCTCAAGAGGTTACAGGTACCTAAAGTTCCCTTGTATGTGTTGGTCTCTTTATGTTCTATAGAGACTGTATATGTTCTATAGAGTCAATATTTATTTAGAAACATTGTTGGCTCTCCGTAAGGATCTCTAGAAAAGCCCAAAATAAATCAATTCCTTCAGTCATCTCATCTGTAACAAGGAGGGACCTGGGTTGGTTACCAGTAGTCCTCTGCCTGGGACCATTTGTCTTTTCGAAGTTAAAATAGCCCTGAACAAATGGTGGTTACAGAGAGGTTTTAGAGCTCCAGCCTTGCAGGATTGTGGTCTTTGGCCTCCCCTAACAACCATGGGATTTGATTAATAAAGGCAGTCAACATAACCAAATCATTGATGGCACGGATTGCCAACACTAGATGAGGGGGTCACACTTCAGGATGGTAATTCCAATCAAATTGTCATTATTGCAAGTCTGGAAATACCTATACTTGGTGATCAGTACGCTTTTTGAATTAAATATTGATGGCAGGCTTGGCTTTGATAGCCTTTTAAAGACCTCAGAATGCAGACCATACATAACTTAGTGTGTACATCTATATAACCTGGTGGTGAATTGGTTAAACTGCAGTATTGCAGGCAAACTGCCTAGAGTTTGATCCTGGCGGGGCTCAAGGTTGGCTCAGCCTTACCATCCTTCCGATGTCGGTAAAACGAGGACCCGGATTGTTGGGAGAAGATGCAAATAGTGCTCAGAGAGTGTTAGAAAGCACTATGGGACAGTATAAGTGGTGGGGTTCGGCTGAGCCAGTAGCGGTGATGATACGACATCACTGAACCGGTTCTCTTTGTTCGGGAGCTGCCCCACCCCCGCCGCATTATTTTTACCATTTATCTGGCCCCACCCCCAATCTATTGCTGCCTCCTGAGTCCCAGCTGATCGGCTAGAAGAAGAACTGTTTAAACTCTTGCCGAGGGGCTTCAAAAAGCCACCCTACAGCTGATCAGTAGATTAAAAGGCAGTTTGGTGGTAGACCGGTGCCTCCAAAAACAAATGAGTAGACCGGTACAGCTCTGCAAGCAGTTAAAAGCCTGGTAGACAAAGTACCTCTGCTAAATCCTAAAGAATTGTCACATGATCATCAAGCCATGCCCACAGAACCAGTAGTAAAAGATTTTAGAACCCACCCCTGGACAGTATATAAGCCTAAATGCTATAGCTGTTGCTATACCTCATGCTTTTTAGAGGAGAGATGGAGAAAACGTTACACAGTTTAGAAATGCAGAGAAAAGCAAATCAGTGGAAGCAAGAATAAACTAGACTCATTTCTATCACTGTGGACATTTGGTACTAAATCCTAGTAGTTATTCCTCCTACAGCGATCGGGATGGCTATGGAGGGCGTGACCGGGATTACTCGGACCATCCCAGTGGAGGCTCTTACAGAGATTCCTATGAGAGTTACGGTAAGTGCTGACTTTGAGGGCTTCTAAGGAATGTCTTAGCTTCTTCCTTGACTCGCTAGAGGGCTGCTCCTGGGGGGTGGGATTAACATGATGGGTTTCTCTGCTGCAATGGAAGAAAAAAAATGTAAAAAAATGTTTTTATTTTAACGAAACGATTGAATTGCAGTTCCCTTAACCTATCGAAGCAAAGTTCAACAATTCTGAATTGCATCTCTCTCACTGGAAAAACAATGGCTGAGTTTCTACTATAAAAATAGCAAGCAGTTCTGGAATAATCCCAAAAAAAAGAGCTACTTTGTGAAAAACCAGCATCTTCAAACAGCCTGTTTAATTCCTTCTCTGCCCGATCCTTCCCCCTACCAAATATAATGTGAGATTATATTTAAACTACTACTCAGTTTAAAAATGCAAAAAAAAAGTCAGAGAAGCCATTGATGCATTTCTTTTAAAAACTCAGATGTAAAATTGTGGTGATATGATTTATAGTGTTGCCCTATTACCTGACCATTGAACCTGCAGGTAACTCACGTAGCGCTCCCCCTGCACGCGGGCCCCCTCCATCATATGGTGGAAGCAGTCGCTATGACGATTACGGAAGCACCCGTGATGGGTATGGTGGAAGTCGAGAGAGTTACTCAAGCAGCAGAAGCGAGGTCTACTCAAGTGGCCGAGACCATGTGGGCAGACAAGACAGAGGCCTTCCCCCTTCTATGGAACGGGGCTACCCTCCGCCACGCGATTCTTACAGCAGCTCGAGCCGCGGAGCACCCCGAGGTGGCGGCCGGGGAGGGAGCCGCTCGGAAAGAGGTGGAGGCAGAAGCCGATACTAAAAAACCTTTGAAACTCATGGACCAAATCAAGTTTTTTCCTCCTCCCCCCCCCAACACAAGGAATGTGGAAGTTTTATCTCGTTCCCATCCAGAGGACTACCGAAACGATGTTTTTAACTTTTTTTTTAATTGTTGCTTGTTAAGTTCCCCTTCATTACTGATGTTTTTTGTGAGGAAAGAGTAAAAACATGTTTAATTTCATTTCAAAATTGTTAATTTCTCTCAAAAAGCAGATGTTAATGTATGCCGTTTTGAGCCTATGTACTAGTGTTGTAACCTTTTCAAAGTAAAAGTTAACCCTGAAATGCCACACTTCTCACTTCATCAATGCAACAGCCAGCCTAAGGCACCCCATGCATCTAAAATGGCCGTGGATCGTTCTGCGCATGCAAACATGCCTTCTCTCGAGGCAAGACGTATGATTTGTTGGAAGGGTGGGGTGGGGATGGATGCCAACCCTAAAACTATTAACTGTCCTCTGAAATGCAAAGATGCTCCCAAATAATGACCAGTCTCTGGTCCTGTGTAAAATTCAGGATACCATTCAGCCTTTTAAGTCAAAACCACCAGTGGATAAAGCTGAATGTACACGGTGCCATTCTACGCATTTCCTTAGGCAATTTGCAAGAACCTCGCCCCCCCCTCAGTAATATATTAAACCTGTAGCAAGCAAGCTGCAGAGTTCTGTAAATTAAAAAAAAAAAGAGGTTTGGCCCATTCCATCCAAGAAGCTGCAGAACGTACTTGCTCTTACTGTTTCAAATTTTTGCAATCCTGTAGTGTCTCATTTTTAAAGGAACATCTTTGACTCCAAAGGCAAAATGGAGAAAAGTAAGATAAGCAAAGAAGTCTTTCTCACCAACCTCTGAAAAGCTCATGGCTTCAATTAAACAAGTGAAAACTTTCAGCAGCCCACAACAGCTTTAAAGCATCAAATGCCCGTGAAACAGCAAAAGATGGTAAGCAAAGCAAAAACTAGTTTTTCGGTCTAAGTCAAAACGTGAAACGAAAGCTATCGTCCTTTTTAGTACAGTAGGACATTCTGTGCATCATGGCAATGGAAGTTTTTCTAGCTTTTAAAGAAAGCGCCAAATGGAAAAAAAAAATACCTGTGCTGGAAAGCCTTAGGCGAAGCCTTCTAAATTCATCATAACCTTGTCTTGGATGAAAATATGTATGGCACAAAGCTTTTGAAAATGATGCTAAGAAAGCAACTTGTAAACAAAACGTCCCCATAAAGGGTTGGGAGGGACTGTTGCTTTTTTGGCCAGTATGTTTCGATGAAGATATTTATATATCAAAAAAAAGCAAGCTACTTGTATTTTTTTAATTAAGAAATATAAAACCGTAATACAATCAGAACTTGGCTTAAATGGCCAAAATCTGTGTTAACAGCTTGGGAAATGTCAAGCAAGCCATGATTACGAACTTGATGTTTAGTTGGATGCCTGACTTCTTTTCTTTATACTGTAGTCTTGTTTGGGAGTTTTGGTACCTGGGCCGAGTTGTCATGACCCAGGTGCGGCCAGGAAGTTCAAAAGATGCTGTTGAAATGTAGTAAGACCTGAAGACCTCCAGCTAAAAGTGCCTCCTCTAAACCTTCCAAACACATTTGCCAGTCAAATGGACTTACCATGAGAAAAGCACCATTGGAAAGAAAATCAGAATCCATAAAGCCATGCGACTTTTTCACTAAGCCATTCCAGTTCATTCCAGTCCAATGAACCTTCCACCTCTCAAATGTGTAAAATGTTAGATCGTGACAGACTAAATCGGCAAGCCCAGGTTGTTGGTTTTTTTTGGGGGGGGGGTTTCCTGTTTCGGGGGGCGGGGGTTGTGGGTTTGGGCGGTTGGGCCCACCGGAATCTTTACACCGTCTGTAATTGTTACAGGCTGAACACTCGTTCCCTTTAAGATGAGACCCGGAAAGCAGTGCACGTGTTGGAATGAACATCACGTTGGTGAGCTGCATCAGAGCAGCAGGTAAGCTTGGAGGTAAGGGAGGCTTGTTTCAGATATCTTGCAATTTTTTAAAAAAACTTGAAGTAGGACAAATTCATTGTTGCTGGTTTATGGAATTAGCCCAACTTTTAGTTCTACAGTTCAGTTTGGACAGGCTGATAACACGCCCCATTCCATGAGAAGGTTGCTTTTGCAAGTGAAAGGGAACAAATACATTGATTATTAAAGTCAAAAATAAATACTGTATCCAATATGGTTAAAGTGCTGATGTGTGCTCTGTTAAAAACTTCTAAAGAGGGAGTTACATATGAAACAGGATAAAGAATATTCAGTAGAAACCTTCCAAAATAGCACTTGGAACTACCTTGTTTCCCCCAAAAATAAGACATAATAAGCCCAATCGGGCTTTTGAGTGCATGGCAATAAGGCCAAGCGCTTATTTCAGGGTTCAGAAAAATATAAGGCAGGGTCTTATTTTTGGGAAAACACGGTATCTTGGTTTTCCCCAGTGGACATTATGGCGCACCTAAGTTTTGTGTAGCTAGTTTCTTAAATCACTTCCTTTTTTAAAAAAAAAATGGAGATATAAACAGTTAAAACAGCTGGAGAGCTAATGTGCTTGTGGGCTAATATCTCCGTTGACCTTAACAAGGGTAAGCGGACAGCTCTTAAGCTTTTGCTGAAAGCTGTTTATCGTTGAGGCCCAGCATTTCATAAGAGATGATCTGTCGCTTGAGAAGGTGTTACAAGGGAGGAGTCGTGGTCATTTACGGCAGCTTGTTCAGAAACCAAAAGCAGCCAGGTAATGTTTTAAGTGCAACGAAGTAAAGATCCTAAACTGATTCTTTTTGTGCTATGGAGTTGATTCATTTTGGCAATGGCATTAGCTAGTCTATACTAACTATCGTGTTTTGGCAGCCTTTCTGTTCTGACAGTCTCCTAATGTTTATATTCTAGGTACAGAATTGTGTGGAGGCCTCCAAAGAAAGAAGCAGACTCAAAATATGGATATAAAGTTTAAAGAAGGCAATTTGCAGGAAAGTCATTTCCCAAATGCGATTGTCTGTTGTGACTACAGACAAGGGTCGTATGTGAGATAGAGTCTTAAATGTCAGATGGAAATTATTTCTGTCTTACAAATGCGATTGAAATCCTGGCAGGCAGGCATCCAACAAAAGCTCTGGCTTGTGATTTAAGGGGGAGTCGGGAGATAGAATGGGGAAACCTTCAGTTAGACGAGGTGAAGTGTATGTCTTCCTTAACTGCCAAGAGATTAGACAGCAGTGCAGGAGGCAGATTTTCAAAACGCGGCCAATTGCAATACTGAACTTTTCCCCAAGAAGAACTATTAATTAAACCCTCATGTTCAGCATGATGTTTAGCCACGAGTTGAACAACCATTTCTGATTTCACAAGAATGCCGCAGCCATCTATAAATGGTTTGGGGAAATCTCATATGAATGAGACCTCATACAGTCCGTAAAGTTACCAATTCCCTTTTCATGAAAAGCGATTGTGAAAAGGAGCTAGTGCCATAAATTTTAAGAAACAGGTAACGTTTTGGAGAAATGAAAACTGGCGCATCGTGGAAGACACTCAACAGCTGAAGCTTGGGATCCTTGTATTCACTAAACTCTCAATAAAGCGTTGATTTCCTCCTGAGCTCTTCATTACTGTGTGTGGACCATTAAGTGGTCTGTGATAACAGTTCTGGCTTTCAGAACGAAGTGTGGCGCAGGAGTGGCCAAAGGCTGCTCGAATATTTATCGGATTCAATATTACTGATTCGATAACCAATTTTACTGGCAGGCTTTTAAGTTATGGGTAGTTTTGAACACATTACAAAGTTGGTTTCCAAAAAGGATATAACTTTGTAAGCTTTTCTACCGAGGGAGATAGAAGTGCACTGTAGACACTGCTGCCTTTTGCTTTTAAACAATCTAATAGAAGCTCACAAGGTAGACAAGAATAGGCCTGCCAGTACTTTTGGGTAGGTGCTACAAACCAGTTAAAACAGATTGGAGATATGGGCAAAAAACAGGCAGAGAAAGATACTGTGGCATTAACTGGCCAATTGCAGAGTAATCAAAATGCACAAGGGTGGGGGCAGAGGAACTGGTGGGAAATGGTCCAGGAAAAGGTTCTAGAACTTCTGTATAATTGGGCCCTGTTTATTGAGTAATTTTGTCACCTTAGGGCAGTGTTGGTCCTAGGGCTTTTCCATGACTAAAAACATTGCATTTTGGGGCCAGACCCCACCCAATTACTGCTTCGGTGAACTTGTGTCTGATCACAATCCTTTGCTTTGAATAATGCAAATTCACAGAACGATTCCACATGCACAGAAGGAAAATCATCTAACAAGTATCTTTTTAGGGGAAAGCCATTGTTCCATTTTAAAAGAGAACTTGCAGCAAAAATGAAAGAGATCCGGTAGCATTTGTGGAATGTGCAAAACAGAATTGTCAGTAGAGGGAGACCTAAGCCAGTGGGAATGGATGTGTGGGGCTCAAGCGCTGGTGGAATCTGTTCCTGCTCTGGCCCACAAATATGTGGGTGAAAGGGACGTTTCTTGCTCAGCCAGATGGCCAGCATGCCCAGAAAAGGGGGCAAAGTGCAATCATTCCTGGTGAAACAGCTAAGGGTCTGCTTACATTGTACATTATATGCTGGGGGATCCACCATCCTGGACACCTGGCTTTTACTTCAAAACATTTTATGCCACCCTTCGAATTGCAGCATTGCACTGAGGGAAACAGGTATTCAAAGTGCTTTTTTAAAAAAGCCCCAACAATTTGGAAAGTGAAATTTGTACAGAGTTTCAAACCCTACCCAGTTTTCAGTTCTTGGCCTGCTCTGCAGCATCTGGTGAAGCTCATGAGCTCAGAGGAGGGGTGCAGCCTGGCACAAAACCACAAACCAGAAATAGACAAACCTTGAAGCTTCAGCACAGCTGCCTCTTGAGTGGCTCAAGTGGCAGTTTCAAGACAGGAAGGAGGGCGAATAATAAAGGGGCTTCCCTTTTTTTTCTTTTGCAAAAGGCAGCCATCCACCAACACAACTCCAAAGCCCTGCAGTTTTTATCATTGTGGGGGGGGGGGGCTGCAAACCACAGCCCTCCCCCCCCCCAAAAAAAAATTTGAGCACAACTCCCAGAAACCAAGAGTTAGCCCGCTTTTGGCCTTCATGTTTCAAAAATCACAAGATGCTACTTTTTGGATGAAAAAGTGTGAATCCAGCTGTAACTCGTGTTCCCTTTTTTTAAAATTATGTCCTTGTGATTGTTTTACATACATAACAAGTCAAATGTGGAAGGGCTTTTCATAACTGAAAGAGTGTTCATATCTTAAAAGATGTAAACCTTTTAAAATATTTAACCTTGATTTATTTGGGCATTGTATGGATTGATGCCTTAACCCAGAGGTCTTCAAACTTGGCACCTCTAAGACTAGTGGACTTCAACTCCCAGTTAAAAGTCCACAAGTCTCAAAGCCTTAACAGATCCTTCACTGAATCCTGATCCTTGACTGGCCTGTATGTATTGTCACAGATTGTACACAGTCTGAAGTTGAATGATGGTAACTTAAAATAGTGGATAATTCCCTTCTCTCCCCCCCCCCCCCATTAAAAAGTAAATTTTTTGAAATGCATCTTTCAGAGATGTCTGATGTATACAGCTCAGTAAAAGTCTTTTAATACATTTAAAACCATCCCTGCAAGTAGAAAAAAATACCAAGATTTAAACGAAGCCACAACACTTTATCCCCTGATAAGATTCTTAATTTTCCTCATGCAGGGAATTTTTTTTAACCTTCCAGTTTTCGCACACTTCCTTATCCGCTCGCCTACCAGAATTAGGAGAAATGTACTATTTATTGCAAACTTTGAGGCAGTGTTTTCTCACGCCTGGCGACTTTAGGAATTCTGGGAGCTGAAGTCTACCCATCCTCAAGCAGGCTCGCTGGGGGAATTCTGGGAGTCGAAGTCCAAGGTTAAATTTAATCGCTTTATTTTGCGATGGTGGTGGTGGTGGGGGGAATGTTCTGTTTTGCTCTTCCACAGAAGTAATTGCATAAGGTGATGGATGTAAACGCAACAAACTTGTTCCTCCAGTCCAGGCCACTTCAAAATGTTGCTTTCTTGCTGGGTTGTTTTGGTTTTTCTTTAAAGTCCTCTTATAGGTGGAAGGTAATAGGGGAACCTCTTTAACTGCTCGTTCACCCACCACAGAAGAAGCAGGAAGATGCAGCCACGGATGTGGGTTTGGCTTTACCGTTGCACAAAAGAAGCTTAAGAACAGAATAGGCTCCGGTCATGAATCCAGAGGAGCGAACGGTGACTTGGTTGATTTCTCTGGGGGCTTTGAATTCCCCCAAAATGATGGTTGAGGACCCTGTGCAATTCCTCAAGACGTCTCTGAAAGACGGAGTTGTCCTTTGCAAACTCCTTCTCCGACTTCTGCCTGGCTCTATCGAAAAGGTATGACAGTCCGCGACTTCATTTGCTTGCTTTAGAAAGAAGGGTAGCTAAGAGATGGACTTTTTTGGAGACCATCTAGAATTGCTCTTCAATCATTTTGCTCTTCAGTAGAGAGGGATAAATTTTAATTGCATGTAGTCGGGAGGGGTGGGGGGAAATATCCTGCTTCCTAACACTTTAGGGACAGGATCTCATATCACACGGGAATCGTAAGAAGCCTTGAAGATCTTGGACCGGTGCAAAGAAACCAAAAATATTCTACAATCCAGTAGAAATCTTTTAGTGGAAGAGTCTGCCCAGTTTCTGGAATATAACAAAGGCAAAATCGAAGAGGTTTCCAATTTATAACAAGAGATACAAAAAGGTCCTTTTTACAGGGGGAAGAAGAGAGAAAATGCCTGGGTCCAACCCAAAACATTAATTTTCTTGAAAGCGTTGGCTCAAGGACAGCTCAAGGCAGAACTCACCAGCTCAAACAGGACCCTAAAAATTATTTCAGTATATATATATATATATATATATATATATATATATTCCTCTCCTTCCACTCCTGTATCCAGACTATTGATTTCAAAGGAGGGATGACTTAAGGGAGAGGATATTAACATGGATTTAGAAATCCATGCGTAGAAAATGAGAAGTGGAAGAACTGTGAACTTTTAGACCCACCGAGAAGCATTTGGAACTTGCAAGAGGCAAATGGGAAACACCAGAAAGAAAGGAAGGAAGGAAGGAAGGAAGGAAGGAAGGAAGGAAGGAAGGAAGGAAGAAATAAACCCATGTTGTCTCTTCGCGTTGCCTTGGAAGTCCCTTTCTTTCTCTTGAAAAAGGAAGCGTTTCTTGGGGTACCTGCGTGGACCGCCTCCCTCTCTGAATTGTCCTACAGAAGGGTTTAGAGTAGGGATCTCCAAACCTGGCAACTTTTTAAGACTTGTGGACTTCAGCTCCCAGAATTCCTCATGCTGGCTGAGGAATTCTGGGAGTTGAAGTCCACAAGTCTTTTTTTTTTTTTAAAAAAAAAAAACTGTCACATTTGAAGGTCCCTGATTTAGAAGACTCCTTCGACCATCTGGATCTCCTCCCCTACCACTCCAAATGAGCCAATTCTGAAGAAGAAGAAGAAAACGAAGAAAGAAGAAGGAGAAAGAGAAGGAGGAGGAGGAGAAGGAGAAGGAGAAGGAGAAGGAGAAGGAGAAGGAGAAGAAGAAGAAGAAGAAGAAGAAGAAGAAGAAGAAGAAGAAGAAGAAGAAGAAGAAGAAGAAGAAGAAGAAGAAGAAGAAGAAGAAGAAGAAGAAGAAGAAGGAGAAGAAGAAGAAGAAGTACTGTAGTGTCATTGGCCTGGGTTTAAAAACAAAACAGATTATTCCAACATTTGACCGCCTGGAGCTTCAAATCCACTGCTGTGTTTTCAGCCACATCCTGCACACATGACTGTTGATCTCAGCTACTGCTTCATTAGCTGTGGAAGATCTGCTGATGTTGCTTCTCATGGGGCAGAGAAGAGCAAGATCTACGGGCAGGAAGTGCACGATGGTGAGGGCCGTGCACTCCTGGCCTGGAATTTGAGGAATCTCAACGAGACAGCTGCTTGCAGACTTGATGTGAAAAGTTTGGGCATCCTTTGGGCAACTTCAGGGCTATTTTATTTTTCCTCCCAAAAAGATAAAAAAAAAACATAATGGAACCTCACAGCACACAGAGTGATTCTATTTCGATTCCAGATTTACTCGCGCAGCTCAATCCATTCAATCTTCCTTGCGCTCATTAGAACCAGCATAAGAAAGGTGGGATATAAACAATCATTTTAAAAGCTATTTTTTTAAAAAAAGTATGAAATGCACAGAAGGACAATCCCTGTCTCCTTCGGTCTCCTCATCCCTGCACTTCGCAAGTCCTTTCTTATGTTGAGCTCTGCTCAAAAACCAGGAACTATGATTTGGGAATCCGACGTCCCTGGTTCTGTGACCGTTCTGAAGTGCTCAAGGGCTCCTGAAGGACGGAGTCATTATCTGACTTCAGACAAGCCATCTTCCTTTGGATGTGCTGAACCAGAATCGTTGAGAGTAAAATCTCCTTTTTATTTTTAGCAGAAAAGCTCGGCGTTAGAGGGGGGCCATTTGTTTGCAAAACGCTGACTCAGGCCTGCTGCAAATCGATCCCTCTTCTTCACGTTTGCTGCCCTGAAGCTGTTGCGTTTGGATCCCAGTCTCAGCATGTGAATCTACATCTAGAAATTATGGGTTAGCCATCCTGGGAAGTCCCCTGTGACTTGTAAACAGTGACTGAGTTTTTAGGCATCAATCTGCTAGCAAAAAGGGGGATTTTATTCAAGGAGCTGCGTTTTAAAACACGCAGTGATGCAACTGGATGTGAGAAACTCCTCTGCCCGGATGATTGACAGTGATGTCAGCTGAGCTCCCCGTGAATCTAAACCCCAGCATAGAGATAATGGAGGGCTGTGTGAGAATTGGAGTTTTAACATATCTGCAGTTTGGACAGATCAATATGCAAGCTAGGCAAATGCAGAGGCTTAATGTAAATCTATTTATTTCTGAAACCGTCTTAACTCATCTTATGTCCGTCTTTTGGAAAACATCCTTCTAAACCAGGGGTCACCAACCTTTCGGACCTCAGGGACCACTAAATTCATAATTTTAAATTCCACGGACCACTAATATGATCTGCCTAATGACTAGGTGGGCGTGGCTAGGTGGTCATGTGACTGGGTGGGCTTGGCCAACTTGATGTCACTCACATTGAGGGGCACCTCACCAACCTCTATTCGTCCCTCCCCTCCCAGCCACTCCTCGAAAAGGAGGCTCAGCAGAAGCACCTCACTGAGGACTAGGAGCATAGGCTTTCCAAGCAGAGGGAAGACCTGCGGGAGTGCAAGGCCAGGTACCCGCGCCTGGAGGCTCAGCAGGCTGAGATGGTCAGCCAGCTCCAGGCCATGAGGCAGTCCCACTGGAATGAGGCCCTCTGGCTCTTCGCCACCAGTGGCACTTCCCTCCAGCCTTTGCCCAAAACCCCACCAGGAGGCTGAAGCCGAACCCAAGTCGGAATTTCTGCCCCCCTCCCGACCCGCACAAAAAGACCCCAAAGGGAGAGACTCTCTGCAGCAACACAAACATTCATTGAATGTATCCGGCTGGCCCAGGGGCTGTAGTTTGAGGACCCCTGATTTAGTGAAATGCAAATCATTTTTCTGCGGACCACCAAAATTTTCTCACGGACCACCAGTTGGGGACTGCTGTTCTAAACCATGACTGTTACAGCCAGAGGCAAGTCCATCATCGGTGCCTCAATCAGTAAAGCAGGAAATCCTAAGAGCAGCAACAAAGCAAAAGATTTGAACATCACCTCCCCATAAACGAAACAGCCTTCATTCAACCTCTTTTTTTTTCCCCCCCTTTCGTGGCAGTTCTTCAGAAATGCCTTTCAGAAACGGCATCCTAGCAAAGGAAGCAGGATGTTTTTCAGGTTCCGAGAGGTCCTCGTGGGCTTCGGAAGACAGTTTCAGGTGATTTATTCCATCTGAGTTGAGTTGTTATGCGCATTTCTTCTCTTCAAAGAACTTCCCCGTTTCTCAAGAAAACAAAAGAAGAAAAAGAAAATCCACCAGAGCAACAAAACCAGAAAGACCAGAATTATAATTGGAAGGTTTGCCAACCCTAGTCCAAATGCAGCTGTAACAGTTTTAAGGATCAAATTTGCATGGGAGCAAGTCTTTGAAATACAAGACTCCATACCTGGCTTTAAAGATTGCCATTATCACCTGAAACAGCCTGGTGCAGCAGAGACAAAGTCTCTTGTGTAGCATCTATCCAACTGGCTTCCAAGAAGCCCAACTGAATCAACCAAGCAGGTCAGAAGCCACCTAAGAAATTACTCTTTCCCTTGAGAGGATCCTTCTCCTTCTTGAAGGACTTGCATGTTCTCACTTGTCTTGGCTCTGCAGAAGACTTTCTCCATTGACACAATAGATAGATAGATAGATAGATAGATAGATAGATAGACAGATATATAGATAGATAGATAGATAGATTAACAGAGTTGGAAGGGACCTTGTAGGTCATCTAGTCCAAGCAGGAGAACCCTACACCATTTCTGACGGATGGCAGTCCAATCTCTTCTTGAAAGCCTCCAGGGATGAAGCTCCCACAACTTCCGAAGGCAACTTCTGTTCCATGGGTTGATGGTTCTCACGGTGAGAAAATCTCTCCTTATTTCTAGGTTGAATCCACTTGGTCCATCATCCATAAAGATTCCCAGAATTGCTCGGCAGAGGGATCTCTCCTTCCAGTTCACATGTCTTCATCTCCAACAATCTTTCTCTTCCTAGCAAGAGGGCATCTTATGGGGCCAGCCTTCAGCACCAAGTCCTAATCACTGGGTGGCTTTGGGTTCATTTGTTCCACAGTTCTTCCTGAGCTGACAGCTTGTCTTTCTCCCCCCCTTCCCCCGCCCACCCACAGCCCATCTTCTTGTGAAAATCCAGTGAGCACCAAGCTGTCTCCTTCCTTCGTACAAACACTAGGGTAATGTTCTTTGAGAACAAAAGTGAGCCAGCTGACAGGAGTTGTCACAAGCTTCCAAATCTGTTGACTGTCAAATTTTGATTCTTTTTTAGTATTGCCTAGAGCCCAAGACGGAAGCCGACTGCCTTGGCAATATCCAACAGTTTTTAAATGGGTGTGCAGCGTTGAAAGTGGAGGTAAGCGGCAACGGATAACAGCGCCGGGAAGGGTCTGGATGGATAGGCGGTGGGTGGGTGGGCATGGAGGTGGAAGAGCTGCTGCAACCGGATGCCCTGACCCAATGGTACCCCTTGAGGATGTCTTCCTTGGGTTGAAGAAAGACTGAGGATTGTGTGTGTGGCTGCTGTAGAGGGCCAGCCATGCTTTGTCCTCCATCTGCGAAATAATATAAGTCCATTTTGGTTTGCAAAAGGGGTTTATTCCCAGCCTTGGCCTTTCATTGGAAATAACCAGCAACTGACTCCAATACGTTTTGCAAAGTAAGATAGATTAGATAGATAGATAGATGAGAGAGAGAAATGATAGATGGGTAAGGTAGGTAGGCAGGTAGGTAGGTAGATAGATACCAATAGATACCAATAGATAGATAGATAGATAGATAGATAGATAGATAGATAGATAGATAGATAGATACCATGTTTCCCCCGAAAATAAGACCCTGTCTTATATTTTTTTAAACCCCGAAATAAGTGCTTGGCCTTATTTTCAGGGATGTCTTATTATTTTGGGGCATGTGGAACAAGACAGGGCTCCTCTTGCCGTCTTACCTGATTTCCAGCTCTGTCTCCCTAACCCTAAACAGGGGAAATGGCTGGAACCGACTGCACATGCATTTAAATATTTTCGGGGAGGGCTTATTTTCGGAGGGGGGTGTTATTTTAGCGCATGTGCTCAAAAGCCCGATTGGGCTTATAATCAGGGGGTGTCTTATTTTAGGGGAAACAGGAGATAGATAGATAGATAGATAGATAGATAGATAGATAGATAGATAGATGTAGATATGGATATGGATATGGATAAGTGGGTGGGTGGATGGATGCCTGGATAGATAGATGTGGATGGACAGATGGACAGATATGGATGGATGGATGGATAGATAGATAATGATGGATGGATAGACGGACGGATGGATGGATGGACAAGAGAGCTGGGACTGGGGAGGATTTCTCTGAACCCAGACAATCTCCAGCCTCGGAAGCAGCTCCCCAGTCCTGAGACTCTCTTGTAGCCAGGCCAATTCCGAGTTCAGACATTCTCCCAGGCTCTTCTTCCCTGCCGTGGCACCAATTCGACACTTCTCCGGAGTCCAGCTAATGCAAGAACCAGAATGTCAGGTTTTAGGCTTCCCAAGGGCGAGCCGCCTTTTCCCGGTCTTGTCTCCTTCTGTCTACCTTATCTTTAAGATGGCTTTTTTTTTTCTTTTTCCCCTGCCCCCTCCCTGTCCTCGCTCCACTTCCTGGGTTTACAGACACATCTGGGGAGGGGGAGACACTGGGGGGGGGGGGTCGGTTGGGGTGGGAGGGCGTGGAAGAGAGGAATACCACAATAGAAAAATCCGGTGGTTGCAGCTCTCTCTGCACCGCCAACTCCCACCAGGTGCCATTTGTGAGTCTGGGGAGGGGATTTCGCAGCCCACTCCCATTGTTCCCGGCGGCAGATTGTGTCTGGGTAATGATTCAGTTCCTGCCCCAGAGCCAGGAGGGGCAAAGCCAAAGCAGATGTCTGGATTCCATCTGGTTGTCATTGAGCCGGGGCTTAGGCGAGATAATTGGGGGGTGGGTTTCGTGGTGAAAAATACCAGCTTCCAAGGGGCACCGCCTGTATCTCAACCACCCACCCAGTTGCTTTCCTGGCTGCCAAGTAGATCATGAATCCCCTCCTCTCCCCTCCCCCCCTTGCAGAAGTCTAACTCCTGCAGAAGCCTTGGTAGTACAGTGGTCTAAAGCACCCTGTTATTAAGACCAGCTGCCTGCAATTACTGCAGGTTCGAATCTCGCCAGGCTCAAGGTCGACACAGCCTTCCATCCTTTCTAAGGTAGGTGAAATGAGGACCCAGTGTGTGGGGGCAATAAGCTGTCTTTGTATAAATATACAAAAATATGAAGGCTATTGTTTAGCGCATTGTAAGCCGCCCTGAGTCTCCGGAGAAGGGCGGCATATAAATCAAATTAAAAAAAAAAAAAAAAAAACTCCGATTGCCTGCCAGACTGGGCAACAGGCAGCTGAGTCGAGTGGCAGGGAGTTCCAACGGAGATCTCCCCCCCCCCCCCCAAAAAAAAAGAAGTTCGCTTCTGCCGGACTGAGCACCTCCAGGAGGGGTAACCTTACATGACATTTTGCAACGCCGGGGTCGCTTCCCTTTCTCGCGCTTCTCTCCACAATCCCGAACCGCGGCCGAAACAAGAGTTTCGGCCGAAACCAGCTGCTTTGCTAAACAGTCGGCAGCCTGATCCCCTGCCTCCCTTCCTCCCTCCCCCGGGCTGTCCGTGTTTGCAGATCCGGGGCAACGACCCGGTTGAAAGAGTGGTCTCTAAGTGGGGGGGGGGGTGGGGCGGGCGGAGTTCGTGGCGCCCTGGAAGGGGAGGAGGGGGTCTCTCCCTGCTTGTCCTACCTAGCGAGGTTGTTGTAAAACAGCTTTGCTCGTTTTAGGCAGGGACTTGGGGGTAGGGACTTGGGGGTGGGTGGGGGGCATCTTTCCCATCCAAGCCCCCGCAGATATCACCACTACCATCATCATCATCATCATCATCATCATCATCATCATCATCATCACCCCGCCCGGGCTTAGGAGCCGAACGGGACCCCGCGGAGACCCCCGCCCGCCTTGACGCAAGTGGGTGGGGTGGGGGAAAGGCCGGCTCCGGAGAAGGCAAGCGAGGGCGCTGCCCGGCAGTCGAAGCAAGCGGCGCGGAGGGGGCGCTCCGGAGCATCACCCCTGCCTGGCTGGCTGGCTGCCTCCCGCTCCCGCCGCCTGTCACTTCCCCTGCTTTGCGCCGCCCGCCTGCGATCCAGCTCCGGGTCAGGCCGTCCCTGCCCAACGGGGCTCCGCGATCGCAGCCAGCCAGGCAGGCAGACGGAGCGCAGCGCAGCTCTTGAGCCACCGGACGGACGGGCGCGTCTTTCTCTTCTTCCTCCTCCTCCTCTTCCTCCTTCTCTTCTTCTTCTTTCCCCTCCTCCTCCTCTTCCTCCTTCCCGTCTTCTTCCTCCTCCAGCTGCGCATCCCCTCCGCGCCTCTCTCGACCCGCGCAGGGGCTCCCCGGTGCGCCCCTGGCCCTGCTCCGTTCCTTCCCGGGGCCTGCAGCTTTTGCTTTCCCCAGCGCAGGTAAGACGCTCCCTCCTTCCTTGCCAAGTTTTCCTTTCCTTTGGCCCTCCGTTGGGCCGGTTTTCGGGGGGCGCCCATCCACCCCCACCCACCCCCGAGGGTCCCAAGGGAGAAGAAGTCGGCTGCGGCGGAGCTCTTGTCCCTTTTCTTCCCCAATGAAGGGTCCCCTGGGTCTTCTTGCGATGCCCTCCAGATGTTGCAAGGCGAGCCCCAGCTGCCCGAGGAGGGCAGCCGCGGGGACTCCCTCCCCCCTTCTTCCACATCTGGAGGGCGTCCTCTTGCCGGATGCAGCTGTGCCATAGTCCTGGGGTGCCTCCCGATCCAATTTGCCGGGTGGTTTGACCTCCAGGCCCATCCTCGTCCACTTTGCTCTCCATCCATGGGGGGGCGGGATTGGGGGTTGGAGGGGGACTTCCAGCTGGAAGGGCTCCTTGGTCCTTGCTTAATGACCTGTCATCCATCCGGTCAGTCTGACTCGGCACCTCTTAGAGGTCAAGTTGGGAATTGTGCTGTCCGGGTCCAGAAACAGCTTAATGATTTCTCCGCCTTAACCTGAAATTGCATTTTTTGGAGCCAAGAGGCAGAAGAAATAAGGGGGAGAACAGAGGGAAGAGGCTGCGGGGGGGGGGGGGGGGCTAGATCTCGCTGTAAGAGCAGGCAAGGTGATTGGCAATCAAAAGTCCGGAAGGGGCATTTGGGACCCTTGAAGGGTGAAAAAGCTGGAACAGTTGCACAAAAGAGCCTTGGTGGCGCAGCAGACTAAAGTGCTGTTAACTAACACCAGCTGCCTGCAATTACTGCGAGTTCAAATCTCACCAGGCTCAAGGTTGACTCAGCCTTCCATCCTTTCGAGGTAGGTAAAATGAGGACCTGGATTGTGGGGGCAATAAGCTGACTTTGAATTAAAAAAAGAACACCGCTCGGGGGGGGGGGGGGCGAAAGCCCTACTAAGCAGGTAGATACAAAAGAATGAAGGCTATTGCTTAATGCATTGTAAGCCGCCCTGAGTCTCCGGAGAAGGACGGCATATATAAATCGAACCAATAAATAAGCAATAAATAAATAATGTCTTTTCTTGGGAGGGGGGAAGGAGTTGCACAAAGAGGAACTATCCAAAGCCCAAACATGGGAACTTTTAAGACTTGTGGACTTCAACTCCCGCAATCCCCCAGCCAGCCAAGTCTTAAAATTGCCAAGTTTGGAACCCCCCCTGCTCTACATTCTTAAATCAGGAGGAACTTACTTCTTTAAGAGGGGGAGGGGGCAGGCCCACACATTCAAGCAGGGAAGATCCACCATGGTTTCAGTTCTGCCTACATGCTCTTCGATTGACTTGTAAGTTCTGGAGGACATCAGAAGATCTTCCAGGTGGGCCTGGGTGAGGCCTAGCAGCTCCTTCCACGAGGTTCTTCCTTCTATGGCTCTCCAGGTCCCAATCTGCCACTCTCCCCTCCCTCCCTCCCTCCCCACGAGATCTCTTTTCTAGAGGCGGAGCTCTTGCCTCACAATCAGGAGGTTGTGAGTTCAATCCTAGGTAGAGGCAGATGTAGGATCTCTTGCTTGGGCAGGGGGTTGGACTAGATGACCTACAAAGTCCCTTCCAACTCTGTTAATCTCTGTTACCTACGTTGCTTTCCTTCCAAGAAGGCATGGCCATTTTTGTCTCCCCCCCCCAACTGCCTAATCTTTCTTTTTCACTTCTGGAAACCCCGAATGCAAAGTGTAGGATTAAAACAATCATTTGCTGCTTCTCTTTTTGCTTGCTTTTGAAAGCGTTCCGTTGAACAGAGAAATTGGTTGGTTTTAAGGGAATTTGGCTGCTTACGCAGACAGGTAAATCAGCACAATGTCTTTAGATCCATAGCGAGGACCTTTCTGACTATAAATGAAGATAAATTCTTTTTTAAAAAAAAAAAAAATTGATGTATATGCCGCCCTTTTCCGGAGACTCAGGGCGGCTTACAATGCGTTAAGCAATAGCCTTCATACTTTTGTATATTTATACAAAGTCATCTTATTGCCCCCACAAACTGGGTCCTCATTTCACCTTAGAAAGGATGGAAGGCTGAGTCAACCTTGAGCCTGGCGAGATTCGATCTTACTTTAATTGCAGACAGCTGGTGTTAAATTACAGAGCTCTGTCTGTTGAGCTATCCAGGCGTTCTGGGTTGGGTGGGATGGGATGGGATGGGATCTGTATTGGATGGTGGACGTGATGCCATTTATAACCTGAGCATGATTAATCTCCTTTAGGGGCGGTGATTCTTCCATAAATATAGGCTTCCAATAATATGTTTTGGGGGAAGAAAAAGGGAATTTTTCCAATTGTGCACATGGTGGAATGCCTCTTATGAAATGGATGCATGCCATGCTGGCTGCCACAGATGGTGTCCCTTCCTCTCCCCCCTTGTTTTAAAAGGTCCCCCCCACAAAGGCCTTTCCTTAGTCATTTCTACTGCTGTTGCACATTCTATCCCTGGTCCGTCTTAACAGGAGAAATCGTAGAATAGAATAGAGCTGGAAGGAATCTTGGAGGTCTACAAGTCCAGCCCTCTGCTCAAACAAGAGATCCTATACCTGTGATGGCGAACCTATGGCACGTGTGCCACAGGTGGCACGCATAGCCATATCAGTGGGCACGCCAGCTCAGCTCTGTGCGTGCCGGCCACCTGATTTTCAGGCCTTTTGGGACCACCAGAAGTAGGGAAACATGCTGTCTTCTGCCTCCGGAGGGCCTGGGGATAGGTTGGGAAGGCTATTTTCGCCCTCCCCAGATGCATAGAGAGGATCATGGAGCCAGGTGACAAAGAAAAACGGGCCAGGAGCAAGGGGGGAGGGGAGGATGGGCGCGCAAGCACAGGGCGGGGTGCATAAAATTATGGGTGTGGGCACGTGCGTGCGCGAACCTCCCCCACCCCCCCTCCTTCCTGGCACGCGATGGCAAAAAGGTTAGCCATCCCTCTCCTATACTATTCTGGAGAAATGACTCTCCAGTCTCTTTTTTAAAAAACCTCCAGTGTTGGAGCATCCACAACTTCTGGTGGCAAGCTGTTCCACCGGTTAATTGTTCTCACTGTCAGGAAATTTCCCCTTAATTCCAGGTTTGCTTTTCTCCTTGATTCGTTCCCATCCGTTGCTTCTTCTCGTGCCTTCTGGCGCTTTGGAGGATAAGCTGACCCCCTCTTCTTTGTGGCAGCCCCTCAAATACTATGCATGTGATTATTTCAAACCCTGGAATACTGCTCTGTGATTTTGTTTCTGATTGCATTGGTATCTGAGCGTGTATTTAATGGTGTGCTGTCTTGGGTAGATGATAATCTTGGGAAAAACGGACTATATTTGTTTGCAAGAACAAAATGGATCCCTCCCAGACCATGCACTGATCCTGCCATAAATCGGCCATAAATGCTGCCTCTGATAATAAAGTCCCAGATACCTCTGATACTCAAACTTCCAGAGAAGATATGGACCACAATCCAGAATCATGGAGTGGCACAGATTATAGTTTGGCCTTGCAAACCGTTGTTCGAATAAACAAACTCCTATTCCCTTCTTTAGAACTCTAAATTATAGTCTTCAGGCCACAGAATAGCTCTGGGTTGGCTGGGTAAGTAAAGAAAACCACAGAAGCATAGCGTTTTTTGGGCGGGTGGGGGTCAGCTGCAAAACAGCTGACGTAAAGGGAAAAAAAGTTACTTTTAAAATTTAACTCGCTCTAGTAAAACAGTCTTTCTGGAAGATGGTGGAGAAGCCGTTTGCTTGAATGAACTCTGCATACCTCTATTTTAAGGAGCAAAAATGCACCAAAGCCAACCGGTTTCTACCAGACGGGGGGAAAAAAAATGCGGAAAATTCAAACAAATCTATACCCACCCACCCCAAAATGAAAGCCAGAATGGTGCCGTGTTAAAAGTATTGGGATTGGCTGATTGACGTGGCTGTTCAGTTGTTTTTTTAGAAAATCCCAGCATTCTCCACTCCTGTAGTCAAGGATTTGAGGAATCGAAGTCTGCACATCTGGAAGGTTGGGAAAGCTGGGTTGATAATTAGAAAGTGAAGGTTTGGGGTGGCCCAGTAGCCCCTCTTGCTAGCCAATATCTCTAGGAAGCTCTGTTCTGACCTAGGCTTCCCCAAACCACGAAGCAAACTCCTTGTTCCGACAAAAAACCCTTTTTATTAAGTTACTGTGAATTCGTCTCATTCCCATCCAGCAAAGTCTTTCAAGGGGGAATTTACAGTCACAGACCTTATCTGGCTTGGAGAGCTGCCAGGCCGATATCTTCAAAACTTGGCAAGGAATCTCGGAGAGTCATGAACCAATTAAGCGAACTAATTGTCTCCTGCAAACTCCACTCCCCTGTCGCTCCTCTTTTATTCCCTCTGGGAGGGGCTATTCATCGTCCACTTGTGGCTTTACTGCCAAGTTGACCCTTGTTCTTTAGCTGTTCCCTTTGTCTGGCAACTCTGCACATGCACACACTGGAAACAGGCTCCAGCTGTTTCTCTGCCTCACTGATGTCTGACTCCGAAGGCAGCTGATAACTGGTATATGGCCCTGGCCCCCTCTCTGCCTCCGATGCAGAGCCCTCATCAGAGCCCTCCCCAGACTCCAGGACTGGCCCAGGTTCCTCCCCGACCTCCTCACTGTCCGAATCTGCTGCCAGCTCTGCTGTCTGCTGACAGGCCACAACAAGCTCACCAAGAGGGCTCTTTCTGTAGCCTCCGGCCTTAGCAACAGGAATTGCGAAGTAGACTGCCCCTAAACATGGAGCTTTGCATACTCACAGCAACTGAAACAACTCTAAATGTTTGGATTGCGTTTCCTAAATTACATTCTTAAATTCTATTTACTAAGACTGTGTTACTACCATTCTTCTCATCCTTCCTATTACCTATCTCCTTCTACTTATGACTATAACCTTGCTGCTTGTATCTTGACGATTTATGTTGTTTTATTTAGTTTCCTAGTATGATTTTGATTGCTTATTTAGTATCCTATGATTATCCCTAAGTGTTGTATCTGATGATTCTTGATGAATGTATTTTTTATGTACACTGAGAGCTTATGCACCGAAGACAAATTTTCTGTGTGTCCAATCACATTTGGCCAATAAAGAATTCTATTCTATTCTACCCTGTTTCCCTGAAAATAAGACCCAACTGGAAAATAAGCCCTAGCATGATTTTTCAGGATGCTCGTAATATAAGCCCTACCCCAAAATTAAGACCCAGTTAAGATCATCAATGGACGGAGGCGTTTAGTACTGTATTTCCCCCAAAATAAGACCTAACGGGAAAATAAGCCACAATGCGTCTTTTGGAGCAAAAATTAATATAAGACCCAGTCTTATTTTGGGGGGAAACACGGTATTCTTAAACTGCAAAGGTTTCTTTGCCATGATGTTTCTTCTTCTTCTTCTTTTGTCGTCTTTCTCTCAGCTGTTTGATGCCCACGATCTCTACTCCGGAGAAAACTTCACCAAGGTATTGACTGCCCTTTCGTCTCTCAACAAAGCCACGGAAGGTAAGGCAGAAAAAAAAGAGGATGTCACAATATTTTCCTGCAAATGTCTCTTGCCTTTCGTTTCCCAGCTTTGCTCTGAGCTCCAGAGATTTTTTCTCCAGGTAGGACAGCTCACTAACGCCAACCGTGGCTAGTTTCAAAAAGCTAAGCCGGGTTTGCAAGTGACCGCAATATCTCCGGGCTGTGGGCCAGCTCTGGGAGTGGGGGGGGGGAACCATTGAGAGAAGACAGAGGCAAACTTTCCATGTTGTTGCTAAATAAAAGCCAAGGACGTGTCCACAGAGGACTCACAAGACAAGCTAGGCTTGAAAGAGACTTTATCTTGACAATGTGGGGCATCTACACATACCCACCCCCTCCCAGCCCCATCTATTTGCAGAAGAACAATAGAAGAAAAATGCGGCTGTTCCTATAGAAACTGCTGCTTATTCCTTTTCAAAGATGAAAGTATGTTCCAGTTTTGTTCTTTTCTCGTATCCTATTCATTCTTTTCTTTTCTTTCTCCTTCTTTCCTTCCTTCTTTCCTTCCTCAAAATTAATATTTCTTTTTTCTTTCCCTCCTTCCTTCCGTGTCTATCTTTTCTTCCTTCCTTCCTTCCTTTGTCAAAATGAATCTTTTCTTTTTTTCTTCCTTCCTTCCTTTCTTTCTTCATTCCTCAAAATGAATCTTCCTTCTTTCCCTTCCTTCCTTCCTTTCTTTCTTTGTCAAAATGAATCTTTTCTTTCTTTCTTTCTTTCTTTCTCTTCCTTCCTCTTCCTTCCTTCCTTCCTTCCTTCCTTTCTCAGCATTGGACTGCTAATAGAGTAAAATGCACGTGTCAGTATTTTCTCTACTGTTTCTCTACTGTTTAGATCATTCTTGGAGGATTTGGCAAGAATCCGCTTAACATGATATGGTTGGGCTGGTAATGCACAATGAAATCTTTATTTAAAGCTAAAAGCGTTAGGAGATGCAAACAGTGGAATCCTACTGAACAGATGCTAGATTTTAACAAGATTCAGAGCGAGTTGAAGAATATAGGAAAGGATTGAGGCTTCCTAAGCGTATCTGAATAGATTTTATGTTGTCCTGCTTGGTGTGAAACAGATGGCAGACCTTCCAGAGGGCCCCATCCTGTCCCACCAGTGGAGGTTTATATATTGATACCTCTGGGGGTGGCAAGAACACCTGTGACACTGAATGAAAAATGTTGAAGGTTATAATTTGATACCTGAAAACAGAAACAGATAAAGCTGAATGGGCCTCTTTCCCAAGTGCTGATTTATTTCTTGGCCAATGTGTTCTGATGTCCATTTCTTGGATGGACGGACAGATAGATAACATGGATGGATGAATTGATGGATGGGTGATAGATGGATAGATGGATGGACAGACATATAACATGGATGGGTGGAGGGAGGGAGACAAACAGATAGCATGGATGGATGGATAGATGGATGGATGGATGGATGGACGGACAGATGGATGGACAGACAGAGAGATAACATGGATCAATGAATTCATGATGGATGGATGATAGATGGATAGATAGACATATAACATGGATGGATGGATGAATTGATGGATGGATGATAGATGGATAGACGGATGGACAGACATATAACATGGATGGAGGAAGGGAGAGAGACAAACAGATAGCATGGATGGATGGATGGATGGATGGATGGATGGATGGATGGATGGCAGGCAGGCAGACAGACAGATAGATAACATGAATGGATGAATTGATGGCTGAATGATGGATGGATAGATAAACATATAACATGGATGGGGGGAGGGAGGCACAGATACCATAGATGGATGGATGGATGGATGGATGATCGGTCCACCTATCTTAAAATGGTTAAAATTGAGAAATGCTGCTTTAGTGAATTCCTGCCCGGAACAGGGCTGGACTAGATACCTCTCCAACTCACGCAATCTGTGAAACCATCTGGTTGACGGAGAGGACGACACGTGGACTCCACACTTATAAACCACCCACACTTCCCTCCTTCCGAAATGGCTCACCATATGATGCTGAAAGCTGTTCTACTTAGCAAAACACTTTTTTTTTCCTTCCAAAGGCTGGGACAGGGAGAGGCTTTTTTTAAGCCCAGGTGTTGTGACCCTGGTCCAGAGGTGGTATTCAGCCGGTTCATACCGGTTTGTGTGAACCGGTAGCGGAGATTGCGGGTGGGCCTTCCCACCTGCCCAGGCTCTATGCCATCCTATTTAGGCATGTTTTCAAGGCCGGGTGCCTGCATGTAAGTGCACATGCGTGCAGCGAACCGGTGGTAAGAATATTGGAAACCCACCGCTGCCCAGGTCATGTAGACGAAGATTCCACCCCACGCTTTCCTGAAGACAGCTGAGCTCAATCCAGGGGTGAAATGCTCCCGGTTCGGACCGGATTGGGCGATCCGGTAGCGATCGTGGCGGGTGGTTCGGTGATGCGGTAGCGATGGTGGAGCGAAGCTCTGCCCACCCGCCTGGGTGTCGTTACTTCCTGGTTTTAACCAGGAAGTAATGTGTTCTTTACCTTCTGCACATGGGCAGAAGGTCTGCGCGCGCATGTGACAAACCGGTAAGGAAGGTAAGTAGATTTCACCCCTGCCTCAATCCCACAAACAAAAGCCAGGAAGCAACAAAACAAAAGCAGAAAGGAAGTCCAAAGAGAAGGTCCGAGCTCACGGGGCAAGGTTCAGAGTCAAGGTCCACGAGGCAGAAACACAAACCGAGTTTTTCCAAAGCAAGCAATTGTTCCCAACAAAGGCAAAATCCCCCAGCTTCTACTTAAGTCAACACACACCAGGTGTTCCTTGTGAGGAGAGGTGTGGCGACCTTCTCCCGAGCAACCTTGCAGACCTCCTTGCCTCCGCTCTACTCTCCGTGTCCTCGGATCAGTGGGGGAGGCAGCTGTTCCTCATCAGAGGGGATCTGATGCCCTCTCGACACCCCTGTGTGTCTGCAGCCGATCCTCTCCCATGTCTGTGAGGGCAGGCAGCTCTCTATCCAGCTCACCACCTTCCCCAATGCTTGAAGGGCCTGGGGCAGCATCATCCTCAGCCCCTGGACTCTCCAAAATGCCAAGGGAGACGTGCCATCCCTGTCGGAGGGTCCTGGTTCCAACTCCTCCTCCTCCGAACCAGGATCCGATAGGGCCATAATACCTGGTTCTGAATATAGTTCCCCCTTTAGGAAGACCCTAGTATGAGATAGGTGGGACGCGGTGGCTCAGTGGCTAAGATGTTGAGCTTGTCGATCGAAAGGTCGGCAGTTCGGCGGTTCAAATCCCTAGTGCCGTGGAATGGGGTGAGCTCCCGTTACTTGTCCCAGCTTCTGCCAACCTAGCAGTTCGAAAGCACGTAAAAAATGCAAGTAGAAAAAGAGGGACCACCTTTGGTGGGAAGGTAGCAGCATTCCGTGCGCCTTTGGCATTTAGTCATGCCAGCTACATGACCATGGAGATGTCTTCGGACAGCGCTGGCTCTTCGGCTTTGAAAGCACTGCCCCCTAGAGTCGGGAACGACTAGCACATATGTGCAAGGGGAACCTTTACCTTTACCTTAGTGTGAGGTTGTGGCCCAGGAATGAAGCCCCGTTTCACAAGAAACTATGATCTACTGGCTGGGGAATCCTGGGAGTTAACGTCCACCCCTCTTAAAATGGTTAAAGTTGAGAAAAGCCCCTCAAGGAGTTTTCAGTTGGAGTTCAAACGATGTGGGGCTTTGATTTGACCCATTATAGCTCTTTTTCTAGTCTCAGCCCAGCAAGGGTTATTTCCTTCCGTTTTTGACCTCTTCTCCTTTTTAACAGATCCAGGAAGTTCTACCAGGAAGCCATGTTCTCAGCTGCCTTCTCCGGCCCCCGGTGACTGCCAGCCCCTGACCCAAGCGGCCTCCGCTCGGCCATCCAGAGTGTTGCAGAGACAGTCAAGAGTTGGGGTATGTTTTCAACACGATCTCACCCAAAGCAGGAAAGCCCAATTTGTACCTAGCACCTTTGGGTGTGTGGTCTTCTCAGGTCCGTTCTGCCCTTTTCTGCCATCTCAGAAGGTGGGGGACATACGAAAAAACGGTTTAGGGATTGGATTTAATTAACGCAATGTTGTTTTAATTGAAATTCATGATAGTTTAGATTTTGAACTGGCTTTCTCTGTCCTCTAGTTGTTTATTTATCCCTCTTCTCCTGACCTATTCCTTCTTA
Source organism: Arizona elegans (assembly GCA_022577455.1). Taxonomy (NCBI): domain Eukaryota; kingdom Metazoa; phylum Chordata; class Lepidosauria; order Squamata; family Colubridae; genus Arizona; species Arizona elegans. The sequence continues at coordinate 2,049,024 of JAKOOJ010000060.1, read as the reverse complement.
GAGGCTGGCCCTGCCATGGCAGGCCAAGTCAAGAATAATACGCCATCCTAAAAATACTTTGGATTGGCACAGGAAATAGCAGGCAGAGGTCCAAGGCCTGGTGTTAATCTGGTGTAGAAGAATAGTTGTGCAGCTGAATGGTGAAGCAGGAATTTCCTCGTTCAAACCCAACGTTTTCGGAGAAGCTGTCAGCTTCATAGTTTCATCTCTTCCTGACATCAGTTGAGCAACCAACCATCTCTCTTTCATTTCTTCCTAACAAAGCTTTCGTATTTGCTATTCAGACATTAGAATAACAGAGTTGGAAGGGACCTTGGAGGTCCTCTAGTCCAACCCCCTGCTTAGGCAGGAAAACCTACACCATTTCAGATGAATGGTGATCCAACCTCTTCTTAAAAACTTCCAGTGTTGGAGCATTCACAACTTCTGGAGGCAAGTTGTTCCACTGATGAATTGTTCTAACTGTCAGGAAATTTCTCCTTAGTTCTAAGTTGCTTCTCTCCTTGATCAGTTTCCACCTGTTGCTTCTTGTCCTGCCCTCATGTGGTTTGGAGATTAGCTTGACTCCCTCTTCTTTGTGGCAGCCCATTTATTTATTTATTTATTTATTTATTTATTTATTTATTTATTCTAATTTTTATACCGCCCTTCTCCCAAAGGACTCAGGGCGGTGTACAGCCAAAGATAAAACAAACGCATATATAAGAGATATATGCGCATGAGATATTGGAAGACTGCTATCATGTCACCCCTGGTCCTTTTTTAAAAAATAATTAAACATTAAATATTCATTGAGTTGTCTGGATGATTCTCTTTCTCGCTTCTTCTTTCATATTTCTCTTCCGGAACCAACCGTCCTCCTGATCTTGCTTTGCATTTAGGAGATGACCGAAAATGGCAGTCATCAACTGGTGGTCAAGGCCCGTTTCCAGTTTAAGCAGACCAACGAAGATGAGCTGACCATCAACAAGGGGGACATCATTTACGTCACCCGCACTGAGGAAGGGGGCTGGTGGGAAGGGACCCTGAATGGAAAAACGGGCTGGTTCCCCAGCAACTACGTCAGAGAAATTAAATCCACCGGTAAGAGAGATCTGCTGTGATCCTTCCCATTGTTGTTGAGGTTGACATTCAGGTGTCTCTTGTTGTGATGGCATCTGCTTGGATGTGTTTGATTTGCATGCCCAGATAGATTGGTGAGGTCTGTTAAAATACAGAGCAGCCCATAAGGGGTTGGTTATGTTTTAACATAGTGTGGTTTCCATAGGTAGCTTTACGCGTTCTAGATTCTTTCTGCATTTGTGAAAAAAAATCTTCTCCTCCACCTCCACTTCAGTCTCCTCCACTTACTCCTTTTGTATCTCCTCCTCTTCCTCTTCTTTCTCCTTTTCTTTCTATCTTCTCCTTTTCCACCTCCTCTGCCTCCTCCTTTTCTTTCTCCTTTTCTTTCTCTTTTTCTTTCTTCTTCCTATCTTCTCATTTTCCTTCTCCTCCTTCTCCTCTTCTTTCTCCTTCTCCTTCTTTCCTTTCTTCTTTCCTTCCTAAGACCTGGTGCTTTTTTGGTGACAAAAAAAAATATATAAGACAGGGTCTTATTTTCGGGGAAACACAGTAAGAGCACTTCTCTATAACCATTCCTACTGTTTCTCCTCCAGATAAACTGCTCTCTCCTAAGGCTTTGAAAGGAGCCGAAAGTCCTCAACTTACGAAGAATTACTATACTGTGGTAAGCCTGTGAAGTCTCTTATTATTCCTGAATTTTATTAACCGAAAGGATACCTGTAAATCAGAGGTCTTCAAACTTGACAGTTTTAAGACTTGTGAACTTCAACTCCCAGAATTCTCCAGCCAGCTGGCTGGAGAATTCTGGGAGTTGAAGTCCACAAGTCTTAAAGCTGCCAAGTTTGAAGTCCTCTGCTGTAAATCTATCCTTGTGAACTATTAACATCACACAAAGTCACATAAAAATCAAGCCAAGATTAAGCGAAACGCATGTTGAGCAATGGGGCTACAAGATCTGGTTATGCGAATTGTCTGAAATACTAGGCAGCTCTTCTCCATTTCAGTTTTCTTTTCTTTTTCTTTTTTTAAAGTTTTTTATTTTTATAATTCATCCTGGGAAGCAACAATGTGGTTGCCCAGAAAACAACATAAACAGCAAAAGTTGACCTCAACTCAACTTTTCTTTCCAACCAACCAAAGTTGGGTATGGTCCATGCTTGAATAGGAGGCTCAAGATTGTAGGTTAAACTGAGATATGTTGAAACCATATCTTGGAAGCATGAAATGATAAACTACTTCTAACTGTTGCCAAGAAACGGCACAGATATTTATATGAAGTCACCAGCAGCTGAGCTGACCCGAGGGAGACTTTATTTTTGGCACTATCCATGTCTATAAACACGTGAGGAGAAGAATGTCATACTATGAGCCTAGCCATGTTGATAAACATACAGTATGTTCATGGACTCCATCATTCATAAGCAATATATATTTGGATCGTTCCTAGCATCCTTTGTATCTCCTGCTTATCTTCACCTGCTTCAGGTGCTTCAAAATATTTTGGAAACAGAGCGAGAGTACGCCAAGGAACTGCAGTCCCTTCTAGGAACGTACTTGAAGTCACTCCAGTCTTATGACAAGTAAGTGAGATTGTTTGGGATGATCTCCATTAATAATGGGGAGGAGGACAGATGCGACTTCTCAAATGATCATTGATGACTTCCAACTCTACTTGGCAGTCTTTGGATACTGGCAGTTTTGAATGCCTTTTTAATTGATGGGGTTGGTCTTTTGCTTTGCTTCTCTAAGGAAAGATCCACACTCAAGGGCATAATAGTAGTTGGGACAACTAAGGAATAGATGGTTTGTGATGAGAACATGAGAATGGTCATTACAATATCAACCTTCAACGTGTCCCAAAGGTGCTTTTTTGAAGAGGCAACTGGGCTTTCTGGTTTTTCTTTGAAGACATTTCGCTTCTCATCCAAGAAGCTTCCTTGGCTTCCCTCAGAAGCTTCTTCACCTTCTCTCAGAGCTGAAGAAGCTTCCTGGATGAGAAGCGAAACATCTCCAAGGAAAAACCAGGAAGTCCAGTGGCCTCTTGAAAAAAGCACCTTTGGGACAACCATGACCTGGATGGCAGAGAATCTCCATAGATATTTAACCTTCAACATGCCACTTAAGATTCTTAAATCTTAAAAGCCAAGATTCTTTTTCCTCACTGAGGAAAAGTCTTTCCATGATACCGTGTTTCCCTGAAAATAAGACCCAACTGGAAAATAAGCCCTAGCATGATTTTTCAGGATGCTCATAATATAAGACCTACCCCAAAAATAAGCCCTAGTTAAGATCATCAACCAGATGGACGTATTTAGTACTGTATTTCCCCAAAAATAATACCTAACCAGAAAATAAGCCCTAACGAGTCTTTTAGAGCAAAAATTAATATAAGACCCTGTCTTAATTTCGGCCTAGAATATACACTGTATGTATATTTCTAGGCTGAGCACTACGGACATAGCCTCTCTGCTTGGAAACGTGGAAGAGATCTGCAACTTTCAACAGACACTCAACCAGACGCTGGAGGAGTGTGCTAGGTAAGTCCTGAACGTGTTCTCCACAGAAAGTTTTCTTATTTAAAATCTTCTCCTTGGAAGGTAGAGCGGGAAGAGGTTTCAGGTTAGCTGTGGGACCCCCTTAAGTTACTTCATGGATTTTCTCCAGACTCTGTTTTGGATAAAACGTTCTGTGTTGTTATGGTGTTCTTGCATTTATTTATTTTTTAAGTATAATAGTTCCATCTTCCATTAAAGAGCGTGTCATCTGCGTATGTGTATCTTTGTGCGGTAGTAATCAAAATTTACAACAGTATTCATTACATTAATATTACTTCTCTGAGTTTACTAATATTGAACATTATAAGCATATTCACTCCTCCCTCTTGACATATCTTCTAACAAGAATATAGTAATAATAATATTAAACATAATAGTCCTAATAGCCATGATAATCATCATCATCATCATAGTGTTTACTTCTCTCTCTTAACACATTTTGTACATTTTGCTGATCTTCTTCTTTTGTTTCCCTATTTCTAACTCCCGTTTTTATTCTCTAACCATCGATAAAATAGACCCCATGTCATATAATATTCCGTTTGTTCTTTCTCCTTAATTGCAAGGGTTAATCTATTCATTTCTGCACATTCTAATATTTTCCTGATCACATGCTCATCAGTAGGTGTTCTTGCATTTGGTAAGCAGTCCAGATAGTCCCCAATTTATGACCACAACTGAGTCTTAGACAGTGGTGAAATCTGAACCGTTTTGCTACTGGTTCACTGGGCTTGCAGGCACAATGCACGCCAAAGGAGGCTTGGGAAGGTAAGTAGAACAGCGGAGGGGGGGAATCAGCTGTGGCGCTCGATCTTGGGAACCTTTTTAAAAAACTTTTTTAAAGCATTTTTTTACGACCGGTTCGAGCGAATAGATAGTAAAGAATGCTTTAAAAAAGTAAAAAAAAAATATTTCCGACAATCACAGCTGTGCCATGCGATTGTCGGTACCTTTTTTTTTTTTACTTTTTTAAAGCATTTTTTTACTACCTATTCGCTCGAACCGGTAGTAAAAAAATGCTTTAAAAGTAAAAAAAAAAAAAAAAAAAAGGGTCCGACGATCAGCTGAACAATGCACGATCATCGGAACTTTTTTTTTATTTTTTAAAGCATTTAAAGCATGTCAGTTAATCCTTAGTTGGGTAACCTTTAGCATGAATGACGGCCTTACAACGTCTTCCCATGGAGTGAACCAAGTCTTTTAGTTCTGCAGCTGTTCTAACGTGAAACCAAGATTGAAGGATTGCTTCTATTAACTGGGTTTTATTGCTGGGTCACTTCTGACTAAGAAGTTTCTTTAGTCAGCTCCAGGGGTGAAACCCAGCAGGTTCTGGAGAACCGGTAGCGGAAATTTTGAGCAGTTCGGAGAACCGGCAAATACCACCTCTGGCTGGCCCCAGAGTGGGGTGGGAATGGAGATTTTGCAATATCCTTTCCCCAGGAGTGGGGTGGGAATGGGGATTTTGCAGTATCCTTCCCCTGGAGACGGGTGGGAATGGAGATTTTGCAATATCCTTTCCCCAGGAGTGGGGTGGGAATGGGGATTTTGCAGTATCCTTCCTCTGCCACACCCACCACGCCATGCCCACAGAACTGGTAGTAAAACAATTTGGATTTCACCACTGGTCAGCTCCATAGATTTTCCATTGGATTAAGAAGGTTTGGGCTCTTCCAAGGGCCATTCCAGCAGTGGAACAGGATTATCTTGAAACTCCAAAAAAAAGTGGTGTTATTAGCCATCCAACCTCAAAAATACACTTTTCCCAAAAGGTTTCCAAAATTTTGGCCACTACTGTACATCTCTATAAATAAATGTTGGCAGGAAAGTTATTTTCTCTCTGTCTGTGTTCCTCTTGGCTCAGATAAAAATAAAATTTTAAATGCCAACCAACAGCTTCATTTCATCCATCTTTGACCTGCGTGTGTCTCCATACAGACTCCCTGAATACCAGCAACGAGTCGGAGGTTGCTTCCTAAGCCTGATGCCCCAATTTGCTTCTCTGTACCTCACTTATTGCACTAACCATCCATCTGCAGTCAACGTCTTGACCCATCACAGGTAAAAATAAAGAACGCACCAAACCCTGCCTGTTGCGGCCCACCAGCAGCCAGTGGATCTGGCAGCAGATTCAGACAGTGAGGAGGTTGGGGAGGAACATGGGCCAGTCCTGGAGTCTGGGGAGGACTCTGATGAGGGCTCTGCGTCGGAGGCAGAGAGGGAGCCAGGGCCGTCCGATAGTTATCAGCTGCCTTTGGAGTCAGACATCAGTGAAGCAGAGGAACAGCTGGGGCCTGTTCCCAGTGTGTGTATGCGCAGAGTTGCCAGACAAAGGGAAGAGCTAAAGAACAAGGGTCGACTTGGGAGTAAGGCCACAGGTGGACGATGAATGGCCCCTCCCAGAGGGAATAAAAGAGGAGCGACAGGGGAGTGGAGTTTGCAGGAGACAATTAGTTCATTCCTGCATTCTTGCCAAGTATTACGGCATCTGAAAGATATCGGCCTGGCCACTCTCCAAGCCTGATAAAGGTCAGTAATTGTGAACTATCTTGAAAGACTGTGGGAGAGGAAAGATTTTGCTGGAGAGGAATTCACTGTAAATTAAATAAAAGGGGTTTATCGGGATGAGGACTCGGCTTCGTGCTACTGGGGAAGCCTAGTTCAGGACACTGCCCTGGGGAAAGATAAGACGTCTCCAGTGAGCTGGTCTGCTTCTCTATCGTCATGGATGCTTCTCTTCCAGCGATGAATTGGAGAAGTTCATGGAGAACCAAGGGATGGCCTCCTCTGGGATATTGACCTTGACCACAAGTCTCAGCAAACCATTCACACGGCTGGACAAATACATTGCCCTCCTGCAGGAGCTTGAGAGACACATGGAGGTGAGCTTTTATGGAAGACTAGTCATCCGTTTCGGTTGGTTCTTCCACCATTGTTCAGTGACGGACTCTTCCTCTCAGGGTTGCGTTTGGCTTTTTTCCATGATTCTCTGTGGTCATCAAGGGTCTTCCTGGGTCTACATCCTAGTAGGTGAGCTCCTAGAAGGAGCCTCTTTCTCTAGACCCCTCTTGGACCCCTTGCAAATCGATGGTTTGCCCAACTCTTGTGATGGTCTAAAGGGAACAAGAACCAAGCTTCAAGGGTGGAGCTTAATCCAGAAATTTTCCCTCCTCCCCAAAAAAGAGCAAAATGTCTTTCCTTCAGTGAACCATCCTTGACCACAATAGGCCCAGTTCCAGGAGAACATCTTCTGCATCTGAAGGAAGTTCTTCCTTCTCACTGTTTCCTAAAACCTCTGTACCTCGCTTTTATTGGGATGCGGTGGCTCAGTGGCTAAGACGTTGAGCTTGTCGATCAAAAAGGTCGGCAGTTCAGCGGTTCGAATCCCTAGTGCCGCGTAATGGGGTGAGCTCCTGTTCCTTGTCCCAGCTTCTGCCAACCTAGCAGTTCGAAAGCAGGTAAAAAGGGCAAGTAGAAAAATAGGGACCACCTTTGGTGGGAAGGGAACAGCGTTCTGTGCGCCTTTGGCGTTGAGTCATGCCGGCCACATGACCATGGAGATGTCTTCGGACAGCGCTGGCTCTTTGGCTTTGAAACGGAGATGAGCACTGCCCCCTAGAGTCGGGAAGGACTACCTTTTATCTCCCTTATTGCACTAACATCTTTCTAACCATCATTCTCTCTGGTTCTAGTATTTTGGGAAGGGGAAAAACAGTTTCTCTTCCTCTAATTTATCTATCTTTCCGCCCCCTCTAGGAGGCACATCCTGATCATGAAGACATTTTGAAAGCAATAGGGGCCTTCAAGTCTCTTGTGGTAGGTCTCCGAGCAGCCGTTAAATAGCCCTCAAGGAGGCGCTGTTGTCCAAAGCAAAATTTCAAATGTGGTTTTCATTTTCATTTTTATTTTTTTGAGAAAGTGGTTTTCATTTTTTTTCTGTTGTTCTCCTTGTAAGGCCGAAAGTACAAGAATCAGCTTTTTTTTCTCCTCCACCATCAAAGAGGGACATTTTTGGGTGAGAGAGGGAGAACTGAGGCCAAGGAAGTAGGGAGGAAAAAAATATTTGTGAAAGCAGCATAAAGAATCATTGAAATGGAAGTGTGGAGGAAGCTGTAGCTCTTGACTTGAAAGCATCCGGGATCCAATGTTTTCCCTGATGAGCCGAACTCATGAAAATGATAGCAGAGATCTGAAATAAGATTTGAATCAGGGGTGAAATCCAGCAGGTTCGGACAGGTTCTGGAGAACCGGTAGTGGAAATTTTGAGTAGTTTGGAGAACTGGTAAATACCACCTCTGGCTGGACCCAGAGTGGGGTGGGAATGGAGATTCTGCAGTATCCTTCCCCAGGAGTGGGGAGGGAATGGGGATTTTGCAGTATCCTTCCCCAGGAGTGGGGTGGAAAGGGAGATTTTGCAATATCCTTCCTCTGGAGTGCGGTGGGAATGGAGGTTTTGCAGTATCCTTCCCTTGCCACGCTCCCCCAACCCCCCCCAAGCCACACCCACAGAACCGGTAGTAAAAAAATTTGGATTTCACCACTGATTCGAATGTGTATCCAGGTAGTTCTTGACCTACAGTTGGAGCCAGCGTTTCCACTGCTGGCCCAATTGAATGACCTTTTTCCCAGTCGTTAAGCAAATCACGAGGTTATTCATCAAATCCGACATCTTCCATTGACTTTGCTTGTTGGAAGCATTGTGGTGGGAAGGTTGCAAATGGCAATGATTTGACCTCTGGACTGTCACAAATACCTATGCCAGTTGCCAAGTGTCCAAAGTTTTGACCATGTGGACTTTGAGGATTCTGTGATGGTCATACACGCTAGGACCAGTGGGTTGTAAGCAGGGGTGGGCTTCAAAAAGTTTATAAGAGGTTCTCTGCCCAATTGCTGGGTAGGCGTGGCAATGATGGGCCTGGCCTAGTCGGCCTCCTGCACCATGGCAGGGGGTTTGCCCTCTCCAGGCTCTGGAGGCTTTCCTTGAGCCTCCAGGAGGATGAAAACAGCCTCCCCAGGCTCCAGAAGCCCTCTGGAGGCCAGAAACAGGCTCATTTCTGGCCTTCCTGAACTTCCGGTAGACCTGATTTTCACCCTCCCTGAGCTTCCGTGCGCGCCCTGCACTTACCTGCATCCAAAAGGGCTGTGTGGGAACTCCAGGGAGGGGCATGGCAGGGCGGGGTGGGCGGGGCCAGCCAGGAGTGGGATTTGGGTATTCTCCGAACTGCACAGAATCTTAGCTAGAGATTCTCCCGAACCCCTGAGAACTTGGTCTTCTCTATGATCCTCCTTGTAACCCAAGCTTTGTTGACAGTCCCAATGTCAAGAGATGAGAAAGAGGAAGCAACTAGAACTGCAGATCCTTTCAGAAACCATCCAAGGTTGGGAAGGAGAAGACATCCGATCCATGGGCAGCGTCCTTTACATGTCCCAAACCATGGTCCAACATGGAGGGAATGAGGTGAGAACCACGAGAGCCAGATGTTCTTTTCATGGTGTTCCCTTGTCCTCTTCTTGGTTCCACCAACGTGGGGCCTACAGAAGCTCTATATATGAAGAGGTTTCCAGTCTTGGTTACCACACACATTGTGAGCATCAAGAGACGGGGGCGGGGGGGATGGCAGAAATGGTGTTTTCTATCATTGTTCATGCAAGGTGCCTCTTTTCCTTTATCCCAGGAGAAAGAGGAAAGATATCTCATGTTGTTTCCAAGCGTTCTGCTGATGCTCTCAGCCAGTCCTTGTATGAGTGGATTTATGTATAAGGTGAGTGGGATGTATCTTCTTCTTCTCCTCCTCCTCCTCCTCCTCTTCTTCTCTTCATCCTCCTCCTCCTTTTCTTCTTCTTCTTCTTCTTCTTCTTCTTCTTCTTCTTCTTCTTCTTCTTCTCCTCCTCCTCCTCCTCCTCCTCCTCCTCCTCCTCCTCCTCCTCCTCCTCCTCTTCTTCTTCTTCTTCCTCCATATCCATCATCGGACATTGGTGATCCCATTTTTATCAACAGCCGCACGAAAAAGGGCTGCTGAGTTTTGTCCAAACCTGTCACTTAGATTTTGAAGCCATGATGGTCTTCTTCTTCTGCCTGGATCTCATTTCCCTCCAATCTTTTCCTGGAGAATTAAGGGAAGGATGCCGTATTTTTCCGTGTGTCGCATCACATGTCCACATGTACTTTACTAATACTTTCTAACTTTAGCTTTTTTATAGTTCTGATGATTTCTCTTGGCTTATCACCTCCTCATTTCTGATTTTGTCAACCCAGCGTATACGCAGGGGTGGGCTTCAAAAATTTTAGCAAGGGGCCCTCTGCCTGTTTGCTGTGTGGGCGTGGCCATGGTGGGCATGGCCTCGTTGGCCTCCTGCACCATGGTGGGGGGAGGGCATTTTTGCCCTCCCCAGGCTCCGGAGGCTTTCCTTAAGCCTCCGGGAGGGTGAAAACGGCCTTCCCAAGCTCCGGAGGCCCTCTGGAGGCCGGAAACAGGCCCATTTCTGGCCTTCCCGAACTTCCAGTAGGCCCATTTTTTGCCCGCTCCAAGCCTCCGTGTGTGCCCAGCATTTACCTGCATCCAAAACGGGCCGCGTGGGGACTCCTGGGAGGGGCGGAGAGGGGTGGGCGGGGCCAGCCAGGAGTGGAATTTGGGGGCACAGAATCCCTGTATAAATCCGACACCTGAATTAGTTCAGGGTAATGGTGCAGATTTAAGCTACAAATCATGGTTTTATTTTATTTTTTGAATGTTGCTCAAGATTGCTCGGAATAATTTTCATATCATATTTTTTTCCCCCTCTTTCTGGGGGAGCAGGGGAGACTCCCTTTAATAGGAATGCTGGTATCCAAATTAGAAGATCTGGAAGGAAATGATCACGCTTTTGATATCTCAGGTCAGTGTTCTTAGATTCTTCTCCTTCTTGTGCCATATCTATCATTGGGCGTTGGCGATCATGTTCTTAGATTAACTGTATCAATTATCCCATGTTTGGTACAAACCAGTACTTATGAAACTAAGATTAGAAACTGATGAGTGTCCAAGAGAATCTATTAATAATCATGTTATTTATACTTAATAAATGTTATTAGTCCCCTATAAAAGTTTCATTAGGCCATCCTTAGAATGCTGAGCTTGATTGATAGGCAATTGATGAAGGACAAAAAACCTACAGAGGACAAAGGTGTGCCAGGCCAGTCCGCCATGTTTTTCTACCTTAGCCACTCTAACATGTCTTCCCTTCAATTCCCAGAATCCCCAAAGCAGCTATGCCAGCAGGGGAATTCTGGGAGTTGAAGTCCATACGTCTTAGAGTTTGCCAAGATTGGGAAAAATGATTTATGGAGTCATGGTTGATGAGGGTTGGTTCCAGGGGTGAAATGCTACCGGTTCGAGCCGGTTTGCCCGAACCGGTAGTAAAAAATGTAAAAAAAAAAACAGTTCAGACGATCAGTTGGAATTTTTTAAAAAAACTTTTTTAGCATTTTTTTGCTACCGATTCTCTGGTGTTTGGCTCGTGTTTGGTGTGCAGTGTGCATGAACACTCAGCGCGCAACTAAACCGGTTCAGATTTCACCACTGGTTGGTTCTGATCAAAGTCCCTTCTAGTCTAGACTAGCAATTGGATACCTTGGGGAAGTCCAAAAGCATGATGTGAAGGTTAGTCCACTTTTCTTCCTTCACGGGAAGCTAACCCTCAGCAGTGAATTACTTCCACACTTGGAGGTGGTATCTCACCACCCTGAGACCCTTCTAAATTTATCCTCCTGGATTTATCTAATTACATCTTCCTTAATCTGGCTCCTATTCGATGATGCAGGCTATAATTTTGAGGATTTCTATAGGGCTGATGAGGGCTGGCAATTCGGGGAAATAAAATCTAAACCATCTGGAAGGTTTGAAGATTGGTGAAGGGCAACCTCGTTGCAGGAAGCCCACTTATATCGGCACTAACTCCCTTTTGCTCTTCTTTCTGTCCCACATTTTGAACCTGTCTTCAATCAAGTAACCTGGTTTGTCTTCTTCTGGCAGGGAGCATGGGAGACCGGCTGACGGTACATTGCGGTAGCAGCCAAGATTTGCACGAATGGCTCGACCACCTCCAAAGGTTGACCAGAGGGTCCACTTTCAGTGGTACTCTCTCAAAAACCCAATCTTGGGGTTCCCATACGGTGAGTAACTCCACAACTAAATCAAGCTGAGATTCCAAGCAAATGTGGAAACTTCTTTTTTGCAAGTCATGCCCATATCCACTTTGACTCTAATCTTAGGGGACCATAGAAGAAGAAGAAAATGTCCCGTTTTCCTTCTTACCTTTCTTTCAAGGGGGCCCCATCCATCTCTCTAGGATTAAAGTAAAGGTCAAGGTTCCCCTCGCACACATGTGCTAGTCGTTCCTGACTCTAGGGGGCGCTGCTCATCTCCATTTCAAAGCCGAAGAGCCAGCGCTGTCCGAAGATGTCTCCGTGGTCATGTGGCCGGCATGACTCAACGCCAAAGGCGCACGGAACGCTCTTACCTTCCCACCAAAGGTGGTCCCTATTTTTCTACTTGCATTTTTTCACGTGCTTTCGAATTGCTAGGTTGGCAGAAGCTGGGACAAGTAACGGGAGCTTCCCCCGGTACGCGGCACTAGGGATTCGAACCGCTGAACTGCCGACCTTTCGATTGACAAGCTCAGGGTCTTAGCCACTGAGCCACCACGTCCCTACGTCTCTAGGGTTAGAGCCACACAATTCACTCCTTTCCAGCTGGAACACTCCAAGTCTTCCATTCAAACCATCTTTTGAGAGGGAAAAATTAGAATGTTTTGCTGTCATGTGGCGGTAGTTTGATCCAAAGGTGCCACCAATGGAAAGGCCATTAATGGGGTTCTACATGGCTACCTGAAAACCACGAGCTGAATGTTCCTCACCTGTTCTAAGGGATGATGTCCTCGTTGAGGAGCTCTGAGGTGATCAGACAGGTTGACAGTAAGGAACTCAGTGGATTGTTGTTGTTGTTTTTAATCAGACTTTTAGCTCTACTGGACAATTCCGTGGCCCACTGGAACCACCCCAGATCCTCAAACCCTGGACCTTGAGTTGCCTCCGCCCAGCACCTCCTCTCAGGCCCTCAGTGGCCCTCAGCTATAAAGAGGTAATGTCATGTGGCCTTTGCACGAGAGTCTCTCTTGTGCTTCTTCAGGGCAATTTGATGTCATAAATCCTTAATTCTGTGATGACACATTCCAGATTGAGCAACAGGCCATCACACGGGTGGAAATGTAGCCGCAGAGAACCACAAGTTCCCACAGAGTTGAGTGGAATTTAGGAAGTTGGACTTAGCTTGCCAGCTTTGGCGCTCCCTGCCAGAGGAAACCACGTTCACTCCATCGTGGTGGTCCTTTTCTCCTTCCACCAAGCATATACTCGTTTACAAATAAATTCTGCAGATTGGTCGGCAAATGAATTGTCCTGTTGAATTGCTAGACTTAAGAATTAATTCTGAGTTGAATTAGGAATTAATCGAATTAATTCTGATGAGTTGCCAGTTTTTATTTCCTCGTGTTTTGTTTTCTGGGGAGAAAGTGGTTAGAAATTAAATAAAAATTCGTTTCTGTTCCAGAGTTTGTAAGGGAGAAAGATTTTTCAAACATGCTGCTAATTTCGCAGCCCCATCCAAGCTTCCTAATCAGTCCCTCAAGGCTGCAGTTTTGCTCATTTGAACTTCTGGTTTCCAATCTTCCATCAACATCTTTTGACCTGGTTTTTTTTTTTTTTTAATTCCATAGAAACTCGGATCCCTATCAGTAAAAATGCTTTTAAAATTTGTGCTCTGGGAAGGTAGATAGATTATGGAGCCAGCCCATTCTTCTCTTCCATTGAATGGTCATCAATCCATGCCTTGTCAAAACACAACACTATTTAATTATTTATTTATTTTATTAGTCATATTTCTGTGGCACCCACTCTCCGAGGACTCTGGGCGGCTTACACCAAAGACAGTATACTAAATAGTATATTGCCCCCAACAATCTGGGTCTTCATTTTACCCACCTCAGAAGGATGGAAGGCTGAGTCAACCTTGAGCCGGTGAGATTTGATCCGCTGATCTGTTGAACTAGCAGTCAGCTGAAGTAGCTACAGTACTGCACTTTAACCACTGCGCCACCTCGGCTCGTTACTATGCAAATGTAGGCCCCATAGGAAACGTGGGTGAGCAGTTATTTGCATCAGTGAGGAAACTTGTATCTCACACACAACCCGAACTCCACAATTTTAAACAAAATCATATATATGTATCTATGTATGTATGTATGTATGTATGTATGTATGTATGTATCTATTTTCTTACTTCTTTGTAGGATTTACGTACGTAGGAAAAACCTGGGTAGAGGAAAAACACACATAAATCCTACGAAGAAGTAAGAAAATAGATACTATACCTTTACAGGGAGGATACATGAGATGTGGGTGTGGCTTACTGATGAAAGCAAATGAGCTAGAAATAGATCTATATAAGTCTCCCACCTAGCAGGAAGAACTTGCTGGCTGCCAGAAAGGAAAAAAGCCCAGAATCGAGTGGATGTGATTCTACTGAGCTGGGGCTGCAGAAAAACCTTGGTTACGTAGGAAAAACCTGGCAGGAGGAAAAACACATATATATGTATATATATATATTTGTTTTTGTGACTCATTTTCTGCACAAATCAAATCAAGATGAGATTTACTTCTGTTGTATCACAGGTTTGGCCTCTTCTTTTCACCTGATGCGTATCACAGAAGGGAAAATACCTTTATTTCCCCACCCCACTGACATTTCTCGTACTCAACTCAACTCTTTTAGTTCTGGTCCTCTGTGGGATTTCTGGAGACCATCTTCTCAAGGAGGTCTCCTCTGAAGGAAGTCAATATGAAGAACGTTGGAACTCAACCTCTGAAAGTCACTTGGATGTTAGGTTAGGCAGTGTTGTGGCCTGCCAGCGGCCAGCAAAGCTGGCAGCAGATTCGGACAGTGAGGAGGTTGGGGAGGAAGGTGGACCAGTCCTGGAGTCTGGGGAAGGCTCGGATGAGGGCTCTGTGTTGGAGGCAGAGAGGGGGCCAAGGCCATCTGGTAGTTCTTTGCTGCCTCCAGAGTCTTCGGAGTCTGACATCAGCGAGGCAGAGGAACAGGGGGAGCCTGTTTCCAATGTATGCATGTGCAGAGCTGCCAGAAGACAGGAACAATTAAGGAAACAGGGTCAACTTGGGAGTAAGGCTTGGAGATGATTGGCCCCTCCCATAAGACGTAAAAGAGGAGCAAACAGGACGTGAGCTTTTGCAGGAAGCAATTAGTTCAAAACCCTGGAAAAGTTCTGTTTGACTCTGTGCTAAGTTTGGCCTTGCCCTGCATGTGGCAATTAGTTCTCTGGCAGCATTCCAAGAGAGATAAGGTGGGTGTTTATAAACACTCCCCTGAAAGACTGTTTGAGAAGCCTTTCGGACTGGGAATGACAATAATTCACTGCCGTATGAATAAAAGAGGTTTGCTGGGACTAAGATTGTGCTGCATACTTTCTAAAGAAGCCTAGGTCAGAACAGGCAGGATTGTCGTAAGAGATAAGAACGTCCCAGAAGGATCCTGAAGTACATTTTACAAATCTGATATTTGGGGGGGAGTGTCCCAGCCCATTGCTCCCCGCAAAAACTCATGCGGGGAAGAGGCAGAGTCTGATAATCAATGTGACAAAACGTGGATTAGTGATCTAACCTTTCCTCTTCTCCTGTTACGATGAGGAAGCAGGACAAATGGGTTCTTCGAATCGGAGAACCCAACCCACTGCCTCGCATGGAACAATACAGGCAGTCCTTAATTTACAACCATTCATTTAGTGACCATTCAAAGCTAACATACAACGGCACTGAAAAAAGCGACATGACGGTTCCAGCGTCCCCACGGTCACGTGATGAAAATTTGGACGTTTGGCGACTGGTTCGTATTTATGACGGTTACAGTGGTCCCCTTTTGTGACCGTCTGATGAGCAGCATTGATGGAGGAAGCCAGATCTACAATAACCATGTTACTAATTGAACAACTGCAGTGATTCACTTAACCATTGTAGCAAAAACGGTCGTAAAACGGGGCAAAATTCACTTAACAATTGTCTCCCTTAACAACAGAAATTTGGGGGCTCAATTGTGGACTATCTGTATAGTCAGAAGATTCCTTTTTGAGTTCAAAAGCTAGAGGAGAATAAACCCTAAATCTTCCTGTGATTTTTTTTGATTGGGAATATCATAAGTTTTAAAAGTACATTCTTTAAGGCCGTGGTTTGATGGCCATGTTCCTCTTTTCACGCTCACCTTTTCTTTCTTTTCATGCTCCTTCCCAGCGGATGTCCTACATCTTAAAGGTAAGCCGAGGAACCTCTCCACGACATGTTCTTTTGCAACGGGATGTATCGATGTGTTTTAATGCACAAGCAGGGTTTTCCCCCTACAGTGACAAGTTTCTGCACTGGGTTTGAGGTCACATTTTCCCAAGAGCTCATTTTCAGTGCTGTTATGTTTGTGCAATCCGGCTACAGGCACATTTAGTAAAACAGAGATGTGCTTTAAGGCAGCCTCTGACTCAGGGTTTATTGATTCGGGCAACCGATTGCCCTTGTACAAAACCAATGGCTGACTCACAAGGTCACAATGATAAAAATCCTTTCACAACTATTGTATTTGCTTGCTAGAGCCTTCCATGCTGAACTTCAAGGCATTGTATTTATGGGATGGTCAATCATCCACCGCCTCACATGGAAAAGATGCAACATCCTTATTGTTGGTAGCTGGGCCAACGGCTCAGAAGAAGATGGATGTCGAATGTGATGGGCCAACTCAATTCACGGCTACCAGATTAGCCCAATCTGCCTTTGTGTCGTGCGCCCAAACATGTCACCTATCAGTACGATTGCTCGGCCCTCGTGTATTTACTCCGCAAACTCACAACTATTTGAGTTCGGTCTTCGGTTCGTCAACGGAAGCTTAGATGCATCATGAGTGAAGGTTTTGTTTTTCCACCTGGGACATAATCCTAATCGATGGTTCTCTGTCTACAGGATGCCAGCAAGAGTCCAAAGACGATGAAAAAGTTCCTGCCCAAAAGAAAAACGGAGAGGAAGCCATCGGATGAGGAATTTGTGATTAGAAAAAGTAAGTTGGCTGTGTGGTTCCTTTCTGTAATTGATTTTATTTTTTATTTTTTTTGTGTGGATGCTGTAAGGTAGAACATCCTGATGTTCATCCATTGGTTAAGACACTTTCTATAGTGTTTTATGAAGTTGCATGTCTCTGCTAAAGGAGAGGCAAGATTGCTTCCTAGGAAAGTCATCCTTGAAGAGTTTAGTCTACGGTAATTTCTAAATCAGGAGAACGATTTGCCCCCGGAGATACGAAGGATATCGGATCTCCGGGTTTTTCGCCGTGCCCTGAAAACTTTTCTTTTCCATCAAGCAGGGCTGGTGTGAACCCCTTCCCCCTTTTTTTAGTCTTTTTTAGTTTTTTAGTTTTTAAATTGTCATTGGGTTTTAATTGAATTGTTTTAAATTTGGGCCAGCTATGTAATTCTTTTAATAATTTTAAATTTTGTATTGGTATGTGTTTTAGTTCTGGCTGTGCACTGCCCTGAGTCCACTAGGAGAAGGGCAGTATACAAATTGAATAAAATAAATGAAATAAAATAAATAATATTTCCAGTCAATCTTCTATTAGTCAGGCCCCACTTCTAGTACTGGATCCAGTTTTGTTGTTGTTAGTTGCAAAGTCGTGTCCGACCCATCGAGACCCCATGGACAACGTTTCTCCAGGCCTTCCTGTCGTCTACCATCCCCGGGAGTCCATTTGAGCTCAGGCCGACTGCTTCAGTGACTCCATCCAGCCACCTCCTTCTCTGCCGTCCCCTTCTTCTTTTGCCCTCCATCGTTCCCAGCATTCGGCTCTTCTCCGGGGAGTCCTTCCTTCTCATTAGGGATTCTGGGAGTTGAAGTCCACAATTCTTAAGGTTGCCCAGTTTGGAGACCCTTGTCAATCCAGAGTCTGTCCTTAATGTTCATTTGATTTCCAGGCACGGTTGCCTTAGAGGAAGATGCTCAGATCCTGAAGGTGATTGAGGCATACTGCGCGGGGGCGAGTCTGCAGCAGAATGTCACTTCCGGTGAGTGGTTTGAAGCCGAACCAGGTTGCTCACAGGGGTTGAAGATCACGTCTGATGGTCTCAGGTGTCAGGCCAAGCATAGGACACGCCTACAATACCTGGTGTTTGAAATCAGAGAAAGCTGCGATTTCTTTCCCCCACTTTTTCCAGAGCTGTGCTGGCTGGGCAATTCTGGGAATTGAAGTCCACCCATCTTAAAGTCTGTAGTGATTCTCAGCTATCCAGATCATGGATAACGTTTGCAAGGACGTTCGTTTCTTGGATGAGAAGCGAAACGTCTTCAAAAACAGCAAAAAACAAGGATGTCCAGTTGGCTCTTGAAAAAAGCACCTTTGGGACACCCGTCTTAAAGTCTCTTTAAGGTGGAGGGACATGGATTCGAGATGATCTGAGCTTTTCTCTCGGACCGAGGGAGGCAGAAGCAGACAATTCATTCCACCTCTGTTCATTCTCTCTCTCTCATCAATAAAGGAGAATATTTGTAGCTTAGGGTTGAAACTGGAGCCCTACATGCTCTCTGAGCTGGGTAGCTTTCTTGCAGAGGTTTCGTGACCCAACTAGATAACACCATCAGTGCTAGGAGGAAGGGAGGGGAGGGGAGGAGGAGGAGAGGAGGAGGAGAGGAGGAGGAGAAGGACTTTGGAGTCCTTGGTGCTCTCTGAGCTGAGGGGTTTTCTTGCAGAGGTTTCATAACCTCATCAATTAACCCTCCTTCTCTTTGACATCGAGCAATAGCAATAGCGCTTAAATTTATATACTGCCCCATAATAATTTACAGCACTGTGGGTGATTTTATCGTGTCAGCATCTTGCCCCCCCCCCCCCCAACAATCTGGATCCTCATTTTACAACCTCGGAAGGACGGAAGGACGAGTCAACTTTGAAGCTTGTCAAGATCGAACTCCAGGCAATGGGCAGAGTCGGGCTGCCATACTGGATTCTAACCCCCTGGGGGGGGGTTCCACATTTCTCCTCGCTGTGTCTCTGATCAAATGTGAATTATTATTTTTTTGCCCACCAAAATTAATATCCCAGGGAGGAAAAAAAGGCCTTTTTCCTAGGTTGAATGTAAAGCCACCTCCCATCGGATCATTTCTAACACGGGTAGTCCTCGACTTACAACAATCCATTTAGTGACCGTTCGAACGGTCCCTGAAAAAAAGTGACATGACCCTGTTTCACACTTACGACCATTGCAACATGCCCGTGGTCACCTGGTCAAAATTCAGACGCTTGGCAACTGACTCGTATTTATGATGGTCCTGGGGGGGCGGTCAGGCAATTCCCCTTTTGTGACCTCCCGACAAGCCAAGTTCAACAGGGAAGCCAGATTCACTGAACGACCGGTTGACCCAACCACAGAGATTTGCTTAACAAACGTGGCGAGGAGAGTTGTAAAACAGGGCGAAACTCGCTGGAAACAAACGTCTCACTTAGCGACGTAAATGTTGGGCTCGGTGGCGGTCGTAAGTCGAGGACCGGCTGGTTTTGCTTCCTCCTCTCGGAAAGGGAATAGACAAATCTAACCTAGCATGGATGAGTCAAACCCGCGGCCTTTGAAATAAAGCTGACTTTTGAGATGGCGAGATGAAAGTAAAGGAAATTGCGAGAAGTTTGCAACAAGATGCAACTTTTGTCCTCGGTTCCTACTTATCCTCCCAAGATGCTAATCTCCCAAGACACCCGTCACTCTGGGGCTTTTATCATTCAATCTGCTGCGCGTTTCAGAAAAGAAAAGAAACAGCCTGGCGGTTTTCTATAAATATATCTAATTTTGCTTCTTCTGAAGCCACGAATAGAAACATGAGTCTCGTATCGGTGGCACTGAGGTGGCAGCGATAAATCAGTGCATCTCAGCCTGGTTGGGGGGGGGAGCGGTTTGCAGGTTGTCTGTGACATTTTATTATTTTATTTTTTTACTTAGTTATATCCCAGTTTTTATTATTTTTACAATAACTCAAGGTGGGGAACGTTTCCTACGTGCTTTCCTCCTGCTGTTTTCCCCAGAAAAACGCTCCTGTGAGGTGGGTTTGGGCCGAGAGAGAGGGGCTGGCCCGAAGTCAAACAGCTGGCTTTCATGGCTAAAATGAGACTAGAACTCACAGTCTCCTGGTTATTGGCCCAAAGTCACCCAACAGTCTTTTGTGCCTAAGGTGGGACTAGAATTCACCATCTCCTAGTGATTGGTCCAAGGTCAGTGAGCCCTCTATGATGCCTGAATGTGGGACTAGAACTCCCAAAGTCACCCAGTGGCTTTCATGCTAAGGCAGGATTAGAACTCATCATCTCCTGGTGATTGGCCCAAAGACATTCAACAGTCTTTTGTGCCTGAGATGGGACTAGAATTCACCATCTCCTAGTAATTGGTCCAAGGTCAGTGAGCCCTCTATGATGCCTGAATGTGGGACTAGAACTCCCAAAGTCACCCAGTGGCTTTCACGCTAAAGCAGGATTAGAACTCATCATCTCCTGGTGATTGGCCCCCAAGTCACCCAACCATCTTTTGTGCCGAAGGTGAGACTAGAACTCTCCATTTCCTGGTGATTGGCCCATAGTCACCCAGTCAGCTTTAACGCCTAAGGTGAGACTAGAACTCACCATCTCCCAGTCTCTAGCCTGGTTGCCTTCACCACTCGAACAACCTGGCCTCAGCCTTGTGGAGGCAAAATTGCATCCCAACCTCTCGGTTCTCGGGCGCACCAAACGAAGCCGTTCCCTGAATTGTCCACTCTCTTCCTCAGGGTCCCGCAAAGATTCCGTCCCCCAGGTTCTACTTCCGGAAGAGGAGAAACTAATCATCGAGGAAGTGCGGAGCAACGGGCAGACCGTGGCCGAGGAGAAGTGAGTGAGACCACAAGCCGAACCCATGGAAAAGCTGCAGCGAAACCTAGTGGGGGGAAATTCTCCTTTCAGCTCCATTCCTCCTTGAGGTTTCTTTGAAGGCTTCCTTCCCTCATATTGAATCTTCTGCTGACGACCCAACCATGAACCCCAACATTTTAGGGTTCTTAGGAAGTCTTCGAGGGCCGAGGTGACCCACCTCAACGTCTTATCATGAAGGGGGTGCAAGAGACACAACGGGAGCCCATGCAGGCAAGATGGTGTCACCCTTGTAGGTGCCGATGGGGTGTCCTTCACACCCCACCTCTGGTATTCCTTCTCTTTGCTGGTTGGAACGGTGCCTTTTTTCCTGTTGGCAGAAAATTGTGCGGCCAAGTTTTGGCAATGGGGGTGTGGAGGTCCCCGCATCCAGAGCCAAGTCAGATAGGGAAGGCTTAGGAGCCCTGTGTTGTTGGGGGGGGGGATCCCTCAGGGCCACAGCCCCTCAAAGGAAGAGAAAGAGTTTTGTGACCATGAACAAGTTGGAGGTCAGGAAAATGGTTCTCCTTCATGATTAGAATAAGATAGAGTTGGAAGGGACCTTGGAGGTGTTCTAGTCCAACCCCCTGCTTAGGCAGGATACCCTACACCATGTCAGACAAATGGTTATCCAACATCTTCTTAAAAACTTCCAGTGTTGGAGTATTCACAACTTCTAGAGGCAAGTTGTTCCACTGATGAATTGTTCTCACTGTCAGGAAATTTCTCCTTATTTCTAAATTGCTTCTCTCCTTGATGAGTTTCCACCCATTGCTTCTTGTCCCGCCCTCAGGTGCTTTGGAGAATAGCTTGACTCCCTCTTCTTTGTGGTAACCTCTGAGATATTGGAAGACTGCTATCATGTCTCCCCTAGTCCTTCTTTTCATTAAACTAGACATATCCAGTTCCTGCAACCGTTCTTCATATGTTTTAACCTCCAGTCCCCTAATCCTCTTTGTTGCTTTTCTCTGCACTCTTTCTAGAGTCTCCACATCGTTTTTACATCGTGGTGACCAAAACCGGATGCAGGATTCCAAGTGTGGCCTTACCAAGGCATCATAAAGTGATATTAAGACTTCACATGATCTTGATTCTATCCCTCTGTTGATGCAGCCTAGAACTCTGTTGGCTTTTTTGGGCAGCTGTTGCACACAGCTGGCTCATATCTAAATGGTTGTCCACTAGGACTCCAAGATCCCTCTCACAATTACTACTATTTACTCTGTGGGCACGTGTGCCATCGCCAGCTGCTCTTTTGGTTTCCGGCGTGCACATGCGCACCAGAAATCAGCTGGTCTTCACAGGTGCCGGAGCCCCAGAAAATGGCCTGAAAAACAGTCAAACAACAGAGCCATTTCCAGATTGTTTTCGGGTCATTTTCTGGGCCGTTTTTTTGGGCTGTTTTCAGGCCCTTTTTTGGGCTCGAAAAACGGCCTGAAAATGGCCCAAAAGAACAGCTGAAAAATCAGACATGCGCACGCCAGCCAGCTGGTCTTTGGGTTTCTGGTGCTCTGGTGCGTGTACATGCACACGTATGTACACATGTTCCGGTTTGGGCACTCGGTGCCAAAAAGGTTCACCATCACTGAGCTATACCGTCTCGCACAAGTGACAAGTCCAGTCTCTTCTTAAAAACCTCCAGTGATGGAGATCATCTTTTTATTCGTTGGCCGTTCAAAGCATTTTTTTTTCTTTTTGCCTTTATCACAATATTTCTCTTTTGCCCCAAAGCCAACGTTCTTAAGTATCAGGAGTTCTCCACTTACAACAGTCCATTTAGTGACTGTTTGAGGTTACAAAGAAGCACTGAATGGGATAAAACTCACTGAACAAGCGTCTCACTTAGCAACAGAAACTCTGGGCTCCATTGTGGCCATAAGTCAAGGACAACCTGTACTTTTAAGAGGAAAGCTGAAAACCACTGAAATGAAACCTAAAACCTAAAAATGAAAATCCTTTAAAACATTAAAAGAATAGATCGCCATGGTACGACATTCTAAAAATGAAAAAGTGAAAAGTGAAGGAAGTCTCGTGCTGATAGATTTTTATTATTATTATTATTATTATTATTATTATTATTATTATTATTATTATTATTATTATTATTATTTATTTTGGCCTTTTTCTGCTGTTTTCTAGGAGTCTCGTGGATACCGTCTACGCGCTAAAAGACGAAGTCAAAGAACTGAAGCAGGTAATCCAAAATAATTGCACCAGGCCGGGTAGTGTTTATAAACAGTTTTGCAAAACAAAAAGATTGCAGTTGCGGCCTCCATAATCCAGTCTACTGACTTCTTTAAAAAGAAGAAGATTGAATTTAGAACTTAGAATAACTTAACTGTCACTTTGAATGTACACTAAGAGGCATACATTAAAATGAAATTTCGTTGCGTACAGCTCTCAAAGGTTCACCACCTCCAATAGACACTACACGAAATGACAAAATAAATACAAAATTATGCCTATAACCCACATATATTACATGACACAGAGAAACAACACTGTCTAGTTCGGATGTATAACATGTGCATGGCGAGAAAAACGAATCTTGCGAGGTTTTGGATTGGGTTTCTAGTCCTCATGAACCGGGTGGAAAACGTGCCATCGGTTAATTGTTGCATGAGGGGAAAGAGTGTGGTGACTGGCTTGGATGCCAATTCTTATTCAGCTGTGGATTTGGCTACTTTTTGGGCTTGGTCTACCATTGCGGTGGTGTTGAGAAGTGTAAAACATGAGGAAGTCCTTCTATCCGGAGCATTTTGAGGGTTGATTTCTGGAGACTTTCCCTGTCCCAGGAAGGGTCTTCAGTCTGGGGGGGAGGGGGAGGGTGTTGTGGCCCGTCAGTGGCCTGTGCGGATTGTAACTGATTCCGACAGCGAGGAGGCTGGTGTGGTGTTGTGCTGGAGGCTGGAGAAGATGTGGTGCCAGAGGCGCGGATTCAGCCAGGGCCTTCAGAACCTCCCATAAGTGAAGAGGACGAAGAGGAGGAGCCTCTTCTCGATGCACGGGAGCGCAGAGCTGCCAAAAGGCAGGAGTGGCTCCTCAGGAGGAGGTCTCCTCGAGAGTAAGGCTTGGGGCTAATTGGCCACTCCCTTAGCCTATTTAAGGAGGAACGCCGACTGAAGCAATTTGTAGGGAACAACTTTAGTTCACTCTCCTTCGCGTCTGGATTCTCTGCAAATTGCTTCTGGTCTTTCTGCCAACCTTAGTAAGATTGTGATTACTTTATCTTTGGTTTCTTGTAGGCTGTTAGGAAAGTTTATTAACAGCCTTTGTTTTGAAAAAGACCGAGTTATTTTATAGTAAATTAAGTTTTGTACAAACTTTGTGTGTGCTGCGTTCTTTGGGATCCGTAGGTGGGGCAGAACAGAGGGGGGGGGAGGGGGAGGATGTCCTGCCTAAACCCAGCAGCTGGAAAACTGGTTCCCATAATTTTCCACACTCAGGTGGCCATTATGCCTACAGGATACAGGCAATTCTCAACTTACAGCCATTTGTTTAGTGAATTCAAAATTATATGGTAACTGCACTGAAAAAGTTAAACTTAAGACAGTTGTCCACACTTGCAACTGTTACCATGTCCCCATGGTCATTTGATCAAAATTTGGGTATTTAGCAGCTGGTTTGTATTTATTGCAATTTGCACTGTCCCAGGATTCTGGGATCACCATTGTGCTAAGAGGGGTGGCCAATCAATGTTTACTTCGTCAATGAAATAAATAAAATGGGCAACCTTCCCAACTGCCTTCGGACAAGCCAAGCCAGTGGGGAAAACCAGATTCACTTGCAGTCGTTAGGCGAGGACTGCCTGTACCCCAAACACAGTTTTACGGGAAGGAAAATCGGAGGTGTTTTAATAACGTGCGAACACGGCTCTCCTCCTTTTTCTCTTTCCCCGCTGCAGGAGAACAAACGAATGAAGCAGTGTCTGGAGGAAGAGCTGAAATCCAGGAAAGATTTAGAAAAATTGGTCCGGAGGTTATTGAAGCAAACGGACGAAAGCATCCGAGAAGAGACGGGCCGTCGTTCCTCCTTGCTGGCCTGAACCCTCAAAACCCCACTCAGGAAAGTTTGCAGCCGCGTCTCTCAGGCTCCCTCGCTCTTTCGTTTGGGGAAATCATGCCTGTTTCGCTTCTTCGTTGCAGAAAAGAAAAGATAAAAAAAAACAAAACAAATAGCCCAACTGGGTTTTGTTTTTTTTCCTCCCTTCGTTCAAAAAGCCCATTTTGCATGCTGCTCATGGCCGGAGAAGATTTTGCTCCAAAACGGACATCAGAAAAGTTACCAAAAAAACTTTTCCAGGACTTCTGATATCCCCCCCACCTTCCCCATCTCGTCCTAAGCTTATATGCTCCTGGCAAGGGATGGGTCACCACTCAGCGTGAAGTAGGTTCCTGAGTGCAAATGCAGGGAAAAAAAACAAAACCCAAAAAAAAACCCGCCCGTACCGTCTTCCGTTCTCGTTTTGCTTTTACAGCGTGTTTCTTAATTTATTGAGTGGGAGGGGGAAGCAAACTTGGTTTCTTGAATTGCAAGCGAGTGAGAAGCCAAACGATCATTTGCACTTCTGTTTTGCTTGGTTTTTTTTCATTTTTTTTTTCCAGGGAATCGGAGAAAACGAGTGTGAGAATTGCCGCCCTCTCCTTGAGATTGTGAGAATCCCGCTCTGTGGCCTTTCTGTAGAGGATATTTATGCAATGGATCCCAGATTTCAGGGGTTTGATTCCTCTGGATTCACACCTTTTGGTTCCTTGCAAATTGAGCATGGGAAGTGTGTTCGAACAAAGAGACAGCAGCCAATGGCACGCTCGTCTCTTCCCACTGGTATAGAGTCTCCTGCTTGAGCTGGTGGTTGGACTAGAAGACCTCTGAGGTCCCTTCCATCTCTGGTTTTATGATTAACCGAGGTGGCCTGATTACAGATCCATCCTCACCTTACAACAGTTCATTTAGTGACCATTTGAAGTGACAAAAGCATGGGGGGAAAAAATGACTTACGAACATTTTTCAAGTTGCCAAGCGCCCAGATTTTGATCGTGCGACCATGGGGATGTCACAACGGTCGTAAGTGTGAGGAACGGTTGTAACTTAAAAAAAAATTTCAGTGCTTGTTGTAGCTTTGACCGGCCACTAAATGAAAGGGTTGTACGTCGAGTTACCTGTGTTCTGCCTTGGGCTTCCTACCGGTAGAATTGTTTTTTGATCGCCGCCCTGTAGCAAGAATGGAATCGACTCCGAAAAAGTCCAGTTGGAGATCATCTTGGCATTCCGGCTGTCAGCTGCTGGAGGGGCAAAGTTGCAATTGCATTTTGACAAAGGCAAAAGCTCTTTTGCTGCAATAGCAGATGCCTTTTGAGTCAGCCAGGAAGGGCAAAGACAACCAGATTGCAAGATAAAGCTGAAAAAAAATACAAAGAGGCAAAAAGAGGCACGCAAATTGAACGAGGGACGCGTTCTTGTGTCAGCCGAGTTTGTGTGGAAGCTTGTCGCAAAGAGACAGAATGGAGAGGTTCCTCTAGAGCAGGGGTCAGCAACCTGTGGCTCTGGAGCCGCATGTGGCTCTTTCACCCCTCTGCTGTGGCTCCCTGTCACTCAAAATATGCGTCACAACCGCCAATGTGCGACACCTGCCGGCATGTGATTTATTGAGCTTTTCGACCCCCGGTAGGCCAATCATGGATAAATCCAAGAAAAGAAAAGTTTCAGAAGAAAACAGAACATTTAATTCAACTACATAGGCTCGTTTTGTGGCCGCTCAAGAAATAGTCAGGCACGGGAAGGGTTTTGTGGCTCCCGGTGTTTTCTTTTCTGTGGGAAACGAGTCCAAATGGCTCTTTGAGTGTTTAAGGTTGCAGACCCCTAACCTAGAAGGTCTCCCTCAAGTCTGCAGCTTCTCAACATCTTTTGTGAATGATCTACTGGGAACTGGGTTTTTTTTTTTCTTTCTGGCCACGGAAGGTCTACTGTTTGCTCGTTTCGACCCACAGGGATTCACCCGGCCAGAAATTAGAAGCAGACAGAATACTGAAGAAGAAGAAGAAGAAGAAGAAGGAGAAAATAATAATAGCCATTTTTGAGACTGTGAGGTCCTGTTTTCCCTGCTTTGCCACTAAAATGAAGGAAGTGCATGAGATGAATAGTAATGCTTTTTAGTTCTTGTTTGGACCTTTCCTTTTTTAAAAAAATCAAAGAAGAAAAAGTATGATAGGTTTTTAAGTTCACTTGTCATCTTATAAAGGAACTTCTTGAAAGGGATCAAACCGGGGATGGGCTTCAAAAATTTTAGCAAGGGGTTCTCTGCCCAGTTGCTGGGTGGGCGTGGCCGTGGTGGGTGTGGCTTAGTCAGCCTCCTGCACCACCACGGGGGAAGGGTGCGTTTTTGCCCTCCCCAGGCTCCGGAGGCTTTTCTTGAGCCTCGGGGAGAGCAAAAACAGCCTCCCCGTGCTCCGGAGGCCGGAAACGGGCCTGAACTAACAGTAGTCCCATTTTTCATCCTCTTTGAGCCTCCACGCACGCCTTGCACTTACCTGCATCCAAAACGGGCTGTGTGGGGACTCCTTGGAGGGCAGGAGGTGGGTGTGCGGGGCCAGCCAGGAGTGGGATTTGGGGGTTCTCCAAACTGCACAGAATCTTAGCCAGAGGTTTTCCTGAACCCCTGTGAACCCCCAGCAGCCCACACCCGGATCAAACCATCTAGACCAGGGATGTTCAACCTTGGCAACTTTTAATACCTGTGGGCTTCCAACTCCCAGCTATGCTGGCTGGGGAATTCTGGGGAGTTGAAGTCCACAGATCTGAAAGTTGCCAAGGTTGGACATGGCTTCTCTATTTGGGGGGTGGGGGGAGTGATATAGTTGAAGGTTGTTTTGGTGGTGCTAGCCACACAACACTGAGCATTGCCAACTTCTGAGAACATACCTGGAGGCACCTCTCCTCAAACCTTCCTAAATTCAGCCATGGGGAGGAAGACCATCTGCCTGAGCTGAATGCCGAGATGGTCTTCTGAAGCCTCCTGCATGATCTTTGGTGTCTTCACTTATTTCTGTGCTTCCTTACTACTCCCAGCCAGGTGCTTCCAAAAACCTGGATCCCTATGGGTCCTAAGCAATTCCAAAACTGTATCTGGAGCACATCAGGGGGTGGGTTGGAATAAATATCCACAAATCCACCTCTCTTCAAGTTTGAGGTGGCCCCTCAGGAATGAACAGCTCCAACATTGTCAAGAGGAAGAATATTATGCTGATCTATTCTTGGCAATCAAGGAAACCATCAAATCTCTTGACATGCAGTAGGAAACAACCTCTCAGTTGGAATGTAAGAAAGAGATTTTTTCCCAGGAGGGAAAAAAAAATCTCAAGGATTGTTAATTTCTTCAGAAAACAACAACAACTTTTGGACTTCCTTGGAAAGCATAAATTCCATTTTTGCCTGGTCATGTTTCCTTCAGCCAAGGAAATTATTGTGTCCAGGCCTCCAAAATTTAGGAAATGCTGGCCTTATTCTCCGAATTCAACCTTTGTTTCCACTATATGCACCAGATGTTATAATATGTTTGTGTGTTGTTGTTGTTCTAAGGACAATTAAGGCTGTAAAATCCATGTTTTTCAGAGAAGTCCACGGAACTCTAGAGAGTTTGTCAGTAAAAAATGCATTGGATTGTGCTGTTAAAAAACAAAAGGAAGTATATACAATTGTACTAAAGGAATAGAAGCCATTTGAACTGGATTGGATAATATATATATATATATATATATAAATACATACAAATATATATTTACAGTTTTATGTAAATAGGTTTCTGTTAAGACTTTATCTTATTTGTTTGTTTCTTTGCTTTTTCAGTTTCTCTCTTGTTACGTTTTTATTTCTGGCCCACCACAACTGATGCAAACAAACCCCTTTTTTTCTAAAAAATATTTTTATTTTGAGAAATTTTTAAATTTTTGGTTTTCAAGGAAATAAAAGAAGATTTTTAAAAGAAAAAAAAAGGCTATGCCTTTACAAGTGTACGTGTCATCTTTTCCCGATAGCAGGGCTGCCAAGTTATTTTCTCCTCGGAGTAGTTTAGTTCTGGCTAAAAACGAAAGGAGGTCATTGCAAAAGGCTCCCTTAAAAACAGCCACAAGCCCCAGAAGTTTAAGCAGAAAATATCAGCAAAAGAAAATGTTTTATTTCAACCATTCTGGCAGGCGGTTTAAACCGCTGTATTTATAATTCAGTAGAGCTGGATGCCTGCTTAGCACGTAAGGCTAAGGAGTTGTCCTCTGTGATCCTACACAACATCACTTTGAGCTGTGAAAGTTCAGTTTGGGAACCATCTGAGCCAAGATTTCATCATCTCATGGCTACTTCAGCTAGATGTTCAGGGAACCTAAGTTTTTTTCCTTGGGTCCAACGTACTAAGAACGGTTACAGGATTTGGGTTTGGCTAGTCTAGAGATTGAGATTGAGGGCAAAAGAAGAAGGGGATGACAGAGAACGAGGTGGCTGGATGGAGTCATCGAAGCAGTCGGCGTGAGCTTAAATGGACTCCAGAGGATGGTAGAGGACAGGAAGGCCTGGAGGAACATTGTCCATGGGGTCGTGATGGGTCGGACATGACTTCGCAACTAACGACAACAAGTCTACAGATGAGAAGGACCAGGGGGTTACATGATAGTGGTCTTCCAATATCTCAGGGGCTGCCACAAAGAAGAGGGAGTCAAGCTATTCTCCAAAGCACCTGAAGGCAGGACAAGAAGCAATGGGTGGAAACTAATCAAGGGAAGAAGCAACCTAGAACTAAGGAGAAATTTCCTAACAGTGAGGACAATTCATCAGTGGAACAGCTTGCTTTCAGAAGTTGTGGGTGCTTCCTCACTGGAGGTTTTTAAGAAGAGATTGGACAGTTAATTTGTCTGAAATGTTATAGGGTCTCCAGCTTGAACGGGGGGTGGGGGTTGGACTAAGAAGACCTCCAAAGTCTCTTCCAGCTCTGTTATTCTGTTAAACATGTTAGCCTTTTACAAAATATACTAATATATAATCATAGGAGGGTTTATATGTTGTGCAAAGCTGGCTCTGTTGACTAAACATGTTTGCAGTAGGCATCTCAGCACATCTGAAGAACATCAGATTGGGGGATGTTGGTTGATGGTGAGGAGCAGGCAGTTCTTCCTAAGGGTCTTTCTTAGTCCTCTTTGGAGGTAACTGTGACCTGGTGCAGGCCTCCAGGATGAAACAGATGCTTCCCTATTGACATATGGCCGATCAGTAAGTTCTACTAGCAAAGCACGCGTGGGATGGAGAGGCCCACCGCTTTCTTCTTCAGCAACCGTCCTGGAAGCCACGTGAGATGCCGTCTTGAAACCGGCAGCCCTCAGCCTTTCAACACGTAACAAACCACTGCTATCTTCTCATATTAAGGGCCGCCTATATTTGATAACCTTCAGATATGAACAATTTACCCTCCCCCTCCTGCTTAATAAATTAAATAAAATACATCTACAAAAGAAATGGAACCAAAGAGTTCATAAATACGGTTGGAGGACAGGAAAAGGGATGGCGGGCCACAAAAAGAAGCACCTCTTCTAGGAGAGTTGAATAAGGCCAAAGTGGGTGTTCCCATGGGTGTAATCTACTCTGGAGATGTCCGTTACATTGACAAAGACGGTGTGGCCGGACTTGAGCTCCACAGCCCTGCTCACCTGGATGGACTGCAAGCCACACAGGTCCACTGAAGTGCCATAAGTCCCCACCCCCTTCAGTAGCAGTCGATCTGTCTCCGACGGCAGGTTGAGATAGACAAGGACGTTGAACGGGGCACGCAGCTCTGACTTGCTGCAGAAGGTGACTTGGGCGTAAATGTAATAGCTCCCGTCTTTGCTAATTGTGATTTTTCCATCCCGGTTGGAGAATGCATCATCCCTCGGGGCGTAGGTTGTATTCTTCCAGTGTAGAACTGTAAGGAGGAAGATGATAGGTTTCATTTACTCCATGCCAGTGTCAACTTACAAAGCTTTCCAGCCCAGCTTCCAAGTTGCCATAAGCAGGAGGTGGGGCGAACTGATGGAGCTGCTTGGCTGAAACTACATTCCACACATGCCTTCCTCCAGATTGTATCCTAGGTTACCAGAGTCAGCAGGAGTGGTAAGGTTTTTACAGCCCGCCAACGTAGTCCATTGGAGAATGTGATTTATGCAAGGGTGGGTTCTACTTACTTTTACTACCGGTTCGCAACGGGAGCATGCGCAGATCACCCGTGATGACGCCATGGCGGGTGGGTGGAGCCTCCCGCTGGTTTTACTACCGGTTCTATAGAACCGGACTGAACCGGATTTATGACATGCCCAGGGAGAAGGGGGGAGACAGGGTCATGGGGCCCTGTAAATTACGTAGGGGTCAGAGCTGACTCCATTTGAGTAATTGCCAGAATGTTGCTCCTAATAAATGACTGGATTTCTTTTGAAACTTGGCTCGAGGCTCATGAATTAATTAGGGCATCTTTCGGAAACTTCACATAAGGTAGACCAGATTAAGAAACCAATGCCCTCGAAGCCCATTTTTATTTTTGGGTAAGCTATAAATACATTGGGCTTGGGAATTCTGAGAGTCAAAGTCCACGCATCGTAAAGTTGTCTAGTTTGAAAAGCTTTTTTGAGAGTTTCTTCAACTGAGGGGGGGGGGCAGCCTGTCAACCCTGAAGCTGACCTGGCTGTGGCCGCTTTCTTCTCTGTAGCTTTTTCTACAAGGATTTTTCTTCACATGGCATCAGGCTTGACGCAGCCTGGAGCTGAAGGGGTTATAGAGATAACTGGGGTTTTGTAGCCCAAACAAAATAGTTTTCTTATGAGCGAAGGACATTCCAACTGCTGGCTGGCCAGAGGAGGAGGAAGAGAAAAGTAACCAGGCAACGAGCCAGCACTCAGATTGGAGAATGTGACTTATTGTTTGAGAGAACAGGAAACTTTCACTTTTTAATGAGGTGGAAAACATGGGAACTCTCCGTGTTGGTTTTCTACCAGTCTGTGCCAAAATGGTATCTCCAAATAAAACTGTTCTTTGAGGAATCAACTTGCGTCGGAGTTCCCTTTGCAATGGATGGATTACTTGGAATCCTGACACTCTGCTCTCGTAATAGGATTTTGCAAGTCTGAATGTGCTTCCCCCCCACCCAAGTTCATTTGTGTACTACCCTGTTTCCCCTAAAATAAGACATCCCCTGATAATAAGACCAATCGGGCTTCTGAGCACATGCACTAAAATATGCTCCCCCTTGAAAATAAGCCCTCCCCAAAAATATTTAAATGCATGCGCACCTGGTCCCCACCATTTCCTCTGTTTAGGGTTAGGGAGACAGAGCTGGAAATCAGGTAAGGCGGCAAGAGGAGCCCCATCTAGCTCCACTCACCCCCAAATAATAGGACACCCCTGAAAATAAGGCCAAGCACTTATTTCGGGGTTCAAAAAAATATAAGACAGGGTCTTATTTTCGGGGAAACACGGTAGAGAGAGTGCTGTCTGAGCCAGTGGTGAAATCCAATTTTTTTTTACTAGCGGTTCTGTGGGCATGGCTTGGTGGGTGTGGCAGGGGAAGGATACTGCAAAATTTCCATTCCCTCCCCACTCCAGAGGAAGGATACTGCAAAATCCCCATTCCCTCCCCACTCCAGGGGAAGGATACTGCAAAATCCCCATTCCCTCCCCACTCCTGGGGGAAGGATACTGCAAAATCTCCATTCCCACCCCACTCTGGGCCAGCCAGAGGTGGCATTTGCTGGTTCTCCGAACTACTCAAAATTTCCGCTCCCGGTTCTCCAGAACCTGTCAGAACTTGCTGGATTTCACCCCTGGTCTGAGCTGTTTTTCAAGTTACTCTCTCTTGGCCTGGGCTCAACCCGCTCTTATCTGACTCGATAGCAACTCTTTCTCCAATTACAAATAACCAGAAAATAAATGTCAATTCTCACTTTTGCTCCAGCTGCTCACACCTGCCAAGTGAATGCTTGCACCTCGCTTTGGCTTACCTGCAATTAAAAAAAAAAAAAACAGCGGTCATTGAAAGCTTTTGAGAAAAACGTGTTAGCCAGATATCATGCTATCCGAGTTTTAATTCACAATTTATGAAAAAGCTTCTCCCTTTTAATAAAATTTGTGAGCTGGAAAAGGTGCTACCCAACACTTAATTTTCAATTTATTGGCTAGAATAAGGTGCCTCGCTTGATTAACCCTTCATTGACTAGAGGATGGTCCGGAAAGGAAAAAGGCTCTAGAAACACCAAAAAGAAGGGCTGAAAAATTCAGAAATATGGCACAGCACGGTCCAAATGACCTAATCTCCAAGTGAAGTTTGTGCAGCTAGGCAGTTCCCAGTATTTGCAGAAATGTTCTCCATTGTTTTAGGGCCAAGATGCTGCCAATAATGTAATAGTACTCATAAACAATTTTCTGGTGCTAGTATTATTATTTCATAGCCTTTTAAAAACTTTTTTTTGCCTTGAACCTATTATGTGTGAGAGAGAGAGAGGTTGTTGGGGGGGGAGACAGTGAATGGGAGAGAGGAGAGAGAGGGAGAGGGAGAGGGAAAGGGAGGGAGGGAGAGAGAAAGAGAAAGAGAGAAAGAGAGAAAGAGAGAAAGAGGAAGGAAGGAAGGAAGAAGAAAAAGATAGAGAGAGGGAGGGAGGGAGAGAGAGAAGCTTTTTCAAAGTTGCAGAAACTTACTTGTTTGCATAGCTGGCAGAATTTGATCTGGAACCTGTAGAAGAAAAAAAAAACGGTTTTATTTATATGATTTAGAGAGCTGTCCATCTCCCACAAGCCACTCTGGTTGAGAGGCAAGGATTAAAAACTCACACACTAAAAGAAAAAAAAATCCCACAATATTTACTGAGAAGTTTCCCCAGGTCATTCAATCTCTCCTAAACCTCCGTTGAATTTGGCTTTACCGTCAGAAGGTAAAAAGGGAAGGGAAGGAAGACTGCGCAAGATTTTAAATAGCTCAAACAATGAAGTAGATTTTTTTTTTTTTCAGATCAATATGGTGCCGCATTGAATGCAATGATTTAATATATTTATGTGCTCCTTCAATGACGCTGCGTTTAGGAATCACAAGCAGGGATCAAGGTAGAGTAAAGGTAAAGGTTCCCCTCGCACATATGTGCCGATCGTTCCCGACTCTAGGGGGCGGTGCTCATCTCCGTTTCAAAGCCAAAGAGCCAGCGCTGTCTGAAGACGTCTCCGTGGTCATGTGGCCGGCATGACTCAATGCCAAAGGTGCACGGAACACTCTTCCCTTCCCACCAAAGGGGGTCCCTATTTTTCTAGTTGCATTTTTTACCTGCTTTCGAACTGCTAGGTTGGCAGAAGCTGGGACAAGTCACGGGAGCTCACCCCGTTATGCGGCACTAGGGATTCGAACCGCTGAACTGCCGACCTTTTGATCGACAAGCTCAGCATCTGAGCCACCGTGTCCCTATTCAAGTCAAGGTAGAGTAGCCCTGGTTAAAATCATGAAAGTCCCTCTTTTTTTCTTTGCATTTTGGAGACCTTTCCTCCAGTCCCACAGAGAGAAGGAGCAATGCTCTTGGTTCCGTATGAAATAAAATTATAGCCTCATCTGAAATAAAGAACCATTTCTGGACCTGGAGCAGAGGAGGTGAGTTAATCCATCCTATTGTCCTGTCTGGGTCTTTGTGGCCACGACCTTTCCTTTTTTAAAAAAAAGATTCTCTGGGACAGCTCCAGCGGCTTAATCGATTATTCTTGGACGACTTTGGTTTTTGCATGATGAAACTGCTGGGACAGGAAAACCTGTATATCTCACTGCAGTCTCAAAATGAATCTGCAGGCGTGACTAAAAAATAGGGTGTGAAAACGCAAATGCGACTTCCAAGAAGACTCCGCGGCCTCTTTGCCACTTTCTTTGCCTCCCAAAAAAAGTGGCTTTTTAAAAAAATTCTGTTTGTTTGTTTGTTTCTCCACGCTCCTCTTTTAGCATAAGCATCAACTTTTTCTCCCCCCCCCCCTCCTTCGCTTCCTCCCCAGATCTGGCTTACGCAACCAGCTTTTTCCAAAATGGTACGTTTCTAGATGGGCCAAAACACCAAGTCCCACCTTTTCCAATGGTTAACGGAATAACGGCAGGGACCTTAGAGGTCATGTAGACCAACCCTCTCCTATACCATCCCAGTCAAATGGCTCTGAAGTCTCTTCTGAAAAACCTTCAGTGATGGAGCCACCCACAACTCCTGAAGTCAGGCCTTTCCCCTGGTTAATGGTTCTCACCAGGGATGGGCTTCAAAAATTTTAGCCAGGGGTTCTCTGCCCTGTTGCTGGGTGGGCGTGGCCATGGTGGGTGTGGCCTAGTCAGCCTCCTGCACCATGAGGTGGGGCATTTTTGCCCTCCCCAGGCTCCAAAGGCTTTCCTCAAGTCTCAAGGACAAAATGGCCTCCCCAGGCTCCGGAGGCCCTCTGAAGGCCAGAAACAGGCCTGTTTCCGGCCTTCCCGAACTTCCGGTAGGCCCGTTTTTCACCCTCCCCAAGCTTGGGACCGAGCAAACAACTCAAGGATGCTTTTAGGTCAAACCCGGGCACAGACAAAATTTGATCACCTTTTGGAAAGAATCCATCAGTTCTCGGAAGCTGTCTGAAATCTTCGTGCAATCTAGAAAGGAGATCTCCTCCCCCTGCGGTTTCCGACAGCTCTGCACTCGCTTCAGGAACACGTAATCTTCGTGTAACGTCAGCTCGTTGCTCATCTATCAGGGGAAAGCATCACATGTGAGAATTGTGGATGCAACGTTGCATCGGCTCAACAAGTCAAGTGGAAGACTTCGCCCTATCTATCACACATAGATATATCACAGTGGAAGATGATGAAATCATATTATCTTAGATTCCCACACGATGTCAAAACTAAGGCTGGATTGCAGCTGTAGGGTCAAAATCAGGAAGATGACACAGAAATGGCACTTGTTCCGGTGAACCAGCCACAGTCACAATCAAATTGCCTTCTCCTGGTTCTCCTAGCTGAACATGAGGGTGGAATCCAGATTTGCTCATGATCAATGCGAGGCGTGGCCAACTCCATCCTTCCCTTCTAAATAAGGTTCAAACTGGATCCAGATTAACAGGATGACACCAACTCAATTCTGAGTACACAACTAACTTGCAAAGCGATGGAGGAAATAGTTGCTTGGTGTTGCAAGAGGGCCAATTCTCAGAAACAAGGGGGGGGAATATTAGTGAAGTCAACAAACACTCATCCTACCCCAGTTCCACCCCCAAACAATTAGGACAGCATCAGAACCCAACCCCCTCTATCAAGGTTTGTCAAGTAGGTTGGCCGGAAGGACAGTGACTCAACTGAGTAGTGTATCCTTTTCTGAAGCATTGATGTTGCCCTAAAACAGTTGAGGCCAGGATGACTGACACGACTTCTGAATCTTGATTGTTTTTCCGTGTTCCCACCCAATTTGTCATCCAGTCATCTTTACCCTACTTATTTTATTTAGGTCCCGGTTTGATTTTCTTGTTTTTAAAATATTAGTAAGTTGCCCAGGGTAATGTATATATACATTTAATTGTTGGCTGCGTAGTCAAACAGATATTTAGACTGGAGCAGATATTTTTGTCCACCTCTCGAGTCCTTCCCTGGGATAGAAAGATGTTGCTTGATAGTGTTCAAAATCTTGTTGGGGGATGGAAACTGTCCTGAGTCAAGCTGCCTTTTGCAATTGACAATGCTGATAGGGTGCTCAAGTGGGCTTATTATTATTTTCCAGTATTTTTATTCAGGATTAAACAGATAAACCCACTTTTTCCAGCAATTCGGGCTGGCTTAGGAAGAAATTTTTAAATTTTTTAAATGTTTTAATTGGTTTGTGGTTTTTTAAATTTTTGGGCCAAATTTATATATATATTAATTGTTTTTAATATTTGTATTTCATGTTTTTAATTCTGGCTGTGTACTGCCCTGAGTCCTCAGGGTGGTATATAAATTGAAAAATAAAAAAATAAAAAATAAAACAAATACACAAAAAGTAACTATTATGGCTGTGCTTTGGAAAAATCACTGCCTGCCACTAGTTCTAGATTTCATTCTGTTTTGGACCCAGAACATAGCAATAGCGAAAGATGTAAATATTAATAAAATGGAAATTATAAACACTGTGCAAACAAATTCAACATTTAAGGTAGCCCTTCCTAAACAAAGATACTACAGATAGGTAAATTGATTGATTGATTGATTATCCTGGAAGAGTTACAACTCCAGAAACCTTGCAGAATATCGCCATAAAAACATGATAAAAAGAACAGAAACATCAACACACAGTGAAAAGACCAAAAAACAGCATAAGGGGTCTACCACCCATCCTAAACCTGGGGATAGAGCTGTGGGATTTCAGTTCCCATCATTCCCAGCCGCAGAGCCAAAAGGTGGGCCAAAAACAATGTTCAAATCAGTTTCTTTTTTTCCGAAGCCGCTACAGCTTGGCCAGATGGAGCCCTGAACCAACTTTGCAGAATGCCATGCTTAAAACGTGCAGTGTGCAGAGGGCTGGTCTTGCTGACCTCTTAGGTGCCTTCCAACTCTAAGATTCCATGAAACGCGGCCTAATGTGCACCACACAAAATGTGAAGGATGAACAAAAGGCAGCTCTTGGGGAAGATTGGCTGTTGCTTTTCCCCACGAAGAGTGGCATGGGTTTAGTTAGCAAATCAAAACCCATTGAGTGGCTAAATCTCCCTTTGTAACCCACCTATGTTGGAAAAATGATAACAACAGATTCACAGAGTTGGAAGGAACCTTGTAGGTCGTCTAGTCCAACCCCCCACCCAAGCAGGAGACCCTACACCATTTCTGACAGATGGCAGAGATGCAGTTGTTCATCCCTTGTTTCTTTGTTTCCAGTTGCATTGCCTTGGATAAACTTTACTTTGTTTGGGGGAAAAAAAAGAAAGACTCAGTTTATCAAATATTTTAAGTCTATTGGCTAAATTGAGAAAATTTGGTTGACCCTTAGCTGTGTGTCCCGTCTCATCACACAACTAAGGAAGAATCAAGGACTCATTGATGCTGTTAAACAGAGATCCGCATGTTAGCATCACAGGAAGGAAGGAAGGAAGGAAGGAAGGAAGGAAGGAAGGAAGGAAGGAAGGAAGAAGGAAGGAAGGGGGAGGGAGGGAGGAGGAAGGAAGGAAAGAAGAAGAAGAAAGAAAGAAAGAAAGAAAGAAGAAAGAAAGAAAGAAAGAAAGAAAGAAAGAAAGAAAGAAAGAAAGAAAGAAGAGAGAGAGAGAGAGAGGAAGTATCTCCCAAACCTTGGGATTGAATTCAAAAGTCTTCCCAATGTGAAAAAGGCTGTTTTTTTGAGGAAGAATATGGCATTT
Organism: Arizona elegans; assembly: GCA_022577455.1. Classification (NCBI taxonomy): domain Eukaryota; kingdom Metazoa; phylum Chordata; class Lepidosauria; order Squamata; family Colubridae; genus Arizona; species Arizona elegans. The sequence continues at coordinate 2,011,043 of JAKOOJ010000060.1, read as the reverse complement.
CTGGTCCAAATGTCATTTGCTTCCTTTAGCTATGTTTTTACATAGCCTACGAATGATTGATGGAAACAAAAATGGAAAGGTTGATCAATGGGAAAGGGGCTCATTGCACAGGTTCGAACGCCAATCCCCCGTGTCCTTTCCAGAAGGCTCCTGTAGGCAGGGAAGGACGTATATCAGAGTAACAATCAGCTGCCTTTGTGATGGATTAAGTTCATCCACCTAAAACTCTCCCCACGTCCAGCTTCCCGCCAAATTGCGTGGTTATATTTTGTTGCTCGATTCTCAGCATATTTTTGGACCGCCTTTGAAAGACATTTTTTCCTTAGCTGTCTAAGATCGCAGAGGATGTGGCTATGATTGTTTGTTCCTATCAACTATGTTTCCATTACTCTGCAACTTCTCTGCCCTCCCTCAGAAAGAAAGAAAGAAAGAAAGAAGAAAGAAAGAAGAAGGAAAGAAGAAAGAGAAAGAAACAAAGAAAGAGAGAAGGAAGAAGGAAAGAGAGAGAGAAGGAAGAAAAGGAAAAAAGAAGAAAAGAAGGAATGAGAGAGAAGGAAGAAAAGAAAGAAGGAAGGAAAGAAAGAGAGAGAGAAGAAAAGAAAGAAGGAAGGAAGGAAAGAAAAGAAGAAAGAGAAAGAAAGGAAGAAGGAAGAAAAGAAAGAAGGAAGGAAGGAAAGAGACAAAGAGAAGGAAGAAAAGAAAGAAAGAAAGAAAGAAGAAGGAAGGAAAGAAAGAAAGAAGAAAGAGAAAGACACAAAGAAAGAGAGAAGGAAGAAGGAAAGAGAGAGAGAAGGAAGAAAAGGAAAAAAGAAGGAAAGAAAGAAAGAGAGAGAAGGAAGAAAAGAAAGAAGGAAGGAAAGAAAGAAAGAGAAGAAAAGAAAGAAGGAAGGAGGGAGGGAAAGAAAGAAAGAAGAAAGAGAAAGAAAGAAAGAAGGAAGAAAAGAAAGAAGGAAGGAAGGAAAGAGACAGAGAGAAGGAAGAAAAGAAAGAAAGAAGGAAAGAGAGAGAGAGAGAGAAAGAAAGAAAGAAAGAAAGAAAGAAAGAAAGAAAGAAAGAAAGAAAGAAAGAAAGAAAGGAAAGAATCTCCCAGGTCCTTGGGATTGAATGTAAACAGGAGAAGCCAAGGAGGCTGCAGATGAGGGTGAAGCTATTTCCAACTCCGTCTCTTCCCGTCCTTGTGAAGCCTCTCTGGCTGGCCATCATTTCTTGAATGAACAAAGTCTCTGGGAGGAACAAACTCCCAAAGTCTTCCCTTAGGAATGAATGGATATGTGGGAAACCAGGGATGCTGGAGATGGACGGAGAAAGGATGAAAGGCAGCCCACTCAGGTACACCTTTCTTGAAGTTAAGAACCCCACAGCACAACCCTCAAATGTTCTCCTTTGAAACTTCTTTGAAAGCAATTTCCCTTCCTTCCATTCAATGGAATCGGAATAATCAAGAGTGACCAATCCATCCATCCATCCATCCATCCATCCATCCATCCATCTGTTAGAGATACACCTATCTTTCCTCCAGGAGCTAAGACAACAGACACAGGACACTTTCTTCCAGTGTGTTCCCTCAAGAGATTGAGGTGTAGCCAAAAAGACTGGTCTAAAATCATTAAACATCCTTCCATTTCTAGATGGGAACTGACATTTGGTCCCCCCTCCAATCAACACGCTAACCACCGCATTAGAGAGCAGAATAAGCATTTGATACGACATGAATTCAACCTGTGGTCCACTGTAGTTGTCTTCCCACCCATGGAAACCCAACCTTGACATCTTCTTTATAAAGAAACGGGGCTTACCTTGTCTAACTTGTTGTGAAGGTGCAAAATATAGAGGACGGTGCCTACAAGGTGAGCAATAACAAAGATAGTGATCACACTCAGGAAGGTCTTCATGGTGACCCTGGACACTGGTTCAGCCGGTGGCATATTTGATGGAGAATAGGGTTGCCTTGGTTCCTCCATGTGCTGTATCTCTACCTCCCGAAGTTCTCGTGCAACTACCATGAAATTTGGGTCTTGCTCTGCGCTGTGTGTGCCAGCCCACAACTTCCTGAGGAACAAACTGCATCTCACACGCTGAGTGGACGTGTTTGTTTGTGTGTGTGTGTGTGTGTGTATTAACCTTCCTCTTCCATAACAACAATGAAACAAAATCATCATTTGAACCCCATTTCTGGAGGTTCTGTCAGAAAACCACTCCTGGAGTCCCCTGCGATGAATTCTTTACTCTCTTTTTCACAGTGTCTTCTTTCCTTCTCCTCCTCTTCCCTTCTTCAAAGAGAGGAGGAAGAACAAAATCACAATATAGAGACAATTAAAAGAACATTTTTTAAAAAATCTGATTTAAATCCAAAACCAGAGGTCTCATCTTTTTCTAGAAGAGGGCTCCTCAAAATCTTCAGCTCAGGGACTCTTACCCGAAGCTTCAGATTGTTCATCAATGCCGTCAACATTCATTATATGAAAAAAAAAAAATTGAATATGTTCTATTTTTAAGTCACAGGACTACAAATAATGTCATGGACAACAAGTTAAATATGAGTTAGCAGTGTGCAGCGGCAGCCAAAAAAGCCAATGCAATCCTAAATTGCATTAACAGAGGGATAAAATCAAGGGAGGTACTAATACCACTCTGTAAAGCCTTAATAAGACCAAATCTAGAGGACTGCATCCAGTTTTGGTCACCACACTGTAAAAAAAGATGTGGAGACTCTAGAAAGAGTGCAGAGAAGAGCAACCAGGATGATGAGGGGACTGGAGGCTAAAACATACAATGAACGGTTACAGGAACTGGGCCTGGCTAGTCTAGTGAAGAGAAAAACCTGGGGAGGCAAGATAGCAGACTTCCAATATTTGAGGGGCTGCCACAGAGAGGAGGGGGTCAAGCTATTCTCCAAAAGCCAGACAAGGAATAATGGATGGAAACTGAACAAGGAGAGATTCAACCTGGAAATAAGGAGAAATTGTCTGACAGTGAGAACAATCAAGCCATGGAAGAGAAGTTGCCTTCAGAAGTTGTGGGAGCTTCATCATTTGAGACTTTCAAGAAGAGATTGGACTGCCATTTGTCAGAAATGGTGTAGGGTCTCCTGCTTGGGTGGGTGGGGGTTGGACTAGATGACCTACAAGGTCCCTTCCAACTCTGTTAATCTGTTGATATCTGTTAATAATAACAAGAACAGAAGCGTGCCCATCAACGCTTGGGAGTCATATTGGCCATTTGGGAGTTTTAAAGCATCCGATTAACTTCGCCCTCTGATAATTCTGTCGTGATTTTGATTATGGTTTAAACCAGACTCAGAAATAATTGCAGATAATATTCATCTTCAAAAAAAGGAATGACCATGAAAAGGTCTCAAGGTGGACATAGAAGTGACAGGATCGCTTTCTGTCAAAGCACTTCGAATTCTAGTATCTGAAAGGGGCAGGGAACATTTTATTTAAAAAACAAGCAAAATGTTATCAAAACACTGGCAAATATAAAGATAACATTCCTTTGCACAGGAAAATCTACAACATTCAAAGCAGGGGTGGGCTTCAAAAATTTTAGTAAGGGGTTCTCTGCCTGATTGCGGGGTGGGCGTGGCCATGGTGGGTGTGGCCTAGTTGGCCTTCTGCACCACAGCGGGGGCGGGGTGTTGCCCTCCCCAGGCTCCCCAGGCTCTTCCTCCGGGAGAGCAAAAATGGCCTCCCCAGGCTCCAGAGGCCCTCTGGAGGCCGGAAATGGCCCCATTTCTAGCCTTCCCAAACTTCCAGTAGCCCGGTTTTCACCTTCCCCGAGCCTCAGTGTGTGCCCTGCACTTACCTGTCTCCAAAATGGGCCACGTGGGGACTCCTGGGAGGGGAGGGGTGGGTGGGCAGGGCCAGCCAGGAGTGGGATTTGGAGATTCGTCGAACTGCACAGAATCTTAGCTAGAGGTTTTCCCGAACCCTTGTGAATCCCCGGCAGCTCACCTCTGGTTCAAAGCAGAAATCTCATAATTATATCATGCAAGGGAACCATTTTGATAATATAGACTATTTTTTTCACATTGTATTTAGTTGTTGGTTGGTTTAAGGCTGAAGGATGGTAAAACCTGAATCTTGAATTAACACTTTAAAGATCTAACGACCTAAGTAGGGAAGGCGAGTTTGTATTTTATTTATGCATTTCCTGCCTCTGTTATTATTATAAATAAGGTGGTGCACATACCCAATACACCTTAATCTTTTAGTTGCTGTGATGAAAGCAAGATTTAATTGGTTAAGGACATATTTACACTTGTTTTAAATATTACTTTCGGTTTGATATATCTTAACTAATAGCTTGTAGGAGATATATACACTTTTTTAACATGCCTACTAATGTCTTAGATTTATCACCTGGGTAACAACTGTGTTAATGCAATAACAAAGGAGTGAAGGTTATATGTTTATTTATTTATTTATTTTATTCAATTTGTATACCGCCCTTCTCCTAGTGGACTCACGGCAGTGCACAGCCAGAACTAAAACACATACCAATACAAAATTTAAAATTTTTAAAAGAATTACATGACTTTGGCCCAAAATTTAAAATATGTAATATGTTTAAAACAAGTAATACATTCTATTACTTGTTAGTATATTGTTGTATTTATTTGTTTCACAGTTTTTGTTCTTTGTCTTTTCTGTCATTGGCAGAATAAATCAATCAATCATGGATTGATTGATTGATTGATTGATTGATTCATTCATTCATTCATTCATTCATTCATTTCCCCCTCCTATTTTCTCTTTTTTCTCTGCAATTTTTATTTTTTATACCGTTTCCCTGAAAATAAGACATCCCCTGATAATAAACTCAATTGGGTTTTTGAGTGCGTGCGCTAAAATAAGCCTCCCCCTGAATATAAGCCCTCCCCAAAAATATTTAAATGCAGAGCTGGAAATCAGGTAAGATGGCAAGAGGAGCCCCATCTTGCTCCATGCACCCCAAAATAATAAGACCTCCCCAAAAATAACGCCAAGCGCTTATTTCGGAGTTCAAAAAAAAAATAAGACAGTGTCTTATTTTGGGGGAAACACAGTAGTTTCTTTCTGCAGAATTATATTAATTAGAGGACCGTCCTGTCGTGAGAGCATCTGGGAATGAGTTTCTTTTGCCCTCATTTCAACTGAGCTATTTTTTTCTTGAGGAAGAAGAAAATGTTTCTTTTCTCAAGAAAAAATTTCTTTCGTAAGAAGTAGTTTCTTCCTCAAGAAAAAAAAACAGTTGCCTTTTGGAAAAAGCACCTTTGAGACAACTAGATGACCTTAGATGACGGAAAAATCTCCATAGACATTTTTGGCCTCATGTTTTGGAAAACTCCCATTGCTACCCATCGATACTTCCAAAGGCGGTTATTTCATTAGGATGTCATTTCATTACTATCGTGCCAAATCAACTTTTCCATTCCAAATAAGCTTTCCAAGACACACGGCTGCCACAGTCTCTATTTTCATGACTTTTTTTTTTTTTAGTCCGTTTATCAAAGCTATCGACCATGTTCTGACAGATTTCTGACATCTCATCCTTCCGTTGCAACAATTCCATTGCAACAAACTCAGAAGGTACCTGGTGAAGTGCTGATGATATAATTTTGTTGTTTCAAAATCTTTCCATCAAGGCTGTATCGTTTATTGAAAAGAAACCTTCCTTGTTTTAGATTCATTTTTTTCCTCTTCACTGCTCCATAGCGACCTACCATCGCTGAGATAACTTTTGTAGAGGAAAATAATGCCAGTCCAGAGACTCCATAATTTCGTTCTGTATTGCTTTTTTGAGATGAGGGACCTAATTTTATTAATAACAGAATAACAGAGTTAGAAGGGACCTAGGAATTCTTCTAGTCCAACTCCTTGCTCAGGCAGGGAACCCTATACCAGTGATGGCTAACTTTTTTGACATCGTGTGCCAGAGTGTGGGGAGGGCGGAGCGCGGGGAGGGGGTGCACGCGTGTGCCCACACCTATAATTCTATGCACCCTGCCCCCACGTGACACACAAACACACACACACAGTTCCTGGCACGTGATGGCCCAGTGAGCCCGTTTTTCTCTCTCCCCAGGCTCCAGGGCCTTTCTAGGTCGGACCAGAAGTTGGCAAACGGGCCGTTTTCAGCCTCCAGAGAACCTCTGGAGGAGGGAAGACTATTTTCACCCTCCCCAGACTCCTAAAAAGGCTCTGGAGCCTGGGGAGAGAGAAAAACGGCCCTTCCCCCCCCCCACGAGGTCCTCCAGAGGCAGGAAACATCCTGTTTCCCTACTTCTGGTGGGCCCAGAAGGCCTGAAATCTGAGCTCACGTGCCCACCGATATAGCTATGTGTGCCATCTGTGGCACGCATGCCATAGGTTCGTCATCATGGCCCTATACCATTCCAGACAAATGGTTATCTAGTCAGACCTCAGGGACCGCTAAATTCATAATTTTAAATCCCGCAGACCACTAATATGTATTAATGATGGGATGGGGTCCTTCAGGCACTTAGTTTGGCCACCTGTTAGCAGAGAGAAGCGCCCGGGGTCAACCCTAGCTTTGCTACCCATTGTAGCTAGGAATCTCAAATACAGCCAAGAATGAATATTTGTCTTGTAACCAGTCCGGGCACTAGACCGCCCCCCACCCCCCTGCAAACTCTGTCTCTTGAGGAGCCCATCTGAAGTTTTGTGCACTGAAACACTTGGACTCCCAGGGAGGGAGGGAGGGGCTGGAGCAGAGGTGGGATTCAGCCGGTTCGCACCACTTCGGGAGAACCGGTTGTTAACTTTCTGAGCAGTTTGGCAAACTGGTTGTTGGAAAAAATCATTAGGGCAGAGAACCGGTTGTTAAATTATTTGAATCCCATCACTGGGCTGGAACTACTAAACAGGCAGCCAAGCTAAGTGCCTGAAGGACCCCATCCCGTCAGCGAGTGGAATTAATTGCTTTGGCGGGACATATCCAGACCAGGGACCGTAGTTTGAGGATCCCTGATTTAGTGCAATATAAAAAATGCAAGCTCAGAGAGCACCAAGGACCCCACCACGCTTTCTAATCTCGGGGAACTCAATTTGAGCAGGGCCTTCTCATTTTAGGCCCCTTTACTGACACCAGGACATCTCAAACTGCCTCCACCGGGTAGTCATCAGAAGCTGGCGTTGTTTGGTGCTTGCTAACCCACTTAAGGAGGGCGAACTTTCCATCAGCAGAGTATCCACAGGGTCTGACTCTGGCCCCAAATCGAGAGGATGGCCACAGCAGTGGAGACACAATTCTGCTTTTCTTAACAGGTGGGTGGACACCCCTATCCAGATGCTCTGGCATTGGGCATCATGCTTAGAAGGCCCCCCCACGTTTGTAGGTTTTGAAGAAAAGCCACACAAATGCTCCTCAGGAAATGCATCAGCTTTAATTGGTAACTCCTTCTCCCGGTTCACACGGCACGCTTCCAGACTGAAAGACGATCCAAATAAGGCTAGGTTTCCACCACCCAACCCACCCAGCCATCAAAGCCGTCACCTGGTGAGTAACGGGAAAACTTCTCTTGAGAGGCCGTGGTGGACCAGTATTGACAAGATTGGCCTCAATGGACGCATCATAGGCTTCCTCCTCTAACGGCAACTGCTCTTGTGAAAAGAGGGAGATGTTCTTGATATGAGGAACACACTTTGGGTTTTGGTTGCCAAGAGCAGAATCCACACAACTGTGTGTGTGTGTCTCAAATACAATGATACGGATAGAAGAAAGCCATAAGTTTCTCTTCCGGTCATTAGGATGTTTCTCACTCATTGAGTTCAGCTTCCCAATGGCAAAATTTTAGGTCAGTTCTAAAGAAGGCCCTTCGTTTAGCATCTGGAGCATGGACCATTCCACGCCGGGGCCTGGTTGAGGGTGCGATCTTCAGCCTAGGATGTGGCCACGTTCTGAGATCTGCTGCCATCATGTGGCAATTGCCAGCCCGACGCAAACTATTTTTTTATATTGTTTCTAAACTGAGATTCGATTCGGAAACAAGCAACAGGCGACCCTGGATGGAACATTTGTAAGGCTAAGGAGTGGCTGAAGGTCCTGGCTGAAGACCTCCAAGATGAGGAGACCCCAGGAAGTCGGAGGTGACCGTTTTCAGCTGGATTTGAAAGCTAGAGACGGGGAGGTTTCCATGAGACTGGATTTTGCACGCCGTTGGGCAAAAGCAGTGGTGGATTTCTACCGGTTTGCCCCGGTTCGGGCGAATTGGTAGTGGCAGCGGCAACAGCAGTGGCAGTGGGAGGCTCCACTCACCCACCCGGATGTCATCACGGACTCTCTGCGTATGTGCAGAAGTGCTCCGTGCGAGCAAAGCAAGCACACACACATGCACGGAACATGCACTCACAGTTCCGAACTAGTAGCGAAGGTAAGTGAAACCCACTACTGGGCAAAAGTGAAGACAGATGTGAGAGCATCTCCTTCTACCAATTCCAAAAATTGAAAAGCACATGGGAAAAATAAATCTGGTGAGAGAAAATGGCGGTTCGCCACCTTTTGACTGCTTTTCTTAATGACAGTTCTGTGAAGTCCTCAGAAAGTCTTAAAATAATAAGCAAATGGGTCCATTTGTTTTAAAAGTGCAAACTGGCCATTAGCAGGGATACCTAGAAAACACAAGAGATTTGACAGTTAGGGGATAATATTCAAGTATAACAGGAATGGAATGGTTATTAATTTATTTACTTATTTATTTGCATCCCGCCTTTAGCATTTTTAGAAATAACTCAAGGCAGCAAACATATCCAACAGACGTTCCCACTCCTATTTTCCCCATGACAACAACAACCTTGTCAGGCAGGCTGGGCTGAGAGAGAGGGACCGGTCCACAGTCACCTAGCTAGCTTTCATCTAATAATAAGAGTCCAAATGCTTTGTCAATCAATTAGAATAGAATAGAATAGAATAGAATAGAATAGAATAGAATAGAATAGAATAGAATAGAATAGAATAGAATAGAATAGAATAGAATAGATTAACAGAGTTGGAAGGAACCTTGGAGGTCTTCTAGTCCAACCCCCTGCCCAGGCAGGAAACCCTACACCACTTCAGACAAATGGGTATCCAACATCTTCTTAAAAATGTCCAGAGTTGGAGCCTTCACAACTTCTGGAGACAAGTTGTTCCACTGATTAATTGTTCTCATTGTCAGGAATTTTCTCCTTAGTTCTAGGTTGCTTCTCTCCTTGATGAGTTTCCACCCATTGTTTCTTGTCCTGCCTTCAGGGGCTTTGGAGAATAGCTTGACTCCCTCTTCTTTGGGGCAGCCCCTGAGATGTTGGAAGACTGCTATCCTGTCACCCCTGGTCCTTCTTTTCATCAAACTAGACATACCCTTTTAAACCAGACATAATAAGCTAGATAAATCATTATCTATAATATCAAAGTAAAAAAAATGCTTTTAAAAAGTTTTTAAAAGGTTCCCAAGCTTGTTCTTTTTTTAAAAAAAAAAGTATTTTTATTAAACAGGTTTTATGGAAAACAAAAACAAAAAGAGATATTAACCCTTTCTTCTTTTCAACAGTTTCGCGTCGGTACTTATACATTTTCTCTCTCTTATCTTAATATATCTTTTATACATATATTTCTAATATATCACACACACACACACACACACACACACACACACACACACATATATATGTAGGTCTTTGGTTATTCGGGTCTTCTCCCGCGTAAAATTGGAAGTGTCTTGGCAACGTTTCGACGAAGTCTCATTCGTCATCTTCAGGCTGGTGTTCTCGGCTTCGTGCTTCCAGGACATCCTCACATTGCTCCTGGAAGCACGAAGCCGAGAACACCAGCCTGAAGATGACGGATGAGACTTTGTCGAAATGTCGCCAAGACACTTCCAATTTTACATGGGAGAAGACCCGAATAACCAAAGACCTACATACAAACACCCGCGAAAACCTGAGAATATATATATATATATATATATATATATATATATATATATATATATATATATATATATATATCTCGTTATAATGTATTATATTATTCTAATTGTTTTATTTACATTTGACATGAACGGGTACCCAATTTCCCCCCTAGCTGTTCTACTTAACTTCTGAAGCTACTTTGTGGCATGTACTGTGTATGCCCATGTGCAGTGTGTGTTTGGTGTGTACTGCGCATGTACACGCATAGCCCACGCTTGGCACACATGCACAGCCAGCGAACCAGTAGTAAATTGGTTCAGATTTCACCACCGACTAAAGGATTACATCAACCTGGACGGACTTACCTCTGGCTCATATTTTGCAACCCAGCCGAACCAGTAAGACAAGCTGACCGGGAATCAAACAGCTCTTGGACGGGCCGAGAACATCTCTCCTGCTCCAGGAGGCCCAGCAGAGAATCGTACTTCTCATCCGACATGCCGTCTTGTGCCATATGCAGATCAGAGGTTGGGTACCTCGAGACTGGGGTCAAACGTGGATCACCCCCGGAAGACGAAGGCCAAAGCTCGGCAGTCGCTGGAGAAGCTCCCTGGAGAATGGAAGGCTGGTAGACATCCATGGCGGGAACAATTGAGTTTTCATCCGAAGCGCACAGGTTCAAAGGGGAAGATGCATCATAGGGTTTGGTCCAATGGGATGGAAGACCCCACCCGTGAGAAGGTTGGTGGTTTTCTGTTTAAAAAAAAATGCATTTAAGTTCCAAGCTGAGGTGTACCACATTTTTCCAACAATAGGTACATTTTTATTTTTTTATTGGTATCCCACCTTTATTACTTTTACAGATAACTCAAAGGGGCAAACATATCCAAATATATCGTCCTACTCTTAATTTCCCCACAACAACAATCTTGTGAAGTGGGTTGGGTTGAGAGAGAGGGACTGGCCCAAGGTCAAGGAATTCCCCCGACTCCAGGACTGGCCCATGTTCCTCCCCAACCTCCTCACTGTCCAAAACTGCTGCCTGATCTGCTGGCCAACAACTAGGTCTTTTTCTCCCTCAGTTTTCTATGTTTCTATGGCTTTCAGGGTTGGTAGAGAAACCTACAACAAGGGTAGTGTTGAAGAAAGAGTCTTCTGTATAAGGAATGAGTGCCAACTTCATCTTTACCACAGATAGCAAAATAACCCGGGCTAGTTTGAGGAATGTTTTTTCAAATTTCTTGACCTCCGTTTCCCAGGCACATAGTGTATTAAAGATTGTGAGACCTAGAAGAATTTTAAAACCCTCTTAGTCACCGCTCAGATTAAATCCCTGTCCCTCAAGCGGCCGACCGGTTTTGTTAAACATCAATACAATGATTCGATGAGGAAATCTATTGTCAATAAGGAGTCTTTGTCGAATGAGTTGCTATCTACGAAATAAGGAGAACAAGCCATGGGTGACAAGCTCACCGTTGTTAATCAGGCCATCCTTGACACCGTTGTCTCTACTCAGGTCCTGTGGGTTTTTGGTGACGCTCAAAGCTCTGGAGAAATGTTCATCCACCATGCTATTAGTGTCTCCTTGGAAGTAGGTCAATACCATGTAATGGGCTCCCCATTCTGTTTTCACTGGCTGTTTCGTTCTACTCAGCTTTGCGGGATTATTCTTTGTCTCTTCCATACTTGGAAATAACCTGAAAATTAACGTGACACAAGAAAGGTGTACATGGAGTTGATGGTGATGTGGAGTCCATGCAACCGATTGTCTCCTGCTTCCCCCACCCCCTCACCTCCCCAAGATCACTGCTTACTCAGAGTTTAGGCTTGGGATGTTCTACCTGGAGAAAAGAAGAAAGAGAGAAGACATGAGAGCAGTGTTCAGGTAGCTAAAAGGTCTGAGAGAGAAGATGGCGCTATTTTCCATTTGCAACAAGAACAAGGACCAAAAAGTAGCTGGTATATTTGTGGCTACCACAATTTCACTTACCTAGAAGGAAAAAATTTCCTCACAGTAAAATATGTGTAACAAGGGAACGCAGAGTGGGATAACTGAGGCTATGGGTTGTCCGCCTCTGAAGGCTTTAAAAAGACATTGGATGGCCACCTCTCGTTAAACTGGTTGTCCTATACCAGTATTTCTCAACCTTGGAAGCTTGAAGATGGGTGGACTTCAACTCCCAGAATCCCCCAGCCAGCTGGCTGGGGGATTCTGGGAGTTGAAGTCTACCCATCTTCAAGCTTCCAAGGTTGAGAAACACTGTCCTATACAATGCTTTTAGAAGATCTTTGTAGCCCCTTCCAATTTCACAGTTCTACAATTCTATGATTAATTAGGACACTTCAAGAGTTGGAGATACGGGGCTGCCATTCCTGAAGCCACAGTCCTTTCTAGGAGAATGTTCCTTAATGTTCTCAGGAACCATCAGAAGTTCTAAAACATGCAGACACAACCAAACCAAGCATGTGAATATAATGGCCAACATATTGAATCACTGTGATTAGTGGTGGTTTGGTCAATGTGTAAAGCATGGTTTATGGTTTAGCATGTTGTGTAAACACAGCCAATAGGTAGGACCTGCATGGGAAGCCTAAATACTTTTTAAGTGGCACCTCACAGACTCGGTAACTCACCCTTCACCAAAAATATTTAATATGTCTTTTTTTTTTTTGGACAAACAAACATTTAATGCATCAATCATTCCTTCCATGTGACATCTCGGTGTTGTCTTCAAAAATTCTTCTTTTTGTTGTTTCTTCTGTCTTCATTCTCACCCAGTCCATTATAACAGTTCATCACTAACACAATATTCTAATCGTAGCACTTTTTATACATAACTATTAATTTAGTTATTTGTATCTCTTTTCTAACCAATAGTAAAATTGATTCCATATCTTTAATTATTCTAACTCTTCTCTTTCTTTAATCATCAAAGTCAATCTATTCATTTCTGCACAGTCTAAATTTTTTTTAATTACTTCTCCTTCCAAAGGTATTTTCTCTGCTTTCCAATTTTGTGCATAAACAATCCTTGCAGCTGTTATTACATGTATTATCAAATAAATTTTTCTTTACTAATTTTTTCAAGGAGGATACCCAATAGGAACAGCTCTGGTTTAAAATCAATATGTTGCTGTATAATTTCTTCCAGACGTATCTTAATTTTATTCCAATAGTTTTTAGCTTCTGAACATATCCACCACATATGATAATATGAACCTGGTAACATACAAAAGGATGAAGGCTATTGCTGAGCACATTGTAAGCCGCCCTGAGTCTTCGGAGAAGGGCGGCATATAAATCAAATTAAAAAAAAAAAAAAAACTGGTGACATTTCTAACATTTGGCTGATTTATCTTTAAACATTTTTGCCAGTTTCTCAGGTCGCATGTGCCATCTATAAAACATTTTATATTGATTTTCCTTATATGCGGTGGACACTGTTAATATGTAATTCCTTTCTCATAATTGTTGCCATTTCTCTAGATCAATTGAATATCCGAAATTCTTTGCCCAGGCTATCATTGTTTCCTTTACTTGCTCCTCCTCCAATTCCAGAGCCTTCTCTGTGGGGGCACCTGCCATCTGGAATGAGCTCCCCCCGGAGATATGGATGATCCCAGATTTACGCACCTTCCGCCGTGCTCTCAAAACCTTTTTATTTTAGCAGGCTGGCCTGACCTAACTTCCCTTTTAAATTGTAAATTGTAAATTTGTTTTAAAATATTAAAACAAATTTTAATTTGTTTTGGGCCAAATTATCTAATGGGTTTTTATATTGCCTTTTAATTTTTGTAGTTTGTGTGTTTTATCTTTTTGGCTGTTCACCGCCCTGAGTCCTTCAGGAGTAGGGCGGTATATAAATCCAATAAAATAAAATAAGTAAATAAATAATTCAATACCAAGTAAGAAATTATAGAATTTTTTTATTATCATGTGTCTTCTTGGTTGCTGGTCTGAACCCAAGAGAACCTGCAGATGTGCAATCCAGTTCTTCAAAAAGGACAACACTGTCCATTCCCATAGACTCCCTATCTGGTCGGAAATGTAGCCTGACTCTGGAGACACGTGATTTTGAGAAGATAAGTTTCCTAATTATCTTTTTGATTTCCCAACCGGTATTTGAGAATGAAAATAGTTCTTCCACAGAAAGGGGCCACAGAATTTAATTTTCTTGCTTTTTTTTAAATACCAGAAGCTTTAACTATAAAGTCAGTTCCTTCAAGATTGAGGGTAAAAGCCCAGTATCTGTTGTCCACAAAGACCAAGCAGATATCCTATTCCAGATGTCCACCTCCCTCTACTGTCTCCCTCTATGGTGTTAATATTCCTTCCAAGTAGCGAGCAAAGATAGGTGGTCGGGCCCTGAAAACTCATTTATTTCAACTAGCTGGGCTGGCTTGAGTGAATTTTAAATCGATTTTAAATTGGGTTGTTTTAATTTTCGGCCAAATATTTAATTATTTTAAACTGCTTTTAAATTTTGTATGCATTGTTTTTTACTTTGGCTGTTCACCGCCCTGAGTCCTATTTTGGAGAAGGGCGGTATAGAAATTTAAATAAATGAAAATGAAATGAACCCGTTTGAAAATACTTGATTATGAACCAAGATTCCACATGATCAGATTAAAGTAGATGCCGAAGAGCTACACAAGTAGTAGTTCAGAACTAGTCAGGAATACACCCATTTTTAAAATATCAACAATACCATTCATCGGAAACCATAATACAGAGAACCTTGCTAAATTAGTGCATCTCCGTCAACCAATTCCAGAAATTGTAACTCTCCACTAAACACGTTACATCTCCCCTAACTTTACTTAGAGACGTCTCCTTGCTTGGATTAAATTTAACCCCAAGTAAGAGAAACTCAAGACGATTTTCATACCTTTGGTCTAGTAGACAGACCCCACCTGAGTTCACTTCATGCTGTGATTCTCCGTGATTCTCTGCTCCGGGTGTGAGCCCTGTAGCAACTCAACAACAAGGAGAACAGCACCAGACCGTACCAGCAGTTTTCTGTTCCTTTAGCAATGAGGGAACTAGGCGTATCCTTCAGGCTCGGGAACAGGAATGTGTGAAATGCACTCTGACAAGTCAACCAGGTTTAGAGGTTTCAGGAAAGAAGACAATAAAAAGGTCTGTTCAGGGTGCTTGTAAAAGAGAGCTGGCACCCGGGGTTTGTGCCCAAGCTAAGAATTGGGTCCCCAGAGTGAAGATCTGTTCCCGGTACTACAAGATGGACAGGATTCGAATTTTTAAAAAGCCAGCTTTCCTCTTTTAGGTGGATCGGTGTAGTTATTCTGTAACTACGGTGTAGTGACTCGACGCTTTGCTTTTTAACATTCTTCTGTTTAACTTCCTTGTTGTTCCTCATTTAGACTGGAAAGTTATTTTTGCTGCTAGCCTCTAATTCCAGGGCTCATGTGATTAAATTGTTGAATATAGGCAGGTAGTTCTCAACTTACAATTCATTTAGTGACTGCTCAAAGTTACTAAAGTCACTTAACAATGGTGGCAAGGTCGTAAAATGGTTCAAGACTGGCTTAACAAAATGTCTCACTTAGCAACAAAATTATGGGCTCAATTGTGGTCAAAAGTCAAGGATGACCTGAATATTCAAAGGCATATATTGTTCCAGGCATCAATTTGTAGGTCTGTATGTATAGCTTGAACTGAGCCTTAACTACTGGCAATTGTCCGAAGAGCCAAATATTTCAGCTCAAGAAACCAAGAGGTGATTTTTAGCTTTTACTGTAATCGGTGGCAACATGAGTGGCTGGAAAATTCTGGGAATCGACATCCACAAGTTGCCAAGGTTGAGAAATACCTGATTTTTTTTTAAGAGGCAGAACGCTGGGTCCCAAAAACTTACCTGCGGGTGTTGTAACAAATACTGATTTTGCCAGTTAATGATGAATAAAGTCTTAAGACGGTTACCAGAATATAGCACCAGATTGGGAAAGAGGTTGATGATGATTGCAAAAATATAAACATTGAGGATGGATTGCACGATGACGTCATATAATTCTATACCAACCTAGGAAGGAGGTCTTGCTTAATGATGTGTCTCATAGGATGAAGAATTTTATGTGTAATTTGTAGACCAAATCAGTTCAAACTGGATTTTGTTTAGACTTGGCCCTAGGTAACGGAAGTAGTCATTTAAATAAGAAGGGCTGCTCATCTACATTTTTAACTGTAAGAAATTCAAATTAATTTACTTATCCCTGAGTAAATCCTTACGTTGTAAGGAAACTGTAATTTGCAATAGCAGGACTGAACAATGCCAACAAAATGACAAGTCTGAGTTTAGCGGTGCATCCAATCTTCCCAAGTAGCTTTATCTGTAACGCAATATTTTAAGTGTGTGACAACACACTAAAATACGGTAACAGAAAGTCTGGTTTTGCGTAAAAATTGCCTGTTTTTCTACGAGATTAAATCCACTAATATTTTGTGGAGATAGTATAGATCTGTATAAAAACAAGGGTAGAAATGAACCTTTACAACGATCGCAAGTGTTATTCTGTCTCTGAAACATTATGCCTAAATATTTTATCACTTATTATGAATTGTACTAATCTCAAAAGCTGGAATTACGCCATTTGAAGATGATTACAGATTTGCAAACAGGAACCATGGTGGAATATCAGAGAAATTCAGGTCAAAATGAATAGGAGACGTAGATGAGGTGGAAAGAAGCAGTTAGATTATATTCTCCAGAATAGCAACAATCAGATTTTCCTAAGAAAGGAATATAAACTTTGGAAATGACAACTATTTTAAGTTTTGATCCTTGCGTCCTCAAGGCCTGTGAATACTACTTAGCTCTGGTCTGAGATTTATTTTCCTCCACAAATAAGGCCACAGAGATCTTTGTAATGGAACAATCATTTAAATTCCAGAAATAGTTTAATTTGGAACTATCGCACTATAGTTCCTATGTGAAGTCTTGCGTAAGTTTCACTGACCTCATTCGTTGTCATCATACATCGCAACATACAGCAGGAAGAGAAAATCCGGGACAGGCTTGTGCATTAAAACATTGCCACATATTTCGTTTGGACAGATGGCAATCTTTGAAGAGGTTTATTTCTAACCACTCATTTTCAGTGTACTCAAATTGTCGTGTGTTTTGTGTCAGGTGTTAGCGGCGAGTACCTTCAAGACAAACCGTTCAAAGGCAACACACGCATTTTCAAGAGATGGTCACAAATTCAAGGTACAAAACTGGTCCATTAAGCACTTAGCTTTATTCTACAAAAGATTATTCAACAAAAGAGCTTTTTTTTCCCATTGGTACAGATTCCTAAAAGGTCTAAGGAGATGCTCAACAGTCAACAATGTCCTCAGGAAATGTCAAGTTGAATTTAGGCTCCGACCGCCTCCTTTCTCCCCAACAAAAAGAGATAAAAGCTTGAAAAATTCCACTTTTAGGGTTGCTACCTTTGGAGCCAACAGAAAATCATTTGCCTAATCATCCATCTCAGGCAATGACTGAACCCGAGACAGAGATCCCGATTTAAATTTTTTTCCGTCGTTCAGCTAAAACAGCAAACTCGGTGTGAAGCATCTAATTTCCTAATTTCTCGCATGCAAACAGAGAACACAGGTGCTATGATTGCCATGACAAAAAGCACAGGTATCCCCATTAAAGTGTACCTGAAATGGCTGAAACAATCACTTCCTTCTTTGAACATGTTAGTTAGAAGAACTAACTAACTAAAGTAAATTTGGGCAAAGTCTTAGCAGCGATTAAAAAAACGGGGGGAGAAGACTATTTTTGAGTGGTTTATATCTTTATATCAATAAAAATTGTTTAAAAAAAAATCTGCGAAACAATTTCGGGAATGAATCTCAAAACGATTTTATTCGTAGTTGTCTCCTATAATCAATCCAGTATAAAAAAATACAGGCTTCGTATCCTCGGTCTCGACAAATGCTCGAAACGCAACTATAATTGAACAGTTAAAACACCGGGAACAAGGCAGGAATCGCACCCTTCCCAACGCACATACGTTCCCCGCATGTTTCCGACGAGTTAATAATCCAAACGAAAATTTGTAGAAAGATGATCAGAAGTCAGCTCATTTACAGACTTTTCCCCTCCGTTTATTACCTAGCTTCCCTCAGCGTCAGAACTTCTATAAACGAACAAAGGACGTGAATCACAAGGAAATTTTTATGCACGCCAGAAGAGCATCTTCGGAGCGTGATCTTTCGAACCTCCCCCGGATGTGGGGAGTGCGAATACATCTTCAATGATCTGCTTTTTTAAAAAATCAATTATCAGAAAAACCAGCTATTCCAAGCCCATGCTGGTGAAAGCACGGCAGGCAAGAATCCGTATTGTACGGGGAAGAGTATGAGTAGGCTGGGAGGAGGCTGGCATTGGAGCAAAAAAACACCAAAAAGCGTTCAAACCTGGGGTGTCTATGGTGTCGTTTGGGGGAAAACTGGGGAGTTTCTACACCTACTTCACACGTTGGATGGGCTCCAAACGCTGACAAGCAAAGGTGGAATTTAAGACAGCTGGTCAGTTCAGCAGGATTCTTGGCAACTTATGACACATACGCAGCTTCAGTCGCAGCCAGACATGAATATATATGAATATATATATATATATATATACACACACACACACACATACACACACACACACAAACTAAATACTGCTTTTAAATGCAATACCTCAAAAGCACGTTGGTGATATCCTAACAAGGAAACGTGCGCGCGTATACATATATATATTTATATTTATTTATATTCATTGATTGGAGAGGAGCTTGAAACTTTGCATTGGGGGAGGGGAAGGGAGGCCTCGAGGGGAGCCCGCAATCATGCTCTTGGACCAGCGGCGAGTGAGGAGCGTTAAGTCTCTGCTTCTTCATCGTCATCGCTGCCTGCCATGCTGCTGTCTGTGGACGCCGCGACATCTTCGCCGGCTCCTTTGTGACGATCTCCTGCTCCCTCGGCGGCTTCGGCGGCCCCGTTATCTTGAGACGGGGGGTCTCTCTTGACCGCTTGAGGGCCGCTTTCGGAAGAATTGGCATCCGGTGGCTTTTTGGGCAGTTCTTGGTTTGGATCCCCTAAAAATTCTTGCCACCCTTTTAGTCTCTCTTCTCTTTCCCGGGAAGTTTCTTCAATCTGGGGCGAGACACAATTGTAAATATTTGAGGAGGAGGAGAAAGAGGGGAAGGGAAGGCGTGTTCAAAGACATTTCAAGGCATTTTCTGTTTCGTGATCAAGAGCTTAGGTGTCGATTTTAAAATGTGATTTGGGGCAACCACTGGGTCACAAGAATCCGACTTCCACAGCATGTCATTAAACGGTTTTGTTCTAGGGATCAGAAATCCCTTTTAAAAGGGATTTCAGAACCCAAGTGCAAAGCATGAAGAAGCCCTCTTAAATAACTAAGTTATTCGTTTTACGAGTCCACCAAGACTCCCAGAGGCTGTTTGGACAATGTCCCTGCAAACGTCTTGGCAAGATTTCAGAACTGGTTGGCCATTAACCCCTTCTTCCTAGGGCTGAGAGTAAAGGTAAAGGTAAAGGTTCCCCTCACACATATGTGCTAGTCGTTCCCGACTCTAGGGGGTGGTGCTCATCTCCGTTTCCAGCTTTGAAACAAGCCAGCGCTGTCCGAAGATGCCTCCGTGGTCATGTGGCCGGCATGACTCAATACCAAAGGCGCACGGAACGCTGTTCCCTTCCCACCAAAGGTGGTCCCTATTTTTCTACTTGCATTTTTACCTGCTTTCAAACTGCTAGGTTGGCAGGAGCTGGGACTAGTCACAGGAGCTCACCCCGTTACGCGGCACTTCGGATTCGAACCGCTGAATTGCCGACCTTTCAATCAAAAGCTCAGTGTCTTAGACAATGAGCCACTGCGTCCTTTTGAGAGGGAAGGATCGGCCCCAATTTGCCCAGCTAGCTCCATCCCTAAGGCAGGATTAGAATTCAGCCTCCCAGTTTCGATCCTGCAGTCTTTAACTGGCTCCCTTCATTACTCATACTTGTTTTTTTAAAAAACAGAAAACTCATAACCTTCGTCAAGCCAAATATACCTGATAATCAGTTGTACCGTCCCACGTTTCCACAGAGAGCTGCCGTCCACCAAACCATCGTCCATTCAGCGCCTGTATGCAAACGTCAGCCTCTTCGGATTCCTTGAAGGATACAGAGGCTACCCCATCTGGATGCCTCTACAGAAACAGGAAGGAGAAAGCCATCAAATTAGATTTAGGCATCAGCCGTATTTAAGAGAAGGCCCTACTTCTGAATCACAAGTACAGTCCCCTAAAGGTAAAGGTTCCCCTCGCACATATGTGCTAGTCATTCCCGACTCTAGGGGGCAGTGCTCATCTCCGTTTCAAAGCTGAAGAGCCAGCGCTGTCCGAAGACGTCTCCGTGGTCATGTGGCCGGCATGACTAAATGCCAAAGGCGCACAGAACGCTGTTACCTTCCCACCAGAGGTAGTCCCTATTTTTTCTACTTGCATTTTTTATGTGCTTTCGAACTGCTAGGTTGGCAGAAGCTGGGACAAGTCATGGGAGCTCACCCCGTTACACGGCGCTAGGGATTCGAACTGCTGAACTGCCAACCTTTTGATCGACAAGCTCAGCATCTTAGCCGCTGAGATGTGGCTAAGCCACTGAACCACCCCTAGGGATTTACAAAATATGATAAAATGACCTCTGTTCTAAACTGCCATTTTTATGGGAAAAAGACATTGAAATCATTTTAAGTTGCTTTGGATATCACCTTTTCCCGATTATTCTCCTAACGCCTCTCTGTAATGATTAGAATACCTGTTTTTTCCAGAAGTCTAGTAATCTTTCCACGTTATCATCTGATTATAAGCTTTCAACTGTCAAATGCAGCATGTTTTAAAAACCTGATTTCAATTTTAAAAATGTGGCTGCTATCCCAAATCTCACAATACGGACATAACGTTTTCTAAAAGTTCAGCCGTATTCCAGTGACACACTGAATAATGAAATTTTGATAAAATAAGTTGGTTCTCCATCAAACAAACAAGATGATTCTATAAGTGGAGCCTGACTGGTGGGGTAATTATTAGGAGTGCTTTTGTAGAAGAACGTTTCAAAAGTACAACGCAAAATTAGGACTGAGTATTTGCGATACGTACATCAAATATAATGACTTTCTTTACTTGACCAAATTTTTCACATTCTGTCCGTAGATCTTCCCGGATCTCATTTAGCACTAAAGGGTCCTCCTGGAAAGACATTTTAAAGCATATTTTTAAAACACACCCAACGCTTTCAGAAAGCGAGGATAATTTCACAGGACAATTCCGGCACTCTGACAAATCAAATGGGACCAGACAATCTTGCCTGGATTATTTGCTGTGTGCTTTTCCAAAGGTTGTTGGGTTCTGTTTTCATCAACGCTCAAAAGCACAGGTTGAACAGAAAACATCATCCTATAAATCTCTTTAGCCGATCCGAATGGATACCGACTGGTCTTGTCTCAAGGGCTAGGAAACCTTGCAAATTCCATGCATGTTGGGACTACGGGCCCCATGACTCCCAACCCTTGGGTAAATATAAAGAGATGAACAGATAAAGGAGCCCTGGTGGCACAGTGGTTAAACTGCAGCATTGCAGGCAAACTCTGCCCACCGCCTGGAGTTCGATCCCCGATTGGCTCAAGGTTGATTCGGCCTTCCATTCTTCCGAGGTCATAAAACGAGGATTGCTGGGGGCAATATGCAAATAATCATTTACATTGCAACCACCCAGAGAGTGCTGTAAAGTGCTTTGTGAAGGTATCTAAGCTTAAATGCTATGGCTAAATACGTTTGGAGTTATGTCCCACTGGAGGGTAACTTTATGCCTTCAAATACATACAGGAGGAGCAAATTAAAATTGCTGGATATGACAGTCCCAACAGCCTCAGCCAGAAACAGCCTAAAAATGGAACGATCCTTTCTAACTTTAGCTGGCCCTATTATGCCACAAACGCTTCTCGGCTTGTGACGAGGCCAATTTCAGTCGTCATCTTTGAGAGGCGACCCGTTCCCAGGATTTAGGGAGGAGGGATTACAGTTTATGACCCCCTGCTGGATTTTGTTTTT
This sequence comes from Arizona elegans, assembly GCA_022577455.1. NCBI lineage: Eukaryota > Metazoa > Chordata > Lepidosauria > Squamata > Colubridae > Arizona > Arizona elegans. The sequence continues at coordinate 1,989,045 of JAKOOJ010000060.1, read as the reverse complement.
TTTTTTTAACCCACCTCAAAATCTTTGGGATGGAACATGTTTCTGATGACGATAACCTTCTCGTGTCGCAATCTCACTTTCTCCCCTTTCTTCTCCGGCCGCCAATCCAGCAGTCTAATGAAACGAAGCAACATTTAAGAGGTTGAGGGGTGGATCTCTTCAGTGTCTAAAAGCATTTGTTGAAAAAAGAAATTAACTGAATGCTTCTGAAATCAAAGCTGGCAGAACTTTTCTTGCCCCACTGAAGATATTCCAACTTTGGGTCTGCTTCAGCCTCCTGGTGCGGAGCTTTGGCCGAAGGCTGGAGGGAAGCGCCACTGGTGGCGAAAAGTCAGAGGGCCTCGTTCCAGTGGGACTGCATCATGGCCTGGAACTAGCTGACCATCTCAGACCTCCCTGAGGTCCGAAAGGTTGGTGACCCCTGATCTATAAGCCACCTACATGAAAGGTAACTTGACAGCTATATCCACATTTTATTAGGAGCTGCCCTCCTGGGTGATTTGAGCTGTTTTAAAGATTAAGCTTTCGTGCATTTTTAAAAATAAATACAACCCTTTAAAATCCCAGGTTTCATGAAAAGGCAAACCTAGCCACATTTTCCATGGGCAAATATACTTATAAAGGTTTTGGGGGTATCTTAACAAACAGCCACATACTTTTGCTGCTGGGAGAGCTTCTTTTTGTAATCTTTGCATTTCTTTTTCTTCTTGCTGGCATCGTATTCCCCCTTAAGCTGGAACTGGGCAACTTCCACATGCAGTTTGTAGCCTCGGATTTCTTTCTCATCCAGCAATTTCAGCGCAAGTTCAACAGATTCTCTCTGGGAAAAGAGAAGAGAGGGAAAAAAAATCCTGGTTTACAACTTCTTTTTTCCACCTAAACAGACAAAAGAAAAAATATTTGCGAGAGATTAAAACACGCTCCTCATAAATCTTGTTGATGTCTGTAGGAATGCCCAGAAGTTTAAATTAAATTGACTTGAGATAAAAAGAGAGTCAAAGGGGCTGGAGATCTATGTTTGCAATAACAATGGCAACCACAAGATCACCGCAAAAGGTATATTGTAAGAGAATAAACAACTAACCTTTAAGTAACAACAGAGCCCGTCGCCTTTAAGGTTTCCTTCCTTGTCTTTGTAAAGTTTGATTTTTGGTTCCTCCGTTTGAAGATCGCGCATAACGATACCACATTTTGACATGACGTCCACAAACTCATCTTTTGTAATGTCTGGCGGTAAACCTGGAAAGGTAAAGTTTGAAGAGATACAAATTACACAACAAATCCAAACTGCATTTTTAACATTACCATACAAGGTTTTTTTTTTTGTTTTTTGCCACAGTCTACATTTTCTCCCCCGTGGTGTCTTTTGTTTATTCCCCCTCATTCAGCACAGTCTGATAGCTTTTGGAATTTGGCAGCGTTAGATCCCAAACTGTGAGGGGGGAATAAATATATATAATGCCACTAAAGGAACAATCATCGTTCACTTCAAGTTTTTCTAGCTCTCAAGCTGGATATAAAGTCCTTAAAGCAGTTCTGCAAATTTTGTACTCTCCGTTCAAAATATAAGCCTTGGGACCTGTGGATATGTTTGAGGTGAAACCTGCAAGGTTATTTTATCGGTGACAGCGGATTTATCTGCTCCTTGGATTCAATAAGGATGAAGAGGTCTACAGCAGCAGCCCGCCCGCCGCCCCCCCCCCCCCAAAAAAACCTTTTGGGCACCAGTTCCGCGAAGTCTTTCCATGGACTTGGAAAGGGGGCGTGGTTTCACGTGCTTCCTGTATCCCATGGATGGGGGCTTGGCTTGTATGCGCGGCCCGGTTTCTGGTATGCCGCGGCCCGGTGCCAGTCCATGGACCAGGGATTGGGAACCCCTGGTCTATAGTACAGCCATTAAGCCTGAGATCCAACACCTTTTAATACAGAGCAGAATGAGATCGCGGTGTCAACTCTGAAGCGAACCTGATTGGGGCCATTTTGGAGGCTTTAGGGTTGCCACCATGCGAGGAAGGGATAGGGAGGGGGAACATAGTTAGATGGCGGTTTTGTAGCGGTTTTCTATGGGAACCAAGGTCATTCCAACAGGTGGCTGGAGAAAGGAGGAGTGAAGTAACCAGGCAACTGGCCAGCACCTTGACTGGACCATGTGACTGATTGTTTGGGGAAAGGGTGGGGGGAACTTTCACTTTTAATTAGGTGAAAACCGTGGGAACCTTCAGAGTCGGTTTTCCCCAGTTTGTGCCAATATGGTATCTCCAATAAAATTGTTCTGAGGAATCTGGAGTTCTGATTTTTTTTTTAAATTAATAATTTTTATTAAACAGTTTTTTTAAAAACAGGGAACTCTCTTCTTTTGATGTGCCTTGTGTTATCAGAGACAGAAGTCTCTGCCAGGCCAGTCAGGACAGCACCACGATGGTGGGGGCTTCAGAAATGCCGTGCATTTTACAAGCATTATACAGCTGCGAAACTGGAGTCCATATCAAGCACGCCAAAGGTCCCAAATGCTGCAACGGGCTCTTCCAGATGCAGCAGGAGGGCGTTTTCCAACTCAACTGCAGTTATGGAGCCATGCATCCAACGTTGGATTGCCACAAAGTGATTGTCTAATTAGGAAGTGGTTAAAGGAACGTGATTGGATTTTGTTTATAGAGGTGCTGGCCTCACATTTAAAGCATAGCAATACATCCACCCTTCATTAAAATGGAGACAAACTGATTATAAAGCCTGCGTGCCGTTGTGCAGCAACTTTTGAGTTTTGAGGCACTTCACAAATAATTCAAATATATAGGACTGGATTTATTCAATACATGTCTTACTTATCGCTCTTCCTATCCACTTAAAATTTTACTCCACGTGGTTCTTAAGTCCAGAGGCAAAGATTTCATGTACCGTGAAATACTTGAAATGATATTTAAGGGTTTGAATCCATTTCAACGGAGAACCGCAGCAGCATCACACCCAGCAGACTCAAGACTGCTCCTCACCTGTCACATAAACATTTGTGTTTTTCTGTTCTTCGACATGAAACCATCCTAGAGGGGAGATGAGGATAAGTTAGGATTGCACCTCTACAGAAAAGAGAACAGCTCTTCAGATTGAAGTTCACATCAGACTGGGGGAAAAAAGAAGACAATCCTGGGATATAAACAGCCTGACCTGGGATAAATGGCACCTTCCTATCTTCACACCTATCCAAGCTTTAATAACATTGACAACTTCCTACAAGTTGGCTGCAATTTGATCCTTTTAACATTAGGCTTTCTGAGTCTGAATGGCTCTAAAGGTGCTCCTGAATGACCGCCCACAAAAGCACAACTCCGCAGGAAGACAGACATCTCTTCTTGAACAGCAAACTACTTCTAAGTCATGCACAATGGAGCCGCTTGCCTGCTTCGGCTTTTCTTTTCTCTCCTTTCTGTTTAAGGTCTGAGGGCAGCGGCTGCGATGGTTTGGCTTCTACCGGCGGCTGAGCCTTGGAACCCGGTGCGGCTTTAGAGTCAGTCTTTGCAGCGGAGGCCGAGGTATCGGAGCCTTCGGTGGGAAAGCCGTAGTTAGCATGGTACGTTGCCAAGAAATCTTCAGTAACCTAAAAGAAGACATTGTTCAGGAAACCAATTAGAGACTAAATTAAGGTTTAAGTGTGAGCTACTATACTGCAAGAATTGAGGGCCCGAAGTGGCCTCCTGAAACAAAATAATGCAGATCATGTTCTATTTTTAACTGTTCATAATGGCACTACAACTGATAGGCAGCTTAGAGGGATGACTGGCAGGCCTGCAGAGAGGGGGTAAAAGGATGCTACTCTAGGTTTACTACAGAAAGCTACTCGGAGCACCAGCATTATCTTTGAGATCAAGTCATCAAGGAGTTGCAGAATGTTTACTCTCCCTTTACACACTGCCTGCAAAATTGCCTCTCTTTGGACATCTAAAAATGCTGTCACCTGTCCCCATTCTTACAAATATTCTTCAGAACTTAGTCAAGAAAGTCAGGATAATTTTCAGGAGCAACTGCTCTTCACCTGATTCAGCAGAAGACTTGCACAACATAGATACAAGTCCACATTAGATACAGCTCGCAGGTTAATAACCCTGGGTTTAGATGCCAATTTAGAAAACAAGGTAAATAATTTCTAGAAGAGTGAGAAGAAGTTGGAATCCACACATCTGAAAAGTTGCCAAGGTTGAGCGGAAAAAAAACACCAACCCACTGAATTATTGTTTGAGAGTTAAAAGCCTTAAAGTTAAAAGCATTTGATGTAATCATCGCCTTTACTTATCTTTTTTTAATAAGGCAGGTTGAAAACCTAGTAAAGGGATCCTGCCAGAGAGATAAGGAGGGTCAGAAGGATAGCAAGCCAAAGGAAGAAGTAAGAAAATCGAGGCTGGCCAAGAGCTGGACAGGTTCAATGCTCGTCTCAAAAAATGGCATTTTGCCCCAGGAAATGAGGACTATTATTAGCAAAGTCCACTGCTTACTCAGCCTGAAGTTTGAAACTTTAGCTGGAGTTGGCAACTTTATTTTATGAGTGTGTGTGTTTATATATTTTATTTATACATTTTTCTTTAACATACATAAACGCTTAGTAAACAGTGTATTATCTTGATCAATTTGCTTATACATAATAATGTTTTCCAGTTTGCAATTTCTACCTCTATTATCCAACCATTGATAGAACAAATCCCATGTTGAAAAATATTTCTCTATCTTCTTTATCTTTTATCTTTAATGTCAACCTATCCATTTCTGCACTTTTATTGTGTGTGTGTGTGTGTGTGTGTGTGTAGATAGATGAGATATAGATATAGGAGAGAGAGATGATAGATAGATACTGTGTTTCCCTGAAAATAAGACCGTCTTATATTTTTTGAACCCCGAAATAAGCGCTTGGCCTTATTGCCATGCACTCAAAAGCCCGATAGGGCTTATTACCAAGGGATGTCTTATTTTGGGGAAACAGGATGGATGGATGGATAGATGATAAATAATACTGTAGATGATTGATAGATGATAGATATGGATGGGTGGATAGATGATAGATAGAAAGATAGATAGATAATAGCTGAATAGATAGATAGACTGTAGTTGATTGATAGACAGATGATAGATAGATATGGATGGGTGGATAGATGATAAGATGGATGGATGGATAGCCTGTAGATGATTGATAGACAGATGATAGATAGATATGGATGGGTGGATAGATAAGATGGATGGATGGATGGATAAACTGTAGATGATTGATAGACAGATGATAGATATGGATGGGTGGATAGATGATAGAAAGATAGATGGATGGATGGAAAGACTGTAGATGATTGATAGACAGATGATAGATATGGATGGGTGGATAGATGATAGAAAGATGGATGGATAGATAGACATACTGTAGATGATTGATAGACAGATGATAGATAGATATGGATGGGTGGATAGATGATAAGATGGATGGATGGATAGACTGTAGATGATTGATAGACAGATGATAGATATGGATGGGTGGATAGATGATAGAAAGATAGATGGATGGATGGAAAGACTGTAGATGATTGATAGACAGATGATAGATATGGATGGGTGGATAGATGATAGAAAGATGGATGGATAGATAGACATACTGTAGATGATTGATAGACAGATGATAGATAGATATGGATGGGTGGATAGATGATAAGATGGATGGATGGATAGACTGTAGATGATTGATAGACAGATGATAGATATGGATGGGTGAATAGATAAGATGGATGGATGGATGGATAAACTGTAGATGATTGATAGACAGATTATAGATATGGATGGGTGGATAGATGATAGAAAGATAGATGGATGGATGGATAGACTGTAGATGATTGATAGACAGATGATAGATATGGATGGGTGGATAGATGATAGAAAGATGGATGGATAGATAGACATACTGTAGATGATTGATAGACAGATGATAGATATGGATGGGTGGATAGATGATAGATAGAAAGATAGATAGATAATAGCTGGATAGATAGACAGACTGTAGATGATTGATAGACAGATGATAGATATGGATGGGTGGATAGATGATAGATAGAAAGATAGATAGATAATAGCTGGATAGATAGACAGACTGTAGATGATTGATAGACAGATGATAGATATGGATGGGTGGATAGATGATAGATAGAAAGATAGATAGATAATAGCTGGATAGATAGATAGACTGTAGATGATTGATAGACAGATGATAGATATGGATGGGTGGATAGATGATAGAAAGGTAGAAAGAAAGGTAGAAAGAAAGAAAGGTAGAAAGAAAGATAGATAGATAGATAGATAGATATGGATGGGTGGATAGATGATAGAAAGATAGGTACGATAGATGAGAAAGAAAGAAAGAAAGAAAGAAAGAAAGAAAGAAAGAAAGAAAGAAAGAAAGAAAGAGACATGTAGATGTATTTTAGAATGTATATGTCACCCCTCTCGCTCTCCAGAGCAACCACCGTGCAGTCCATCTGTAGACAGGCGAGGCAGGGACGATGATGCGAAGAAAGAAAACCATCTCCGCCTTTAATGGAATTCTTTGGCTTTTACCAGAGAGGCCAAAAGGAAAGGCTCCCCACTACCCCTGAAGGAAGACTTCTGCAGCCTGAAAACCAGAAGGCCCTCCTCCTCCTCCTCCTCCCCCCCACGTCAACCCCCCCCCACCAACCCAACTTTAGGACTACAACGCCCATCAGCCTCCGCCTGCAGGGGGAGAGGCAAAATCCCGACGTGTGTGTCCCCCCCCCACTCCCCAAATCCTGGACGGGGGGGGCGGCTTTGGCTTCCCTCGCTCTCGCGTCCGTCGTCCCCCCCCCTCGCGCTGTGCAGGATGGGTCTTGTAGTCGGGCCCACCTTGGGGAACCAGGCCTTCTTGTCGCGGTCCCACTCGTACTGGGTGCCGTCGGCGGGGTCGGTGTAGGTGAAAGGCTCGTCGCCGGCCTCGCCCTCCTTCCGCTCGTAGAGCTCCTGCAGCCGCAGCTGCTGGTGGAAATCCTCGTTGCGATCCGAGCCTCCGACGCTCATGGTGCCGCCCGGTTCGTCGACGACGACGCCTCCGCCTCCTCCCGCGACGTTTCTCACCACCAGGGCGCCGCCCGGGCCCGGCCCGGCCTGGAAACGCCTCACAGAAGGCCCGGCGCTAGGGCGCATGCGCGGGGGCTCTGCTACGCACGCGCGGCCACGCCCCCACCCCCTGGCGGCCTGGCTCCGTTCGGGCCTCCCCGTCCCGAGTGGGCGCCGCTCGGAGCAACGGAGCCCCGTCGGCTCTTCCGATTCCCGCCGCCGCGGTAAAAGCCGCTTTTTCTCGCCTCAGCGGTGACAAGGCTGCTGCGCAGACGCAAATAAGGCGCTTCCCGGCCGTCGCGTCTGAGGGAAGTTTTATTGCGCAAGCGCAGAAGCGCTCCCCTGCCTCGAAAGTCTCCTCTTGTCCCTCCTGTTATTTAGCTGAAGAGAATAAGGCCCCCGGGTCGCTCACTGCGCAAGAGCGGAAGTCGCTTTTCGAAAAGAAGGCGGGCCTAGCCCGAAAAAACTGCCATAAACAACAACAAAGACAGCCAATAAGCTTCGGAGTTGAGCCGTCCGTCAGAGGGCTGCCGAGAAGGGAAGGGCGGAAGGAGGGAACTACGCATGCCCAGAAAGAATACCCTAATCCTTTTGGGAAGAAATATTTTATTTTTCTCCTTCCTAAACAAATAAAGGAAATGTTCCTCCCCAGTTTTCATCCATTTCCATTCCATGTCAACAGTAGGATCATGGTGCCCATACAGTTCATATGGAAGAAAGAGACTTGACTGCAGCTCCCATCATCCCCAGCCTGCATGCCTCCGCCCCTGTTTGGATGAAATGCGGGTTGTACAATAAAATTCTATAAATTCTACTCTTATATGTCATCCCAACCTGATGTGATCTGGAGCTGCTGAACAATGAAGCCCATCATCCACAGCTTGCAACCTCCTGTACAGCCAGTGGCCTACAGCAGAGGCTGGGCGGGAACAATGAAGCCCATCATCCACAGCTTGCAACCTCCTGTATAGCTAGTGGCCTCAGCAGAGGCTGGGTGGATACAATGAATCCCATCATCCATAGCTTGCAACCTCCTGTACAGCTCATCCAATGGAGAAAATAAAGCAAGATATTCTACGGGGTTTTTTTTTACTATAAAGCAGTGTTTTTCAAACTTGGCAACTTTAAAACAGTGGATTTCAACTCCCGGAATTCCCAGTCAACCTGAAAAACACTGCTATTAAGGAAAATCCTCAGACCTCAAAACTGAGATGGACGCTTTATTTACTTTCTTGTTAATAAAACTTCAGAGGAATCACACCCATAAATTAAGCTCCTTGCCTTTGTGGCTGTAAAGCATCAAGCCTTTGAAATCGATACTCCAGAGCAAAAAATATCTCACTGTCATACTCAACGGAACGATAATTCAAATGTAAGAGGGAAACCCTTGTGCAGAAGGGCCATTAAATCACCATCCAACGAGCTGTCAGAAGGACTTGCTGGAGATGTAATTTTAGATTTGTCAATAACCTTTTCCCTTCCATCTCTACTTTGGTCCCGACTGCCTTGTTAGAGATACCTTCATACTTCCAAAATAGAAAAGCAGCGTCACAATTTTGGCCCAGAGATGCACTAGATCTGAGCTGAGTTAGCATGGTTTCCAGATGATGGTGATTTTTATAATCTTAAATGGAATGTATCCGTTGCATATTTGAAAAAAACCCAAACAGCGTCAAAAGTTTATAGAGTTTCAAAATATTCAGATCAGAAAAGCAGTTTAAATAATTCATTAGCATAGGAACTCAGAACGTATTGTGATACTGTAATAATAAGGCGGTAGAATACCTGCCTTCTTTTGGGCAGTACCAGCTGCAGATACCAGCTCAGTCCAGTTGGTTATTCTTTTACTTGGGTAAAACTAAATGCATTCATTTAATATTGAACTCACTGAATTCAATGGCACTTCTGGGAAAACAGTGATTTAGACTGCGCTGAAACCAGCAGCATTGCAGTCCTGTTGGAGGTTTTCTTTTGCTGGAAATTCAGTAAAGTTAAATGCGATATAATTTCAAATGAATGCGCAAATGATGACAGCTAATGAGTGCAATGGTTGGAGGGTACATGGGATGGGCTCTCTGCTAAAATAAAGCCAGGTCATGGCACACACTTGAAAGTAAATCAGGAAGTCTGTAATTGTGGAGTCCGTTTGGCAAGAACAAAGAATGCTTATCCACAAGTAATATGCATGTGTAAATCTTGTAATAATTCTGGGTAGTTAGAAAACTGATAAAAGTAATAAGAGTTAGACAACTTGCAGGCCTCAGCTAAAAGTTAGGAATACAGATGGCCTGCAGCCAATAAAATGTGTATTAGATAACTCCTGGGGCATTCATTAGCCAAGGCTTAGGAATAGGGACAGCTAGAGACCAATAGAACAAATTGTAGAATTATTACTAAAATGTTTATTATTAAACATTTACATAATAACATCTTATTATCTTGCCTTGTCCTGCCTTCCTCTTTAGTGAAAATGTATAAAGCTTTCTTGGTTCTTGGCATTTTGGCCAGGAGCCCTTTTCCTTGGAGTACTCCAATAAAAAGCAATAAAAAAAACCCTGCATCTCATGTCTGGCATCCTTCATTGGCCTCGGCACCAGGCTCAGACCCGAATTGGGCTTTATATTTATTTATTTATTAGTTTATTAGTTTGATTTATATGCCGCTCTTCTCCGGAGACTCAGGGCAGCTTACAATGCATTAAGCAATAGCCTTCATACTTTTTTGTATATACCTGCTTAGTAGGGCTTTTTTGCCCCCCCCCCCCGCCAAGCGGTGTTCTATTTTATACAAAGTCAGCTTATTGCCCCCAGAAACTGGGTCCTCATTACAGGGCTATAGGGTTTTTTAAAGTTTAGTATGTATAATTCAGCCACCCTGACGCATAAACAATGATTAATGATGTGTGTTGAACCAACTGTGTCTTGGTCAACAAACCACACTACAGCAAATAATAGCTTAGTGAGGGATGTGACTCAAATCCGTAGGGAAATGTGCAGTTTATCCTGGCCCGAGCTCAAAAATTGCACCATGGGGAGCATAATAAAATCTAGAGCTTCTTTTTCCTCCCTCTGTGTAGTCCAGCGTCAGTAGAAACAATCCAGCAGTTGGTCCCTTATTTAAGTGGGGATTTTCCCCTGCAGCATACTCAAAGGAGCAATCCTGTAACCAAAACCCTGGGAAATATAATAGCTCCAGGTCCTCCACTTCGTTTGAATGATGGTAGAAATTGTTGATCAAGAGAAGGAGGCTTGTAATGACAACCGTTAAGATTGTGATAGCTAAAAACAAAACAAAAGCAGAGTTCTCGAACTCACAGGAAGTTCCAAGATGAAAAAGAATCTCGAAATCATTGGGCCAAGCTCATCTTGGGGGAAAAAAGTATAGAACGTTACCATATATGCCGAGCAATCAATATTGATGATAAGCCTACACCCAACTCTTTGATGAAGATGGTCTCACAACTGGACATGGGTCGAACCTCATAAAATTAGAAATTGGCCGCTTTGGACTCTTCTGTGCTCTAACATCAGAGGTTTTCCCCGAAGAGATTGGACAATCATTTGTCTGGAGTGGTTTATAGGGTTTCCTGCCTGAACAGGGGGTTGGACTAGAAGACCTCCGAGGTCCCTTCCAACTCTGTTGTTCAATAACACGACACGGAATCGGTTACCATTCCCTGTACTGAAAGCAAGCTTTATTAGGGCCACTTAACCATTTAAATTTCACAACAAGTTTGCAGTACGATGCTTTTTAATGATAAATGCAAACCTCTTACTTTGTTCAAGAAAGGGGTAAGGACGTTACAGGCAGTTCTCCACTTAACGGCCACCAGAATTTTTCATCGTGAAGCGATGTGCTTGTGAAATGTGTTGTGCCCAATTTTAATGACTTTTTCAGCCACAGGGCTTAAGCAAATCATGCAGTCCTTAAGCGAATATGGCTTCCCACCCCTGCCCCACCATTGACTTTGTGTGTTAAAAGCCTCCTGAGATGATCACGGATGACGATAATGACATGACTCCAGGATGCGGCAACCTTCATAAATAGACTGGCTTAGAGTATTACCTCCCGTATTTCATACAGTAGTGGCCAACATTGTGAAAACCTTTTGGGAAAAGTGTATTTTTGAGGTTGGATGGCTAATAACACCACTTTTTTGGGGAGTTTCAAGATAATCCTATTCCACTGCTAGAATGGCCTGGGAATAGCCCAGACCTTCTTAACCCAATGGAAAATCTATGGAGCCGACTAAAGAAACTTGTTAGTCAGAAGCGACCCAGCAATAAAACCCAGTTAATAGAAGCCATCCTTCAATCTTGGTTTCACATTATAACAGCTGCAGAACTAAAAGACTTGGTTCACTCCATGGGAAGACGTTGTAAGGCCGTCATTCATGCTAATGGTTACTCAACTAAGGATTAACTGACATGGTGATAGTTTTTGTATCTCTCGTTTTTTCTATGCGTTTCACTTTTCTTCTTTATATCGTAACTGCTATTCTAATAGCAAATCCTTCATAAAAGTGATTGCATTACATTCTTGATTAAATTATCTTTCCATGGATATATAATTTTATGGTACTACTCCCCCCAAAAAAGTGGTGTTATTAGCTAGTTTTAGAAAATACACTTTTCCCAAAAGGTTTTCACAATTTTGCCCACCACTGTGCATCTCCATAATAGCCTTGAATGCAGAAGCCAATGTCTTCAGAAGCAGAATATGAAGGGAAGGGCTTATTGCCCATTATTTGCAAGCAGTATATATATTTGCTGGGAGGATTCTGACGGTGTATGTGCCACTTTATGACTAATTGATGCTAATCCGTTGGTTTGTGTTTTTTTTTCATGAAACCTCTGTATCTCTTTCTAATGCAAGAAACAGTGGATGGAAACTAATCCAGGAGAGAAGCAACCTGGAAGTAAAGAGAAATTTCCCGACAAGTGAGAAGAATAAACAGTCGGAACGACTTGCCTCCAGAAGTCGTCAGTGCTCCATCACTGGAGGTTTTTAAGAAAAGATCGGACAACCATTGGTCTGAAATTGTAGAAAGTCTCCTCCTGCTTGACCAAGGGGTTGGACTAGAAGACCTCCGAGGTCCCTTCCAACTCTGCGATTCTGGTCATGCTATTTGAGCTGCTAGCCAGCCCTTTTCTCCTCCTGCAGTTGTCAGATAACAGCTCATCCTTTCCTTCTTACGCAGCTTCCAATGTTCTGTACCCTGATCTAAAGCAACCCAAGTTCTTGCTTCTCCTTGCAAGGGCCAAGGGCAGGGGTGAAATCCAGCAGGTTCTGACAGGTTCTGGAGAACCGGTAGCGGAAATTTTGAGTAGTTCGGAGAACCGGCAAATACCACCTCGTGGCTGGCCGCAGAGTAGGGTGGGAATGGAGATTTTGCAATATCCTTCCCCCAGGAATGGGGAGGGAATGGAGATTTTGCAATATCCTTCCTTTGCCACACCCACCACGCCCACCAAAAATGGATTTCACCACTGGCCAAGGGAATATGCGGGGTTTGATTAAGTTGAACATGCCTGGGAAGGCAGCTTGGGAGGAAAACCACGCAGAATGTGTGCATGTGTGAAACAGACGGCTGTGATTTGCAGCAAAGTTCTGTGATGGTGAGGTGTGAGATCTTAGGGATGCATTGGGAAGATTTCTGCCGAGTACAAGAAGCTCCTCATTTACCTTCGGCAATTTTCTGGATCTTGCCGGTCGATCTAGCGGGATGAAGTACAATTAAACGCTCTCCTCTTCTTTGGTGATGCTATAATCCGTGAGCAAAGTGACACTGATTTCCGAGCCCGTGACTGACATGGCTCTGCTCGGGGTGTGGGCCTGAGTGAGGCTGGCCCTTCTGACGGGCATCTTGGCTTTGCAGCACGAGATTTCCTTCTTGAAATGTTGGCGGAAGCTTTTACTCAGCCAGTAGAGAGCAAAGGGGTTGACGCAGGAATTGCTGAAGGCCAACGCCCGGGAGAAGATGGTGGCCACCAGATGGAAAGTGGACGTGTCTATGGAAGTGTGGTAGGTGAACGAACGGTACAGGTAAAGGATGTGGTTAGGGAGCCAGCAGAAGGCAAACAAGCCTACTAAGACGAGCACGGTTTTGGCCACTCGCTTGCGGGATTCAATCTAAGGGGGAAAATATGTGCAATTTATTTTTCCTGGTTTCTACACAGGCTTCTTTAAATAAACCAGCATCAACATGGCAGCAAGAGATAAACACTGCTAGACCTTTTTTGGCTAATTGATGACTCCAAAGAAAGGAACTAAATTTCTTTCCTTCTTTCTTTCTTTCTTTCTTTCTTTCTTTCTTTCTTTCTTTCTTTCTTTCTTTCTTTCTTTCTTTCCTCTCTCTCTCTCTTTCTCTCTTTCCTTTAAACCAATAATATAATGATAATATATAACAATCCATCCAAGCTATCTGGTTCTTGAGCACTACTCTGAATGTTGCACCATAAAAGCATGTCCCCTCAAGAGTCATCTTACGTTCTCCGACAAGCCAGGTAAATATTACCAATGCTGCATCCAACATGGGCAACTCCTTGGTGGAATTTACAGAAAGGGGTGTTTAATTTTAGTAATTAGACTCGGAAAAATATGGAGGAGGAACTCACCATTTAAATAATGGCGAGTGGAAGTTTTGTTGAGAAAACCAGTTTGGTGTAGAGCAGGGGTCAGCAACCTGTGGCTCAGGAGCCAAATGCGGCTCTTTGGGCCCTCTGCTGTGGCTCCCTGTCAGCTGATCCCACCACTGGCTGGCCCTGCCCCTCGCCCTCCCATCCCAGTCACTCCTCGCCTGGCCTGAAAAGGTAAGGGCAACGGTGGGCGATGGAGAAGCAGCCAGGGCAGACACAGAGAGATACAGAGAGAGGGGGAGAGAGAGATACAGAGAGAGAGGGAGGGAGGGAGGGAGGGGAGGGAGAGAGATACGTCAAAAGGATTTTGTGGTTCCTGGTGTTTTTTAACAACTAGTTCTCTGCCCTAATGACCAGCAGGGGAGGTGTGGCTGGGAGGGGTATCATGTGACTGGTGGAAGTGAGTGACATCGAGTTGGCCATGCCCATCCAGGCTTTGTGGCTCCCGGTGTTTTCTTTTCTCTGGGAAAAGGGGCCAAATGGCTCTTTGAGTATTTAAGGTTGCAGACCCCTGGTGTAGAGGTTAAGGCACGGGACTAGAAGCAGGGGAACGTGAGTTCCAGTCCTGCCTTAGTGATGGAACTCAACTGGAAGTCAACTGGGCAGGGATGTCCAACCTTGGCGACTTTAACACTTGTGGATTTCAACTCCCAGAATTCCCCTGAGGAGTCAAGGACTGACTTAGAGCAGCCTAGGTTCAGCTTCTTATTTTTTTTATACAAGCTAGGCTGGACTGCTGCTGATGCTGCTGCTTGACAGATTTTTCTCTGAGATACAAGCGGGGAAACATCTTGTCAGTTCCTTTCTGCCACTTATCAGCAGAAAACCAGAGCTGGGTGTAGCCTGTCCTTGATAAAAACAGCAAAGAAAACATGCTCTTATATAACACAAGAAGTAGAAGGGGAAAGGGTGCTACAGTTGTGAGAGAGAAAAAAAGACCAAATTTGCTTTTTTCTGGAGTTAAATTCCAGATCACTATGGATTAGGGCTGTGATGGCAAACCTGACGCCACAATAGAGTTGAGGGATGGGGTGGAGGGGAGAGACTAGAGATAGCTGGGGCTGTGTAGTCAAAATAAAATACTTTCTCCTGGGAACCAAGGACATTCTCACACCTGACCGGAGGAAGGAGGAGCAATGTCACCATACCTGCGGACCAGGGGTGAAATCCGGCAGGTTCTGACAGGTTCTGAAGAACCGGTGGTGGAAATTTTGAGCAGTTCGGAGAACCAATAGAGGAAATTTTGAGTAGTCCGGAGAACTGGCAAACACCATCTCTGGCTGGGGTGGGAATGGGGATTTTGCAGTATCCTTCCCCCAGGAATGGGGAAGAAATGGGGATTTTGCAGTATCCTTCCCCTGGAGTGGGGTGGGAATGGGGATTTTTGCGATATCCTTCCCCCACGAGTGGGGAGGGAATGGGGATTTTGCAGTATCCTTCCCCTGCCATGCCCACCAAGCCATGCCATGCCCAACAAGCCACGCCCACAGAACCGGTAGTAAAAAAAAATTGGATTTCACCTCTGCTGCAAACGCTGCCATGATTGGGCCACATGACTGATTGTTTAGGGTTGGGGGACGAGACTTTTAATTGGGTGAAAACCAAGGGGCCTCCCAGAGTCGGTTTTTACCAGATCTGTGCCAATTGGATATTTCCAATAAAGCTATTCTTTGAGGGATCCACCTGCCTCGGAGTTTTTGCTTGCAATGGATGTATTTACTTGGAATCCGGACAACCCAACTATCTAAGAAATGCAGGCTGTGAACCTTTGCCTACCTGCTTACGAGCGTGACCTTGCTCTTCTGCGGGCATACTGGATGTGCTTTTGTAGAGGGTCTTGGCAATCAGGAAGTAGTAGATAGAGATGATCGCTAGGGGTAAGATGTAGAAGATCAAGAAGCAAACCAGCGAGTGGACTTCCTGCAGGACACGTTCAGAGACGGGATACGGGGCGCAGGTTTCGAGCGTGGTGTTCTTCTCGGGCAGGTGGAAAGTATAGAGATCGGAAGATACAGCTTCCGGAGCGGCAAATAACATGGAGACGATCCAAATGCAAGCAACTTTGCAGCAGGTCTTCAGAACGGCATCTGAGTGGAGCTCCAAGGGTTTCACAATTGCCTTGTACCTACCAAAGAGAGTTTGCGTCAGCTCTTGGCGGGCTAATGAAATGACCGCAAAACAATAGAACACGATGGTCTTGAACACAAGAGCCGAGGTGGCGCAGTGGTTAGAGTGCAGTAATGCAGCTACTTCAGCTGACTGCTAGTTCAGCAGATCAGCGGATCAAATCTCACCGGCTCAAGGTTGACTCAGCCTTCCCTCCTTCCGAGATGGGTACAATGAGGACCCAGATTGTTGGGAGCAATATGCTATTTAGTATACTGTTGATTGTTGTAAGCCGCCCAGAGTCCTTGGAGAGTGGGCGGCATAGAAATATGATTAATAAAATAAATAAAATAATAATAAATAAAATAAAATAAGTGGGCAACTTTCTGTTGTGACCATTTCTGAGGAGAGAAGCTCAGTGAGCAGGAGAATGATGGGGTTGGGATCTTCAGGGTTTCCCCTCCTTTGTTTGGGGAGGGTATCGGGGGGCGGGCTGCGGATCCTTTGTTTTTCAAACTATGTGTCAGGCCTGGAAACTATTTTGGGTATTGGATCTTCAGGCCTGCCACATTTAAATTAAATTTAATTTAAATTTAAAAAATTTAGTGTTGTGGGAAACTGGGAGGAGGAATTGTATGGAGCTGGAAAGATATGTAGTCAAAATAACATTCCTTTCTCAGAGAGTCAAGGACATCCTGCCCTGTACCTGGAGAGGTGTGACTGAGAGGCATCTCCAGTTGGGACGGTGCTTTGATTGGATCATGTGATGGACATGTGAGTGCTGGGCAGGGACTTGGACTTTCTTTTGGGTGGGGAAAACCCAGAAGCTTTCAGCTTCGGGTTTTCCCAGATGTGCCAATATAATATCTCTAATGAAATGGAACTTTGAGGAACATCAAGCTTCAGAGTGTTATTTCGTTGGGGGTGTTACTTGGAATCCTGACACTATGTTGAGTCTCTCTTGGGATTATACCACAATCTCTGTGTGTGTCTTACCCTGAAACGTGCAAGGAAAGAAAAATACACCATAAAGTTTTAGTAACTTTACTCAGAGACCCCCTGAAGCCAACACAAAGGTTGTGTAATGGGACTTCCACCCTCCAAGCCCTAGGTATGTGTTATCTTCCACTGGTCCAGACGTTCAACAGCTGAACCTCTGGCGCTACTTATTATTATTTTTGGCAAATATACTTGTCCTGTGAACTGCTCAAGTTTAATAAAGGCCATTTGATTTAGTCCAGAAAATTAAAACTTGCATGAGCCTTAGGCAACGGGCCACAGAAATGTTCTAATCATCCTCGCATTTCATTTTGTATTTATTGTAAATTGCTTTCCCACACCACTAGGTAGCACCAAGATATAGCAGAGATTCTCTCTTTTTTTTTTAAAGGCATTTTGTTTTTCAAATATATCATCATTCTTCCTCTTAGCTCATTCATTTGTTGGCTGCGCCGTAAATGGTATCCTTTTTAGATGTTAGCAGCAAATTTTAAAGAATTTGCTTCAGAATTTCCCAATTCTCTTCCATTAAGGGGGGAAAAAATCGACCGCATTGGCTTTCTGTTACTTGGAAATGAAAAGGAACATTTTAGACACTGAAACAGCCCAAAAGATAAGGAGATGCTCAATAGCAATGATTTTGCTCCACTAGAAAAACAAATCTTCCAAATCATAGCCTACGCTCACACAAATAAACTCGCCCACGCATCAGAATTTGCCTCCATTTCTGGTCAGAAGATGTCCCAGCTATCGACTGTGTGGGTATCAGGAGTGATCAGATAGAAACAAAAAATGCAAGGGCTTAAGCTGTGGAAAATATCTGGATCTGTCCATTTGACAGTCAAGTCTATGGACTAGCATAGTCCTAGGAAGTTTAATTTCTTACAATGCCTTCACGAACAGTTAAATGCTCGAAACTCACCTGTCAGCGCTGAGGACCGTCAGCGTGAATACGGATACCCCCACGGAGGTTCGTTGAATAAAAGACAAGAGTTTACAGCCAATTCGTCCGAACAACCAAGTATCCACGATGTAACAGGCAGCGTCCACCGGCACGCAGGTCAACAGAAGGAGCAGATCCCCAAAAGCCAGGCTGGTAATGAAAATATTGGGCACAGTCTGCATGGATTTGATCTTGAAGAAGACTTTGACAAGGATAATATTCCCTAGAAGACCCATGGAAATGATGGTGGCGTAGGCTGCATAAATAGTACAGAGGGTCGCCAAACCAAGGGAGGCATCTTCAGACCAGCTTTCCTGGCTTGTTTGGTTGCTCATTAAGGCGGCTGGCTCTTCTGTTGAGTTGACATCTTCATAGAAATCAGCATTTCTCACCAGCAGGGATGACCTGGGCATTTTTGATGGCTCCAAGTGGAATTGAACTGATAGGAAACCCTTAAAACTCACCCCATGTTATGTCCTCTCCATGAAAATGTGAAAAAGATGAAGAGGGGTCCAAGCAATTCACCAGAAAAATCAACTGCTCAGGAGATTCAACTCTTTTCCTCTTGCTGTGGAGTCACCAAGCATGATAGAGACAAATATGCATAGATTTCACTGCTGAACTGTGTGGGAGGTGGAGAAGATGGTTGGGGTTTCGTTCCCCCCTTTCTCTCTCTCTCTTTCTCTCTCTCTCTTTTCCTTTTTTGAATATGCTTCGGAGCTTCTGTGGAGACGGAGAGATAGAGAAGCAAGTAAATTCAGATTACAAAATTTGAAAAGAGGCATCAGATGTGAGTTTCTTTACTTCCTGGCCCACTGTTCTGTCAGCCAGTTTTCAAGTACAGCCAGCTTTCTTCATGACAGTTTATTTTATTTTATTTGCAAAGAGAATTGGCAAGAGACGGAATTCTGCCTCTTGAATAACTGGAATGTAACAGATTGAAAAAGATGAGGAGTCTGCCACAAACTAGAGCTGACAGGTTTGAGAAGCAGAAAAGAAAAGGGTGATTTGCTTTTACGAGTTATCGAAAACTTTGCTTGACACGGTCCAGGAATGCTTCTAACTTACCTGTGAGATCGGACAATCATCGTTACTGTAGTGGAATGTGGTCTGGATTCCCCAGAGCGAGAGGCTGCATCGTAGAAGACCAAGAGACACTTTCATTGGGGGTAAATAAGTCAAGACAGCTTGTTCCTAAGAATTCTTAGAGTATCTCTTTTTAATGGGTCAGGTAATTTGCTTTAGTTTGGCAAGATTTCTGTCTCTGTGCGAGGGACAATAAAGGAACTTGCTCAGGAGTAACTCTGGGTGTCTTTCTTGGTTTTGGGGGCCTTGACATCGATCCCAAGTGGAACTGCCTACCTTCTAAAGTCACGGGGGCTCCATCACTGGAGGTTTTCAAGCAAAGGATGGACATGGATTGGAACGCTCTGAAAATTTCTGCCCTGCCTCACAGCATCTTTTGTCTAAGAGCATCTTTGTTGACCAAAAAAGGCTCCTGAGTCTTCAGGTACCCTGGTGACAGCCTTAGATGATAACAACTTTATAGGGGATTTAGTTCAGTGGCTTCTTTTGTGTCCAGAGACAAACAAGGATTGAATCCTAGAGGATTAAAAAGGGACCACAGAGAGCAAAACCATCCATCTCTCTCTCCCTCCCTCCCTCCCTCTCCTCCCCCTCTCTCTCCATGGAAGCAGGGGTGAAATCCAGCAGGTTCTGATAGATTCTGGCGAACCGGTAGCGGAAATTTTGAGTAGTTCAGAGAACTGGCAAATGCCACCTCTGGCTGGCCCCAGAGTGGGGTGGGAATGAAGGTTTTGCAATATCCTTTCCCCTGGAGTGGAGTGGGAATGGAGTTTTTGTAATAACCTTCCCCTGCCACACCCACCAAGCCACGCCCACAGAACCGCTAGGGAAAAATTTTGGATTTCACCCCTGCATGGAAGCTATTTTGTGAGGGCACCCACAACATATCCTAGATGTTCGATCCCTGGATTATTGGATCATCTCCCAAAATATTTTCTTCTGCTAGTAAAGGCAGAAGGCCTTCAAGTCATGGGGAGGCCATCCATCTCAAACTATCTTCTCTTCGTGCTCCCAAGAAAAAGAGTAGTTCAATCAACTTTTTTTTTTCTTTTTTGAGCTATAGAAAAAATGATCCCATAGGTGATGAATGATGGCAGGCTGATTATCCTCCCACCCTACCCCAATAAATCATCAGAATATTCCACATTATGTCTCTGCTCTCTTCGGATTTGAGACGCCTTTTAAGAGTGGGTGACTGCAGGCTGCGGGGGTCTTTTGCAAAAAAAAAAAAATGTGTTAGTTATTCAGATCTGTTTCCAAAGAGGTGAGCCAACTACCTCCAGTAGATATGAATATTCACAAGGCTTGAGTCACTCTGATTTTTTTTTTAAAAAAAAAAAACGAGCTCATTTTGAAAAGGTGCATCAACTAATTCTTGATTCGCTTCATTATCTCCCATTTCTGAAGCTGTCAGGGAAGAGTTTCCAAGCAGAAAGAAAAAGGATGGTGTATGTTGATATTATGTGCATAAATGCACAAATCCCGACATCCCAGAATAAGCCTGAATCATTATCAATAGAGTCATTATGCTGCTGACATCATGGTACAAAACATCTTTTTCAATAACACTTTTATTCTCCCAACGGTTATAACACCGAACCTTCTTCCTCTCACTTTGTACAAAGTGGGGTACATAAATAGATTGTGCATCCTTGTCATAAAAAGCAAAACAATTTCCAGATCCGCTCACCCACCCAAAATTAAAGATCGGTCCCTTTCGGGCCTAGGATTTGACGGCCCATCTTTAAAGCTGCATATTCAAAGCAATGATTCCATATTTTCCTCTACCTGCACCAATAGCCGCCCTGTAGCATCAGCTATCTTTCTGCACTTGGCGTGATGTACGCCTTCGAATAAAATTACAGGCCTTCAGTCGAAGTGACAACTTGAACAATGCAGCGTTGGAAGGCGACACGGTACAATCTTGAAGTTGTGCGGTGGAAGAACAAAGGCGCTATCTGGCAGAAGGATATCGAGCTAATGGGAGAAAATACTCCTCTCTCGAATAATTGGCATGCTGCCATTGGCGTCAACAAACAAGCCTTTTCTTGATGTTGTTTTGTTGGCTTGTTTCTAATTGATTTTAAAAAACATTGTTCCACGTGCGTCTTTTCCAGTCTGGTGCTCCCGTGTTAAATGGCTGAGAAAAACAGGCTCAACATCTGTGGCAGGAGAAGTAGCATTTTTGCACACCTGGTGAACATTTTCACCAGTGTGAAACTTCAAGAAGACCTCTGGCTGCTTCTAACGGTTCTGAGCTGGAACTCCACAATTTCTTGGTCACTCTGAACAGACCTGATGGGAATTGTGGTTTAGAATCTCTGGCCAACATCTGATATATCTTCTTCTGAAGTCTCATGCTTGGTTTTGTCCACACCTCTTAATCTTGGGTTTTCGTTTTCTTCCATACTTTCGTTCCTTGGATGTAATCAGTCCGTCGCTTCCAGTGTTTCATTTCCGAGAGTGTTAGAATAGAATAACAAGAGTTGGAAGGAACCTTGGAGGTCTTCTAATCCAACCCCCTGCTTCGGCAGGAAACCCTACACCACTTCAGACAAATGGTTATCCAACGTCATCTTAAAAACTTCCAGTGTTGGAGCATTCACAACTTCTGGAGGCAAGTTGCTCCACTAGTTAATTGTTCTATCAGAAAATTTCTTCTTAATTCTAGGTTGCTTCTCTCCTTGATTAGTTTCCACCCATCACTTCTTATCCTGCCCTCAGGTGCTTTGGAGAATAGCTTGACTCCCTCTTCTTTGGGGCAGCCCCTGAGATATTAGAACACTGTTATCATGTCTCCTTTAGTCCTTCTTTTCATTAAACTAGACATACCCATTTCCAGCAACCGTTCTTCATATGTTTTAGCCTCCAGTCCCCTAATCATCTTTGTTGCTCTTCTCTGCACTCTTTCTAGAGTCCCCACATCGTTTTTACATCATGGCGACCAAAACTGGATGCAGTATTCCAAGTGTAGCTTTACCAAGGCATTATAAAGTGGTACTAACACGTCACGTGATCTTGCTCTCTACGTGCTACGTCAATGTCTATTTAGCCATAAATAAACTACAGTTGGCTAGAATCTCAGAACATGCCATGCCACAAATAACCAAATCACCTTATGGCTTATTGTATTTTATGAAAGCCCGGTCTAAAGATAAGACAGTAATGTGCCCCTCCTTCCCTAATTGTGTTGAAACTGATCTTACACAAATACGCCCACAATGTTTGCAGTCAGAAATCTGCCAATTGGTCTCCTGTCTTGCTTACTCTCCAGCTTAAATTGACTTCCTACTTCAGTTGCCCACAACCGACATATGGGAGAGGAGGACTAATGGCGAGGTCTCCTCCATTCTATTATTTGAAAATTGATGGTTGAATTTTGAGTGAGAGCATTTTCTTGAGCTGTGAGAATAAGCGTCAGAAAGCCAAGGAAGAGTAAGATTCCCCTTTAAGACAAATCTTTATTTTTCTCTGTGTGGTGTAGATCAACCTCTGACGATATTCTCCTCGCTCGGGGAAGTTGGACTGCCTGAGAAGCTGAGGACATATGGCTGTTGCTGCAGCAAGCAACGTGATCTAAAATATAAATAGATGGGAATATTTTTTACACTTGCCTCTAAAACGTAACAGGTTATCCATTCTCTGTGGAATAGTTATTGGCCGCCCCCTTGTAATCTAAGTGCTACCACCCCACAATGGCTGTCTTATCTTTGTGACCTCACCGAATGGCTGCATTCACTCAACACGTTTCCTCTGATTATTAAAATAGTCTAGGTTGAAGTGGGAATTTTTAAAAAAATACTCCCTTTGCAGGAGAAGTCAACCAACATCTTCTGAGACTGATGTTGTGTCAGTTTAGTATGTTGTATGAAAGCATCTGTTAAGTCTTGATGTGATCTAGTTGAGCTTGGTTGACTGCTGTTGCTTACTCCTTTCATTTGGAAAAATATTAGGTGTGGACCACAAATGCTACAGAAGTGTCAACTCGCAAAGCATCCCTGGCCTGCTCTCTAGTTGCCATAGGCCAGGGGGGATGGGAAACCAGCGAAATGGTACAGCAGCCAAAGACCGATGCACATTCCATGCTTATATCTCTCAAGGCTGTATCCCAGGGTTACCTACAGCAGCCGAAGGGGAGTGACCTCTACAACCCGGGAAATTGCTCCATTGGCGAATGTGATTGATGATACATCCTGGGGCGGAGGGGGGGGGAACAGGGACATAATTGGAGTGTAAATTACGTAGGGACAGAGCTGGCTTCACTTGGGAACATGCCAACATGAAGCTCCTAATTAATAACTGGATTTCTTTTGAAGCTTGGCTCGAGATTCATGATTTAATTAGGGCATCCGTCAAAACCCTGACAAGAAGAGTGGTCTATACCACTTCTGGCTCCACAGGAGATGCTTTGAATGCTCTATCCTCCTGTAAAAACTCCCTGTGGGCTAAAAAAAGATTAGCACCATTGTGCTCATTTTCTACTAACCAAGGGAGATATTTCTTCTCAGAAGAGAAACGGTCTTCTGAGACTTTTAGGATTCTGTGGCATGGGTAGTCAAAGCCCTTTCTTCCCCAAATATCCATTCTTCTCACCAGTTTTAACCCCAATGTCTGGACTTGCTTCAGGTAAACTGCCAGAGCCATTGGATATGGAGCAGCCAGTGGTGCAAGTCTTGAGGGACTTCAGAGAATGACACGAGTGTTTCCGCTCAATGATGCAAGGGTAATTTCCCAGCACGGTGGCTGAGCTGATCCTCTCTGAAATGAGATGGAAGAATTGGGGAGGTAACACAGGTATAAAATCTGGAATAAGAAGTCTGCTTTCTGCCACAGAATCTTCTACAGCAGAGGTGTCAAACTCCAGGCCTAGGGGCCGGATCTGGCCCACAGGGCCGCCCCGGGAGAAAGCAAAGGACCAGCCCGTGGTGCCTTTGCCAGCAAAAATGGAGCTCGGGAGGGCCCTCCTGAGCTCCGTTTTCACTGGCAGAGGGTTGCAGAAGGCTGTCACAGCCAAAAACGAAGCTTGGGAGCCCGTTTTTGCTGGCAGTGAGCTTGGGTCACCACCGGTGCCCCCAACACGAGTGACATTGAGCTGGCCATGCCCCCCTGCCCTCCCCCCGCCGAGGTTAAATACAACCCTGATGCAGTCCTCAATAAAATCAAATTTGACACCCCTGTTCTACGGCATGTTCCATCATAGCTCCTGAACCAAAACGTGGTCTGAGCAGGGCAGCATTCACACGCTTGCAAGTGTTTCGTTGTTGAGACCAACCCTTGCAAGTTTGTGCGAACCCGTCAAGTCAAGGAAGGGAGCAGCACACAATCAGAGCAGAAGGAAACGACGAGGGCCTTACGGAAATTGCTGAGCCGAAATTTCCCACAACAGAAGTGTATCTGGCATTGCTTCCTGACGTTATCCTTCATGAGGCAGTAAAAGACAAAGATGAAGAACCCTAGAAAGGAAAGCAGATAAAACGTTCCTTGGATTGTTCCACGCAGTCTGCTCATCCAAGCTTTTCATAAATTATAGAAAGGGTGTAGGAGCAGATGAGTTGCCGAAAACATGGAAGCATCCCACGGAAATTAACAAAGCATCGACAAAACCAGAAGTATTCTGGTTTCTCAACTGACATTACAAAATGTTCTACCACACCGTTGGGAACTGAAGACACCAAATAAGGTGTCTAATTCCACCCACCTACCCCCAAATTTATAATTTCTAGAGGAGACTATGAGAAATCTCATCAAGTGGTGGGACAGAGGAGAAAAGGGATAGCATACACAAGTCATACCTTGGTTACAATTGGAAATATTTAATGGAAGCACCTAGAAATTCGATCTTCTACATCTAAAGCAGGTGCTCCACCATCTCATGACCTGAGTATTGTCTCCTTGGGCCTGGCATCTTGATGATGTTCTGTAATTACTCTACCCTCATCCTACTGTGTTGTAGGGAGGTGGAACTTTGTCACAATTAAGCTGAAGGAGCTCTAAGACCTTGTAGTTGGAACTACCAAGGAGCACAACTTGGTCATGTGCTCTTCTCATGCTATGGTCATTCCCTCCCCCATGGCCAGTGCACCTTATCATGAGACTTACCTTGCAAGGAGTTGCAAATGGCAAAGACGTACATGAAGCCAGTCTTCAAGGGGCCCCATGCAAAGAAGGCAAAACCCCATGTCAAACCCAGCAGGAATGTCAAGCTGATGATTCTCTTCAAGTCAAGGAGGAATTCTTGGCTCCGGTCCTTCCTGGCCCTGGGATTGTTGGTTTTCATGACACGGATTTGACAAAGGACAGTAACGAACATGCTAATGTTGATCAGGAATACCAGGATGAAATAGCCAACTAGAGAGATGTAAAAAACCCAGTTGTCCTGAATCCAACAACTGGAGAAAGACAAAGGAAGATGGGTTGGTCAACTCCATGTTGACTGGTTGAAGTTTTGATCCAACTTTCTTAGAAGATGCCAGGCTGGAGAAGACAAGTTTATAGATAAACTTGGATGGATGGGTGGGTGGGTAGATGGATGGATTGATGGGTGGGTGGATGGGTGGGTAGGTGGGTGGATGGATGAATGTATGGATTTGATTTGTTTTGATTTATGTCCACCTTTCATTCACAAACTCATGCATGGTATGTAAAGCTTCATCAGCCTCCTATTTTTTCCCCCCACAACAAAAATCTTTTAATATAGTTTGGACTGAGGTGGAACAACTGACCCAAAGTCCTATTTGGAGAAGGGCGGTATAGAAATTGAAACAAAGTCTCTCCGTGACTTTCATGATTCAAGATAGACTAGAATCTGAGCTTTTCTGTTCCTAGCCCAATATTTTTTTTTTTAACCAATGCAACATGCCGAAGTAGGTATGTAAATAATTTAGAGGCTAAAGATGGAACAGTAGGAATTATAGCAATGGGGTTCTTCGGTCGAATTTCTCTCCTGCTGTTCTTTCGGGGAAAAACAATCAAAACAAGAGACTTACAACTGCATGGATGGGCTGTTGGCGCTCCTTCTCAAAGCATATTCCGTCCCATAGAAGTCTCTGTTGATGCTGAGGACCACAGTTACAATAAGTGCTGGAATTCCTAAGGACCCCCAAGAAAACAAAACCGCATGAACCAAAAAAAAGAAGAGGTTTCATGAAAGTCCGAGCTGGAGAAAAGAAATGAAGTAGGGAAGCACTAGTTAACAGGGAAGGCGAGGAAAGGAAGAATTTGGATTAATATCTAACATCCACGTTAAAAAATAATAATAAGAGCAATTCAGCCTTGTGAAGCTTAAGAATTAATTTCAATTATCTTAGTCTGAAATTTCTTCCTTTGTCACATTAAAATTGGACATTTTAACAATAAAAGCGGTAGGGCATCATTCTGTGTTTGGGGGCCACATCTACCCTGGTTTAAAAATGGAATACATCATATTTAGAACCAGAGGTCTTCTAGGAGACAAGTCGTCTTCTCCTCCTCCTTCTCCTTCCCCTTCCTCTTCCTCTTCCTCTTCTTCTTCCTCTTCCTCTTTCTCTTTCTCTTCCTCTCCCTCTCCCTCTCCCTCCTTCTCCTCCTCCTCCTCCTTCTCCTTCTCCTCCTCCTCCTCCTCCTCCTCCTTCTCCTTCTCCTCCTCCTCCTCCTCTTCCTCCTCCTCTTCCTCTCTGGTCCTGCCCATTCCAGGGTATGCCCCCCATATGTGACACAATGCCTGGCACAGTTATGCCCCTCTCCACCCCCATCCCATAATTCAGGAAGTCAACCAGATGCCCTAAGGGGAAGATTGCATGAAAAATGACCAGACAGCCTCATCTCCATACCCTCACGTTCCTTGATGGACATTGTAACCCAAAGATAGGTTGCATCTCCATCTGGTGGTGCCATCGAGAACTTATTTGGAGGTGTCCTTTCCTGCACCCACTGATGGCACACCCCTCTCTTAAAAACGTAAACCACATTGCAAAATTCTGAAATGTGCATGATGTTTACAAACTGGGGACATCCATATAGACATCAAAATGCCATATCTCCGATACTTACCCCACCCAGCTATGGAAAACTTGAGCATGTAATACGGAATGTAGACTTTGAAGACTTTCACCAAGGCAAAATACATGTTGACGGCTTCCAGACCCATCCAGGTAAAAGCAGAGAGCAGGAAGTAATGCAAGACCACAGCAGCCGCGATACAAAGGCCGCGATTTTGAAACATGGCGAGCCAAGAGTTCACCAAGAAGGCAAGGTTTAGCATCAACAAAGCAAAGCAGAGGTTGACGAGGATTTGGGAAGGATAGTCCTCAAGGACTTTGCTGGAATGAAAAGGGGGAAAGACATTCAATTGTTACCCCATCACGCAGATCTCATTTCTTCCAGGACACCGTTAATTGATTTCCTCGATGCGTGCTATCTGGGGGTGAGTAAAGTTTCTATGGCCAGACTACAAGGAGCTCCAAATTTTGTTGAGTCCAGAAAAAAACAAAAACAGACAGTCAACTCTACTCACTCAGTCGAGAAATAAACCAACAACGCCAAGCCCAGGAAGATGGAAGAAATGCCACAGCCCACATAAGTCACCAGTGTTAAAGCCCACTCATCCACATTGCTGAGGGGTGTCCGAGATAAGTCCTTTAAAAAAATATATGAGAAAGAGAGTTCATCCAATTGAGCCCATCTGGTGCCACTCAGGTGGCTGGCTGGAGGATGCTTGGAGTTTAAGTCCACAGGTCCTAAATTTGCCTGATATACCGTAATTTTCGGAGTATAAGACGCACCATTTCCCCCCTAAAAGGGAGTGAAAATTTAGGTGCGTCTTATACACCAAATGTAGCCCTACCCATCCACTGGCCCCCACCCTTTGGCCTCTGCCTCCCAGCAGTTACCTCCTTGCAGCAAACAGCAAGAAGAAACAGCTCCTTTCAGCTTCAGCACATCCTAATTAGCACAAGTTGATTGGATCAGCCTCCCAACTCTCAGCTGTTTTGCGCAGGGCTCTGCTGCTTGCTGCAAGGAGATAAATTGCTGGGAGCAGATATTTTTTTCTTGTGCTAATCAAGTTATGCTGAAAATGAAAATGAAAGTAAAGCAGGCTGTTTGCTGTTTGCTGCAATGAGGCAAAGTTGTTGGGAGGCAGAGGCAGATTTCTTTTTCTTGTTTTCCTCACCAAAAAAGGTAGGTGCGTCTTATACTCTGAAAAATACGGTTTATGTGCTCTGTTTTTCTCACTGTAACTGAGGCAAAGATTGGCATGAACTTACCAGCAGAACTCCAAAATGGGTCAGATGACTACAACTGCAGACTGTGTAGATCCTATCGGTATGTTGTATTTCACACCCTGAGGTATTCCAGCCACCCAGACCATCTGCACAGCAGAGAAATGAAATATTTCACCCATGGTTATAGCTCCTGGCTGCTCATTATAGCTGCTCCCAGACTTCAGGTGTGCATTGAAGGAGTGTGAGCAGAGATTCACGCTGGCTTGTTGAGAACATGAAGATGTTGCTCTCCATCTCTCACACTTTCATCGTTGGAGTCCTCAGTACTCACCATTCCTACTGAAGTCCCAAAAGACGCAGTGTACAGTAGCATTGTCCTAGTAGTAAAAAAAAGAAAAAGAAAATGGCTTAAGCAACAGAAGTCCTTGGTAGGAGATAACTATGCTGTTCCTGTCACAACCTTTGATAGACCTTCTCTTCACTCAAGGCAGGAGTTCTCCTTGCGTTATCACTAGTAGAAATGAGCAGGATTTTCTCCAATTTCCCAATTCCCCAGTTGGGCAACTCGATGCCCCTAGCAATATTGTTGGATTTACCCTTTGGTGATATTCAGAACTTGGGTAAAAATGTTAATATCTGCATGTATGAGGTGAGGTGGCTAAATATACTTTATAAGCCACTTAACTCATTGCCATGTTGACTTAAGTAATGACTGGATGATTGTTTTCCATTTCTAGGAAAACACTGTTTAATATCTGCTATTTTGGGCTAGGATTGTAATTAAAAATTATGTTGTCTATGTCTGAAATCTTATTTCTCTTTGGTGCATCCTGTTCATTGATGGGATGACAGGAAGAGTTAAACTTTAGCTCAATCGGTCAATAACAATGACAAGTGAGCTCCATCTTTCCATATTTCTGTTCTTCTAACTCCACCAAGTTTTAGGACAGTGATGGCTAACCTTTTTGCTGTCACGTGCTAAAAATGGGGGGGGCGTGCGTGGGGGGGTCGCACATACATGTGCCCATAATTCAATGCCCCCCACGCATGCGTGCGTGATCCTTCCCGTGCCCGGTTTTGGGCCTAGCAGGCCTCCCTGAAGCCTCCGGAGGCCAGTAACAGCCCGTTTCTGGTAGGCCCATTTTTCACCCTCCCCAGGCTCCAGAGGCTTTCTTGGACCCTGGGGAGGGCGAAAATGGCCTCTCCCCTCCCCCGGCGGCCCTCTGGAGACCAGAAACGGCCCATTTCCCAACTTCTGGTGGGCCTGGTAGGCCCGTTTTTCACCCTCCCCAGGCTTCAGAGGCGTTCCTTTGAAAATCAGCTGGCTGGCGCGGCATGAGCACTGGAGCTGAGCTAGGGCAACAGCTCACATGCCCATAGATATGGCTCCACATACCACCTGTGGCACGCGTGCCATAGGTTCACCATCACGGGTCTAGGATCTCTGACACAGCGTCTCTCTTTGATTAAATGAAGGCTCTCCACAGGTCTGTAGGCTTCTCTTGGTCCACAGTCTCCTCAAACCAGCCATCCATGATAGCTCCAGCTAAGTAATGCGGTTCAATGTTGTGAAAGGCGCCTTTGGCAACAATGTGGTACTCTACCCCATGTGGACTTCTGTGCTCCAGAACTATGCTGACTGGTTCCTTGAGGTCTTCAATTGTCTTGTTTTCAATGCTGGCACCTACAACATAGGTGTTCAGAACTTCATTCTTCAAACTGTCATCCTGAAAAAGAAACACAGATATTTTTTTTCATCCTCTCACTCTCCTATCCATCCCTCAAGGCCATTTCCAACCACTTTCCACCAAAATGAGGGAGTCACAAATTAAATCTTGGGGTTCAGCTGTTCCTCTCATCCTTGGCATCCATTGCTAAGTTTTCTTCTACTCTTGCAAGTTCAGCCAACTTACCTTAAACAATGATGGGGCACCAAAAAAGGTGAATTGAATCCCGGTAAAATTTTCTCTATCAAAAGATTGGGACGTTAGGTAATTTCTCAATAATCCTGGTAAATATATCGAGGCCTGGGCATTCGTGAAGGGTGTTGCTTGGATGCTGAGCTGCATGGGGAAAGTTCTAGAGTTGATTTCAAATGAATTCAGGAAGTACCTGGCAGAAACAGGTGATAAGAGGTGAGGAGAAACACAGTGTGTGAAAGGTGACTCACCTGTGGACTGGTCTCCAAAGTGTAGGATACGATCCCA
The DNA here is from genome assembly GCA_022577455.1 of Arizona elegans. NCBI lineage: Eukaryota > Metazoa > Chordata > Lepidosauria > Squamata > Colubridae > Arizona > Arizona elegans. The sequence goes on along the minus strand of JAKOOJ010000060.1, from coordinate 1,958,777 downwards.
AAAGCAACTCCTTGGAAATTCATGGGATCTGGTCGTAGCACTGTCAAAACCAGCTTAGGCAAGATGACCGATTCATTTCTCCCATTGAAGGTCATCTTGAAACCAATTTCTTCCATGAGCGTTAAGATTCTGGAGAAAGCACACAAGAGCTCAAAAATAACATGGTATGAAGGCCACCATACCATCTTGTATCTATTGGTAGGCCTCAACTTACAATTCTTCACTTAGCAACCGTTTGAAATTATGATGGACCTCCCTGGAGGTACTTACAACCAAGATTCAAAGTTCCAACACACAGACACACACAGTCAGTTGACCACAATTTAAGCACTCAACATCCAGGTCACATTTATGTCCATATATAGTGTCCAGTGAGGAGGCTGGAGAGGAACATGGGCCAGTCCTGGAGTCTGGGGAAGGCTCGGACGAGGGCTCTGCGTCGGAGGCAGAGAAAGGGCCATCTGGGAGGTATGTGCTGCCTCCGGAGCCTCCAGAGTTGGACCTCAGAGAGGCAGGGGGAGCCTGTTCCCAGTGCATGCATGCACAGAGCTGCAAGAAGGCAAGAACAGTTAAAACAAAAGGGACAACTCGGGAGTAGAGCTTGGAGATGATTGGCCCCTCCCATAAGACTTAAAAGAGGAGCAAAGGCATGTGAGCCTTTGCAGGAAGCAACATTGTTAATTCTGTGCAGATTAAAGTCGGAAGCTCTGTTTGATTCTGGATTCCCTGTGGCTTTGCCAATTACGTCTTTGGCAGCGTGTCAAGGGAGATAAAGGTGGGTGATTATCAGCCTTATCCCGAAGGACTCTTTGCAACTATTGGGGATTCATCTGTGAATGAACAGAATTCACAGCTGTTGAAATAAAAGAGTTTTTTGGGACTATTCATGTGTTTTACTGACTCAGGAAGCCTAGGTCAGAACACAGACCATTGATTCATTTAATGACCACAGTGTTTGTTTAATGGCTGCTGCAAAACCATCAAAAAATCAAGTCAATCACTCGGGTTACCCGAATGACGACCATCACAAGTTGTAACTCAAGGACTATCTATAATGTCATTGGAAGGCAAAATGACAAAACTGTGTCTCTCTTATTTTGGCTATGTCATTCACAGGGAATTCACAGGGGAAAAAAAACAATTAGATTTGGAAGAATGTCTATGGAGATTCCAATTCATCCAGGACACGGTCAGAACTGAAGAAGCTTCTTGGATGAGAAGCGAAATGTCTTCAAGCAAAAAACAAAGAAAATCTAGTTGTCTTTAGAAAAAGCATCTTTGGGATATGGAAACCAAACTGCCAAAAAAGGAAACCAAACTGCCAAAAAAAAACACGGTGCCTGACACCATCAAAGCCAGAATAACTCAAAGAAGTTGTGCAAGATCAGAAGATGTGGAGAGACCTGGCCCACGGAATCGACAAGACTCGGACACAACTGAATGGATAACATTTTTATCAACATCGTGGTCGTAGTGGCGCCATGGTTAGAATGCAGTAGTGCAGGCTAACTCTGCCGACTGCCAGCAGTTCAATTCTCACCAGCTCAAGGTTGACTCAGCCTTCCATCCTTTCAAGGTCGGTAAAATGAGGAGCCAGATTGTTGGGGGCAAGAGGCTGACTCTGTAAAACCACTTAGACAGGGCTGTACAGCTCTGTGAAGCAGTATATAAGTAAGTGCTATTGCTATAATCTAACAAGTATCCTGTTTCCCCGAAAATAAGATCCAACCGGAAAATAAATCCTAGCTTGATTTTTCAGGATGCTCGTAATATAAGCCCTACCCCCAAAATAAGACCCAGTTAAGATTGTCAGCCAGATGGATGCATTTAGTACCGTATTTTCCCCAAAATAAAACCTAACCAGAAAATAAGCCCTAATGAGTCTTTTGGAGCAAAAATTAATATAAGACCAGGTCTTATTTTTGGGGAAACGGGGGTAGCATATTCAGTAGTGGCACATAGCTGTGTTCTCACTTGGAAATTGGAAGGTGGAGAGAATATTGCGGGGGAGGAACAGTGCAGGGGGTGTCAAACACTGAAAATACAGCAAGCTGTGTTCCTGCTAAAGTGATTGTGTCATAAATTCTGAAACCCCACTTTTCACACCACATCTGCTACCCAAAATCACACTAAGGAACTCTGCCGTGGAGAACAAAAAAATTGTCAGGGACATCCATCATCTTCAGATGTTTTGTGTTAGCTTGCAGTCCTTATAAAAGCATTTCTACTTTGCTGCTCTGGCAGAAATATATTCTGCACACTTCTGAGTGTGCAAAGGCACGCCTAGGAGGGAAATATTGCTAAAGATCTAAATGAGGAGAAGCAAAACCTGGTTCCTCTTTTCCTTTGAAATTCTAGAATTCTACTTTCTTGCAAAAGGTGTCCATTCGTTACCAAAAAGCTGCAGATTTTGAATTCTGGGCGGTTGGAAATTTTGGTAGGAGGCAAGTATTTCTAGAAGAATCACAGCAATGTCTAGCACTTTTTCTTTGGCAAACTTACAACCTGTTCTAAAGCAGGCTGTTCATCCCTTTTTGGATTCCCACGTTTTTAAAAATATAGAAAGGAGATCAGGGTTGTTAATTTCCCCCTAAGTTTAGGCAAGAAAAACAAAATGCACAGGTACAGTATATGTGGTACCTTGCTCAATAGTGGTGACAGTAAGAGGGAACTTGGAGTCCTAGTGGACAACCATTTAGATATGAGCCAGCCATGTGCAGCAGCTGCCAAAAAAGCCAACACACTTCTAGGCTGCATAAACAGAGGGATAGAATCAAGATCACATGAAGTGTTAATACCACTTTATAAGGCCTTGGTAAGGCCACGCTTGGAATCCTGCATCCAGTTTTGGTCACCATGATATAAAAAAGATGTGGAGACTCTAGAAAGAGTGCAGAGAAGAGCAACAAAGAGGATTAGGGGATTGGGAGCTAAAACACATGAAGAACGGATGCAGGAACTGGGTATGTTTAGTCTGATAAGACATGATAGCAGTCTTCCAATATCTCAGGGGCTGCCACAAAGAAGAGGGAGCCAAGCTATTCTCCAAAGTACCTGAGGGTAGAACAAGAAGCAATGGGTGGAAACTAATCAAGGAGAGAAGCAACTCAGAACTAAGGAGAAATTTCCTGACAGTTAGGACAATTAATCAGTGGAACAACTTGCCTCTAGAAGTTGTGAATGCTCCAACACTAGAAGTTTTTAAGAAGATGTTGGATACCCATTTGTCTGAAGTGGCGTAGGGTTTTAAAATTTAAGAATTTAGAAATAAGAAGAAATTTCAGTGAGTACAATTAATCAGTGGAACGACTTGTCTCCAGAGGTTATGGGTGCTCCATCCCTGTAGGTTTTGTAAGAAGAGATTGGACATCCATTTCTCTGAAGTGGTATAGGGTCTCCTGTTAGAGCAGGGGATTGGACTAGAAGACCTCTAAGGTCTCTTCCAACTCTGTGATTCTGTATTATGGATTCTGGATCCTCAACTCGGAAATGGAAGTCTTTTGACCATCTGCTTAACAGGTGACCATGTTCTTTTCCATACCTGTTGAGCACCGTCCGCATGTCCTGCAGTTGGTTTTTATCTTCCAGAAGGATATTGATGATTTGCAGTGTCTTCTTCGCGAGGGCCAGGCTAATTTCTTCACAGTTGGCAATATCGGTCAGTTTGCTGATCAGGACCTCGATTTTGTCTTTATTCAAGTCCGAAAAACTCAAGAGAAATAAAATATGATCTGCCACCTCTTCAGCATTTTCTGCAACGGAGCAAAGACAAAAGAACTAAGCCCTTGCCAGAAGCTGATGTATCTCACAAGATTTCTGGGTTTTGAAGAATGGTTGACCTCATTCCAAGCAGAAAACTAGCAGGATCAGGAGTAATCTGGGTCGGTGATTGGAATTTTGTCTTTCGAGCTTTCGGATTCGTGCTGGAGCCCTGAAGATGGATGCTAGCATGAGTCCCAAAGTTCAGAAGACAAAATCTCTGGTCCTGTTATCCTGGGACACGTAGATTCGCCTTCATTCGTGAGAAAGCTAGCACCTCGTAAGGAAAGATTATAGGTTTTTCTTTCAGGGAGACTATGTTTCCAGGTGCAGGACGTTCACACACACAATTTCCCCAAATCTACTGCCCACTTTATCCCACCACCCTCCCAACAAGGAAGGACTTCCAAGAAATGGGAAGGAAGTAGGACTTCATTAGGTGTAGCTCAGGGGTGAAATGCTCCCAGTTCGGACCAGATCATCTGATCCGGTAGCGATGGTGGTGGGTGGTTCGGAGAACCAGTAGCAAAAATCCCTGCACCCCCCACCACGCCCAGCTGAGCCGCGTGATCATCAGAGGCTTTTTTTTTAACTTTTAAAAGCATTTTTTCTACAACCTCTTTGACCGAAAAAATGCTTTTAAAAGTTAAAAAAAAGCCTCTGATGACTGCGCGGCTCAGCTGGGATTGTCAGAGGCTTTTAAAAGCATTTTTTTTTTCTACAACCTGTTCAGGTTGTAGAAAAAAAAATGCTTTTAAAAGCCTCTGACGATCCCAGCTGAGTTGCCTGATTGTCAGAGGCTTTTAAAAGCATTTTTTTCTGCAAGCTCTTAAGGTTGTAGAAAAAAATGCTTTTAAAAGTAAACAAAAAAAAAGTTGGCCACGCCCACCCAGTCACATTACCCCCCCACCAAGCCATGCCCACAGAACCGGTAGTAACAAATTTTAGATTTCACCCCTGGTGTAGCTAGAGAAGAAAAGTAGACACATCTGGATTGGTTTTTAGCATCTTTCGGCATAAAAACAAGCCCACCCAGGAACTTACCGACTGTGACAGTGATATTTTTAAGATCCAGTATATTATCTGGCAAATTTTGCAACAGAGGACAGGCGGTCAAGTTTGACCTCTTCCAATAGGCTTTTTCAGTCTGAAGGTTAATCCAGCTTTGAAATAAAAAGGAGACATCAGAGACATTAGAAATATTAGAGATATTCTTTCATCATGCGTGGTTGGTTGTCCTTTGTCCCAAAGGTGCTGTTTTCCCAAGAGGAAACTGGTCTTTTTTTGTTTTTCTTTGAAGATGTTTCACTTCTCATTCAAGAAGCCTCTTCTTCGGCTCTTCTTCAGAAGCCGAAGAAGCTTCTTGGATGAGAAGCGAAACGTCTTCAAAGAAAAACAAAGAAAGTCCAGTTGCCTCTTGAAAAAAAGCACCTTTGGGACAACCATGACCTGGAGGACTGAGGATCTTCATAGACATCTTGCTTGTCCTTTGTTTTTCATTCGGGCGGATTTTCACTTGGGTGAATGGCTTAACAATCACCTTGCTTAGCCATGGAAATTTTAATTTCATCTGTGGTTGTAAGTCAAGGACTACCTGAGGTCCACAACTTGGCCAGTCCTCTTCTGGATTGACATATGGTGACCGTGGAGATCTTTTCTTAGTTGGAGGTTGTCGACCCTAATTATCCTTTGGAAAACGAAGTCCACCAAAGATCGCATGAGGTCTGACGTTGGGGTTGGTTGATGGTCAAAGAAGGGGAGTTTGTGCCTTCCTCTACTCACCATACTCTGGAAGCTGTCAACTCTTGGTTGGCCTCACAGGGCAAGGTCGTCAGATTAGAGGGAACCGTCTTTGGCCAGGTGTAAATCCCTTTGTAGTTGGACCGGACGGTCTGTTCAGAACACGACGCTGGATCTTTGGGACAAAAGGGGTAAGAATGGAAAATCACCTAACCTTTCTCTCCCCAACCATTTCAACATTGACACTAAGAGTTGTCAATGAGTGGAGTAGGCTACCCAATGGAAGGTGAGCAGTTGTGATATCCAAGACGTCCCTGCCTTTACAGTTGGAGAGGTAAGGAGCAGGGGTGAAATCCAGCAGGTTCCGACAGGTTCTGGAGAACCAGTAGCGGAAATTTTGAGCAGTTCGGCGAAACGGCAAATACCACCTCTGGCTGGCCCCAGAGTGGGGTGGGAATGGAGATTTTGCAATATCCTTCCCCCAGGAGTGGGGAGGGAATGGGGATTTTGCAGTATCCTTCCCCTGCCATGCCCGCCAAGCCACACCCACCAAGCCACACCCACGGAACCAGTAATAAAAAAATGTGGATTTCACCACTGGTAAGGAGGTATAGCAAGCTTTCTCCTCTAATGTTGTGTCCTCTCATGTTGTGTGGCTCGTGAATCCCTCAGAGTAAAGACAGGAGATTTTAGTCTGAAGTCTTCATTTAAGAAGACCCAAGTTTGTTGGGTCACTTTGATGAGAGATGATCTCATTTTAATATCTCGGGGTTATTGTATGGAAAGAAGAGGGTGTCAAGGTTCCAAGTAATATATCCCGTTCAATAAGAACTCCGAGGCAGGCAATTTCCCCAAAGAACATTTTATTAAGACATATCAAATTGGCATATTCCTGGTGGAAAACCGGCTCTAAGTCGCCGCCGGTTTCCCACCCAATTAAAAGTAAAGCTTTGTCACTTCCCCCCAGAATCCCCAGTCACACGGTCCAATCAGCATACAGTCCAGTTGCTAGGTGACCTCAGTCTCCACCCTTCGGACACCTGCACCAACGTCCTTGATTCCCAGGGAAAAGAATTTTATTTAGGCTACAACACCCCAGCTAATCTCTACACACACACCTTCCTCCCTGGCTTCTTCGCTCCAGGCCGTGTCAGCCCTGAAGTAGTAAGAAAAGAAGCCCCCCTATGGAAAACTACCAAAAGAAAATGGCCACAGTTCAGCCAACTTTAGGGTTGACTGAGGGATCATTTAATTGAAAAACCATTAGGATAAAAAAAAAAAATCAAAATCCAACGACTGTATTACCAAAAGAAATAACACGTGTATCTTTTTGCTTCACACTCATGGATAACTGATCTTCGGTGTAATCTCCGTACAAGGTGTTTTGTAGCTTCCTCATGATCTCCTGCATGCTTTGGCTGGACCTGGACCTGATGATGGCCTTTGAGGAATATCTGAAGACACAAGCAGAGACACCATCATGAAGGATTCAATCTGTGGGTCTTTTGTCAGACTATTCATGACTGGGAAGACATGGTAATAAGGTCAGCCAATGAATAGGCATAGCAACTAAGTCAGCCAATCGGGAGCTGAGACAGACTGGAGCCAGGGCATGTCTGAGTCTGCAGCTTCTGAGTCTGTGCTGAGAAACGAAACTGAAACCAGCACAGTGTGTGTGTGTGAAAATATCTGCTGATCTGAGCTGAGGAATCAACTATTGGTATTGTAAATACTTTATGTGCTGTTATGAATATAAAGAAGTTAATGAATTCAGCCGATTCAGTTATCTGTGTGGGCTTCTGGATTTGATTTTTGCAAGAAACTCTGACATCTCTGACACCAGGAGCCAAGGTGTCAATCATATCAATGCGCTCCTAACCAAGTAATGTTCCAGCCCTCCTCTTCTCCACGGACCCAAGGAGAAATGACAGCCATCTGGAACTTAGGGAGAAGGTATTGGGCCACAGAACTTCCCCATAACTCTCCTTCTAGAAAGTCAATTTTAGGGGTAGCACCTTTACGTCTAAGTGATGAGTACAGAATGTAAGAGGTGTTAATGGCACCCAGTTCTGGAAACCAATTAGCTTTGCTTTGCTGGCTGGGGAATTCTGGGAGTTGAAGTCCGCCAGGCTTAAAGTGGCCAAGGTTGGAGACCCCTGGTTTAAAAACCAAGCACTCCCTGATGTGAAAAAGTTGGCAAGTGAACAATCGCACTCCTTACCTCTGGGAAAGGCGTTCTCCGTTCTTCCATTCAGAAGATCCCCGAATGCCAGAATAAAAGAAGCAACAGGAGTTAATAAGCATGTGCTGTTGTTGTTGACAAAGCCAGAAGGAAGTTTTCAAGAATTAGGTGGGCAATTACTGTCTGCGGATTGAGAAGGAGACGAGTTTATAGAAGGGAGAAAAGTGGCTAATTATCCAGACTCGTGATGCTCCAAAGAGGGTTCGTCCTCCATAAAGGTACCACTTTTCTCCACCGTCGGCAAGGCTGCCAGCCTTCCTTCTGATTACCTTCCGCATTTAGGCTTTGATTATGGTTTTGTAAGCCCCTCTGCAGAGACATTCCGAAGCAATTCAGGGGAATTGCAGATCGCTTGGAGAATAAGCGATAAGAAGGGAGGGAGGGGAGAGAAACAGGATGGGTTGTTTTTTTTTAAAATCAATCTACCTAGAAGGAAAAGGAGATGATATTCTGCGGCAAAAGATGAGCAACGATTTTGCCATTTGCAGGCAGCCGACAAGGGTGACCTGAAGGACTGAGAATCTCCATAGACATTTATCAATAAAGAAACTAGTTAAACAGTGCCTCCTAGCGGTCAGATGTGAATATAACCCCTGTAATCCAAAATCTCCCCCCCCCCGCCACCACCACCACGAGGGAGAATGTTATTTCGCAAAATGGCAATATCCACGCCGTAACAGTAACAGAGTTGGAAGGGACCTCAGAGGTCATCTATTCCAACCCCTGTATTAGGGACTCGAACCGCCGAACTGCTGACTTTTCTGATCGACGAGCTCAGTGTCTTAGCCACTGCCATTTGCAAGAAACATCCACCTTGGCAGATGCACGAATGCTTTTCAAAACTGCGAACCACAAGGAGAGCTGGAAGTAAAAATTATGTACACTCAGGGAGCTCTGAATAATAGCTGGCAATTGATGGGAAGGTGGGAGGGAGGGTGGGGGGGCAAGCCAAAATGCTTTGCCTTGCAAGGTTTCGTTTCAGGCTTTCTCGAGATAAAAAGAGGGGTCAAGGTGCCCTTAATGGTCAGGGTTATTTCTCTTCGTTTAATCTGCCAAAGAAGCCTGCCGTCAGCCACGTTCCTCCAGTTACTAAGGCACAATCTTCGCTGCTACCATGGCAATTTCTCACTAGAGAAGATACAGGCAGGAGAGAGGAGGAAGGATGAAAGATACTCATCAGAGGCTGGAAGAAGAAGAAGAGGAAGGGGAAGAAGAAAAGGAAGAGGAGGAGGAGGAGGAGGAGGAAGAAGAAGAAGAAGAAGAAGAACAAGAACAAGAACAAGAAGAACAAGAGGAGGAGGAGGAGGAAAAAGAAGAAGAAGAGGAGGAGGAAGAAGAAGAAGAGGAGGAGGAGGAAAAAGAAGAAGAGGAGGAGGAGGAAGAAGAAGAAGAGGAAGAGGAAGAGGAAGAAGAAGAAGAGGAGGATGAAGAGGAAGAAGAGGAGGAGGAGGAAAAAGAAGAAGAAGAGGAGGAGGAGGAAGAAGAAGAAGAAGAAGAAGAAGAAGAAGAAGAAGAACAACAACAACAACAAGAAGAACAAGAACAAGAACAAGACGAACAAGAAGAAGAAGAAGAAGAGGAAGAAAAAGAGGAAGAGGAAGAGGAAGAAGCAGAAGAGGATGAAGAGGAAGAAGAGGAGGAAGAGGAGGAAGAGGAGGAAGAAGAAGAAGGAGAAGGAGAAGGAGAAGGAGAAGGAGAAGAAGAGGAGGAAGAGGAGGAGGAGGAAAAAGAAGAAGAGGAGGAGGAGGAGGAAGAAGAAGAGGATGAAGAGGAAGAAGAGGAAGAGGAGGAGGAGGAGGAAGAGGAGGAAGAAGAAGAAGGAGAAGGAGAAGGAGAAGAAGAGGAGGAAGAGGAGGAAGAGGAGGAGGAGGAGGAAAAAGAAGAAGAGGAGGAGGAGGAAGAAGAAGAGGATGAAGAGGAAGAAGAGGAAGAGGAGGAGGAGGAGGAGGAAGAGGAGGAAGAAGAAGAAGGAGGAGGAGGAGGAGGAGGAGGAGGAGGAGGAGGAGGAGGAGGAGAAGGAGAAGGAGAAGAAGAGGAAGAAGAAGAGGAATCAGGGTTTGATGGGGAGTGATGTGGTTTAGGACTTCTAAATACATACCCCAATGTTAATCGGCTTGGTTCCTCGTGACGATTTGCGGCTGTGTTGAAAGAAAGATATTTCAAGATCATTCTGGGTGGGTTTTAAATCATGTGGCTGTGAATTCGATCCTAGGTAGAGGCAGCTATTTCTCTCTCTGGACATGTTGTGATTATATCTGCTGAATAGAACTCCATATTGGTGACAGGAAGGGCATCCGGCCAGTAAACACTCAGCTCCTTTCAGTTGCCCAGACTCCACCCGGCAAGAGATTATGGGGTCATTAAAAGACAATGATCGATAGAGATATAGAGCTATATAGATAGAGATACATAGATATAGATATTTACTATACACAACATTAAAATGGGCACGTTTCCTGCTGCTAGAGCTTCTCATGATAGTTGGGAGGTTCATCTTGTATTCTTTTCCAGCCTAGACTTCTGATTGCACAGAATCTTGCTCCCCGTTTTTTTTGGGGGGGGGACCGGGAGGAGAGAGCCAAAAAATATGCTTACCGAGCTGTCTTGATGTTATGATTTGTCATCACAAATTCTGAATTATTTAACTTTTTCTTGAACTGTAAGAGAGACAAACGATCAATCGGTTTCCTGGCTCAACTTTATTCAGTATTTGTCATTGTTAAGAAATGAATATAGTCATCAAATGTTTATGCCCAAATAAACATTTGCTTCTTCAAGATAAAATCCCTCTATCTCAGCCGCTTGGAGATGGGTGGACTTCAACTCCCAGGATTCAGAATGCTGGCTGGGGAATTCTGGGATCTGAAGTCCATACACCTTCAAGTGGCTGAGGTAGAGAAACGCTATTTTAGGATAACACTGCATTATCTCTGACCAGCAAATTGCACGGAAGACAGGAGGGATCACCTGGTGTCCTACTTTCCTTCTCTATTCAAGTGATGTTGTGTAGTTATAGACCTTTCCACCAAAAGTGAATGCATTTATTTCTGGCAAACTGGCTGCAATCTCCTTTTTTTTTTTTCTTCCAGGCACGTTCCAGGATGAGCATCTCTGCTTTTGCCACGCAAGGAGATACCTCTCACTGATCACTACCCTTTCGCCCTGCCCATTAAACAAGCCAGCTTTAAACGGATCCTAATTCAGACTCACCCAAGTTTCAGAAAGCTTTTTGGCGTCGTAGCGATCGCACGTCCTGGGGGGCTCCCAAGTCATGGAAAAGTTCATATAGAAACTGTAGAAAGTGTCGGTGATCCCTGAAAAGGGGGAGGAGATGGGGAAACCAGCTTATCTTCGAGCTTAGTTTTGAACGTGTTTGCCTTTGATTTTGAGCTGTGAAGCTTTTTGTAGCTTTAAGCTCGATCTACAATGATGCGCCTTTATAAATCTATAAACAGGGTCGATTTTGTTACTGTGCTTATTCTGGAAATGTGTGCAAAACAGAATTCTTTTATTTATTTATTTTTAGAAATGCATTTTAAGGTATTAAAAACATACTTTTGCATTGTTAAAAATGTATGTTACTGTCTTATATTTGATTTTAATTATTGATAGCTCTGCAGAGTACTGAATTTAAGTAGGGCTGCCTTGCAAATCAAATTAATTGCTTTGTAAGAAAATTTCCACCCAGAGTTTGCTTTTTATTTATTTATTTTTTTGCTGATCGTGAAATTACCTGGACTCGCCATAGAAGGGAGCCCAGAAATGACACAAGAGTTGTGACCTAGGCTTCCTGAGTCATTAAAACACAATAGTAATCCCAAAAACCTCTTTTATTACAACAGCTGTGAATTATTTATTTATTATTTATTTATTTATTTATTTATTGCGATTTATATGCCGCCTTTCTCCCTAGGGACTCAAGGCGACTTACAAAATGACAACTTCAATACAAATCACAATACAATACCAAATTAAATTCGGTAACCCAATTAAAAAACGATTTAAAATTATACCAGTGTACCCCCAAACGGATCAGTTTAATTGGCGGAAGAGCCACGTCTTCAGCTCACGACGGAAGGAAAGAAGGTCGGGGGCTGTCCTGAGCTCGGTGGGCAATCCATTCCAGAGCGTCGGGGCTCCCACAGAGAACGCCCGCCCCCTGGGGGTCGTCAGCCGACATTGTTTGGCCGACGGCACCCTCAGGAGGCCGACTCTGTGAGAGCGCACAGGACGATGGGAGAACGGCTGGAGATGGTCCTGCAAGTACCCCGGGCCTAAGCCATGAAGGGCTTTATAGGTGAGCACCAGCACCTTGAAACGTATCCGGAGTGCCACCGGTAGCCTGTGCAGCTCACGCAGGAGAGGTGTTACACGGGAGTATCTAGACGCCCCCGTAACTACCTGCGCGGCTGCATTTTGGACTAGCTGAATCCTCCGGACACATCCCAAGGGCAGCCCCATGTAGAGGGTGTTACAGTAGTCCAACCTAGAGGTAACAAGGGCGTGAGTGACCATGGCGAGGGCATCCCGGTCTAGGAACGGGCGCAACTGGCGCACAAGACGGACCTGTGCGAAGGCCCCCCTGGTTACGGCCGTCAGATGGTCATCTAAAGACAGCCGAGAATCCAGGAGGACACCCAAGTTGCGGACCCTATCAGAGGGAGCAAGGGTTTCACCTCCGATCATTAAGGATGGAACCTCCAGGTCCCAGGATGCCGGCATCCACATTCACAACTGAGTCCCAATTAGCTGCAAAAAGTCCTTCAGGAGAAGTCTTTCGGGATAATCACCAACCTTTTTCTCCCTTGACACGCTGCCAAAAACCTACTTGGCAAAGCCACACGGAGTCCAAAATCAAACAGAGATGCCAACTGGGAACAGAATTAACAATGTTGCTTTCCTGCAAAGGGCCCACATGCCTTTGCTCCTCTTTTAAGCTTTATGGGAGGGGCCAATCATCTCCAGGCCTTACTTCTGAGTCATCCCTTTAGTTTTAACTGTTCTTGCCTTCTGTATATGCATGGACTAGGAACAGACTCCTCCTGTTCCTCTGCCTCTCTGATGCCCGACTCTGTAGGCTCCAGAGTCCACAAAAAGCACATTTGGGACAACCATGGCTTGGATCAGTGGTGAAATCCAAGTTTTTTTACTACCGGTTCTGTGGGCATGGCTTGGTTGGCATTGCAGTAGAAGGATACTGAAAAATCTCCATTCCCTCCTCACTCCTGGGGGAAGGATATTGCAAACTCTCCATTCCCACCCCACTCTGGGGCCAGCCGTTCTCACCGTTCGGAAATATGAACTTAGATTTGTTGTATTTTATATATAAAATCGTGGCCAGACGTATCTGTTTGGGGCTTTAAATGTGGACTCATCTTTTTTTTAAAAAATCATATAGTGCATTTATTCCAAATGACAAAGATGAAGGGGGCTTATTTGAGGAGATTATGGCTACTCACCACAACGTTGATGCTGGGCAGACTCTGTCCGTACGTCTTTCAGAAACCAATAATTCTGCCCCCAGCTGACCACATTTCCATCTTCGCAACGCTCAAGGTCTTGCTGACCTCTCACGTGATCCCACATCTGGAAGTAGTGCACGATGCCAACGAAGGACGATTGCCGGATTAGTTCTCCGTTATAGTTCCTGTGCAAATGCCCCAACACCAATGTCCCACTGGGCCGTAGACAGCGGTAATGGAACTCTGGAAGGGATTGGTTTACCAGCTTCTTTCCATCCCGGAAGAGCTCCAGGAGATGCTTTTGGCTGTCCCAGACACAGCAGATCTGGTGCATTTTGTAGGCCCCAATGTACTCTCCCAGATCGATGAAGCTGCCCAGGAAGAACATCTGTAAAGTGGAATTATGGAAAGACAGAGCCAGCTCCACCTGGTTAATGTCGGTGGAGAGGCTGCTGATATCGTAGGAAAAGGCTGTCCCGCTCTCCACAGTTTTTTCAGTCTTGTTGAGGTCGACGCACACCGTGAACGCACAAAGTCGAGGGACATGCCAGTTGGCCAAGGAAACATATTTGCTTGTCACTCCCATGAAAACCACCTGCTTCCCTTTCAGAGACACGGATTCTGTTTAGGAAAGAGGAAGAAGAAGAAGAAGAAGAAGAAGAAGAAGAAGAAGAAGAAGAAGAAGGAGAAGGAGAAGGAGAAGGAGAAGGAGAAGGAGAAGGAGAAGGAGAAGGAGAAGGAGAAGGAGAAGGAGAAGGAGAAGGAGAAGGAGAAGGAGAAGAAGAAGATGATCATCTGAAGAAGGGGCATCAATCTCTTGGATCGGGGTGAAATACAAAATTATTCCTTACTGGTTCTGTGGCATGGCTTGGTGGGCGTGGCAGGGGGAAGGATATTTCAAAATCTCCATTCCCTCCCCTCCTGGGGGAAGGATATTGCAAAATCTCCATTCCCACCCCACTCTGGGGCCAGCCAGAGGTGGTATTTGCCGGTTCTCTGAACTACTCAAAATTTCCGCTACTGGTTCTCCAGAACCTGTCAGAACCTGCTGAATAGCACCCCTGGCCTGGATGCTAGAGAATCTCCATAGACCTTAAACATACCTGTAACGTTTGAATCAGGAGATGTGATTGGTGGAAGGGCAGATGGATCTTCCCCCACACCTGTAGAAGGAAAAAGGGAAGTTCAGTGACCACACCTAGAGTACTGCATCCAGTTTTGGTCACCACACTATAAAAATGGTTTTGAGACTCTAGAAAAGGTGCAGAGAAGAGCAATGAAGAGGATTAGGGGACTGGAAACTAAAACATGAAGAGCGGTTGCAGGAACTCAGCATGGCTAGTCTAGTGAAGAGAAAGACCAGGAGAGACAGGATAGCCATCTTCCAATATTTGAGGGGCTGCCCCAGAGAGGAGGGGATCAAGCTATTTTCCAAGGCACCCGAAGGCCAGACAAGGAATAATGGATGGAAACTGATCAAGGAGAGATTCAATCTGGAAATAAGGAGGAATTTTCTGACAGTGAGAACCATCAACCCATGGAACAGAAGTTGCCTTCAGAAGTTGTGGGGGCTTCATCACTGGAGGCTTTCAAGAAGAGATAGCACTGCCATTTGTCAGAAGTGGTGTAGGGTCTCCTGCTTGAGTGGGTGGGGGTTGGACTAGATGACCTACAAGGTCCCTTCCAACTCTGTTAATCTGTATCTGTATCTAAACTGTGAAGTAAGACAAAACACCCCCATCTACGAAAGCTGAGGTTGGGGGTGGGAAAATAACATCAAAGAGACAAGAAGCCCATGAAACTGGTGGAGGAATTCTGGGATTTGACGTCCACTCATCTTCAAATTACTATGGTTGGAGAAACACTGATTTATCTATCCGATTTATATGGCGCCCATCTCATAGGCATCTCATGACTGCTGATGTTGAGACTGTTGCATGCATAGAGGGTAGCAGACTGGGCCCACCTGATGGACCATTCTGACATTCTCCTACAAAGCCACCAGGTCAATGCTTAGAAATAAAGTTTGAGGCATCCCAGAATTCCATCCTTGTGTAACGTTTGAATTAGGAGAAGTGATTGGTAGAAAGGCAGATATAGGGTCCTCTGCATTTCCTCCTACAGAGGGAAAAGGAGAAATACAGGCATGAAAAGGGACAAAACGTACATCTCTAGAAATTTTGAGGCTGGGAGGAAAAAACTCTGAGAGAGACAGGGAACTCATGTGAAGGTGAACGAGATATGCAACAATTATCCTAAGAGAAACACTGCGGAACTGAATCTTCCATTTCTTGGGGTTTTTTCCCCACAAATAGGGAAATAGGGTTTCTTTCTTTTAATTTTTCCTGATTTTTCCCCCTGATTTTATGTCTTTATATAGTCCCCCTGCTGGCTGGGGACTTCTGGGAGTTGAAGTCTGCAGATTTCCAAGTTGCCAAGGTTGAGAAACACTGATTTATTTATCTGTTCAACTTATATGGTGCCCATTTCGTAGATAGGATTGCTGGGGCAGCCTTATCTACTTCAAATGTCATACCTTGTCCATAAATCGCTGTTTGTTCGAAAGAGCCATAAACTCAGAAGGAAAC
Source organism: Arizona elegans (assembly GCA_022577455.1). Lineage (NCBI taxonomy): Eukaryota > Metazoa > Chordata > Lepidosauria > Squamata > Colubridae > Arizona > Arizona elegans. The sequence continues at coordinate 1,942,986 of JAKOOJ010000060.1, read as the reverse complement.
ACATTTAATACCTTGTGCGGAGGTTCTCATACGCTTCAGCCAAGATTTGACAAGGGACTCATAAATAAAAGTTTGAAGCCTACAAGAACATTCCCATCAGGGATTCCAAAAGTTCAAAACTACAAAACAGAAAATGATTGAGTCTCTGATATAAAACAGAAAAGCAAGAATTGGGGCAGGAACAACCCAGAAAAAGGAAGGGCTTCTAATATTTTATGTCAACATTTACACAGAAATGATAAGCCATGATCTGCTTTAAACTGTGATTTGCCAAAGAGTCCAGACTTGATCCCCACATCGTGCTAAGCTGTAATGTTCCTGAACTGTGCCAGTTGTGATTTATTCAAGAACCTGTTCTGCCCCAGCTCTGGATTCCCAAGGATTGTGACACACACCAACGGTCCTTATCAAAGTTATAACGTACCAAAAATAAACAAAGTCCAGCAAAGGTTGACAACCAGCCCAGAAGACAAGATACGATAAGACACTCACTCTTCAAAAATCATCTTTAATAATTACACGTTGTTTCCAGCAAGAAATTACTAACTGCTTGTGACTTAAATAGGCGAAGGGAGTGGCCAATTATCCTCAAACCTTACTCTCGAGGAGACCTCCTCCTTCTGAGTAGCCACACCTGCCTTTTGGCAGCCCTGCGTGCTCGAGCATTGAGGAGAGGCTCCTCCACTTCGCTCTCTCCACTTGAAGGAGCCTCTGGAGGTTCTGAAGTCCCTCTGCTTCTGGCACCACATCCTCTTCAGCCTCCTCGCTGCTCGACGCGAGCGCCAGCTGCACAGGCTGCTGGCGCAACCCCACACCAGCCTCCTCGTCGTCGGGATCAGCCACGATCCGCACAGGTCGCTGGCGGGCCATAACACTGACATAGAACATTGAATAATGAGTTGGAAGGGACCTGCCTGAGCAGGAAACCCTATACCACTTCAGACAATTGGGGGTCCTCCAGACCTCTAGCAATAGAGCACCCACAATTTCTGAAGGCAAACTATTCCTTTGGTTGATCATTCTCACTGTTCGGAAATATGAATTTACATTTGTTGTATTTTATATATAAAATCGTGGCCAGATGATTTTGGGGCTTTAAATGTGGATTTATCTTTTTTTAAAAAAAAAAAATCATATAGTGCATTTATTCCAAATGACAAAGATGAAGGGGGCTTATTTGAGGAGATTATGGCTACTCACCACAACGTTGATGCTGGGCAGACTCTGTCCGTACGTCTTTCAGAAACCAATAATTCTGCCCCCAGCTGACCACATTTCCATCTTCGCAACGCTCAAGGTCTTGCTGACCTCTCACGTGATCCCACATCTGGAAGTAGTGCACGATGCCAACGAAGGACGATTGCCGGATTAGTTCTCCGTTATAGTTCTTGTGCAAATGCCCCATCACCAATGTCCCACTGGGCCGTAGACAGCGGTAATGGAACTCTGGAAGGGATTGGTTTACCAGCTTCTTTCCATCCCGGAAGAGCTCCAGGAGATGCTTCTGGCTGTCCCAGACACAGCAGATCTGGTGCATTTTGTAGGCCCCAATGTACTCTCCCAGATCGATGAAGCTGCCCAGGAAGAACATCTGTAAAGTGGAATTATGGAAAGACAGAGCCAGCTCCACCTGGTTAATGTCGGTGGAGAGGCTGCTGATATCGTAGGAAAAGGCTGTCCCGCTCTCCACAGTTTTTTCAGTCTTGTTGAGGTCGACGCACACCGTGAACGCACAAAGTCGAGGGACATGCCAGTTGGCCAAGGAAACATATTTGCTTGTCACTCCCATGAAAACCACCTGCTTCCCTTTCAGAGACACGGATTCTGTTTAGGACAGAAGAAGAAGAAGGAGAAGAAGATCTGAGGAAGGGGCATCAATCCCTTGGATCAGAAATCCAAAATTTTTCCCTACCGGTTCTGTGGACATGGCTTGGTGGGCATGGCAGGGGGAAGGATATTGCAAAATCTCCATTCCCACCCCATTCCAGGGGAAGGACATTGCAAAATCTCCATTCCCTCCCCACTCTGGGGCCAGCCAGAGGTGGTATTTGCCGGTTCTCCGAACTACTCAAAATTTCCGCTACCAGTTCTCCAGAACCTGTTAGAACCTGCTGGATTTCACCCCTGCCTTGGATCCTTTGGTTGTGTTTATGAGCCCACTGAAGGGGGAATTTTCAAAAATCACAAAACATTGGGAGAAAAGAGTCTATGAAGAAGAAGAAGCACATCCTGAATTATTGGGAAAACTCATACCTGAGAAAAGGAACAAGATGGCCACAGCCAAGAAGAGGCTACCAAAGATCTTAGATGGAGCATATCCAGCAACATCAGACTTCTGACCACTCATCCTTTAGATGAGGTCTGAAAAGCAGAAGGGAAACTTCTCAGATACGTTCTGGAGGAAGAAGACATCAACAGAAACCCTGATTTAACTCCACTGACTCTCTCTACCATCCTGGACTATATTCAACCTCTGACTTCTCTCCACAGCTGATGCCTTCTAGATGTATAAGGCCTGGATGGCCCTCCACAGAGTTCCAGATCTGGGGAGATGAACTCCTTAAACAGCTGAAATCAACCCTTTAGGATATTTCCAAGTCAGTCTGAGACAAGATGTTTGTGGATCTACCACCAACTTACCTGAGGAAGGAATCATCAAGAAGAGCTTTGCTCCCAGGTTGCAGAATCAAGTCTCTTTCCCATCAGTCTCTGATCTCAAGGAGGAAATTAAAATATAAATCCTGGACAACTTCAATCTTCAGGGTCCATCAACTATCTCACCAGCTGAGAGGACTTCAGAAAAGTTCCCATCAACGTGGCAGTCAGCCAAATCAACCCTGCCTCTTTCTCCCTTACGACCTTCCTGATTTGGGCATCTCACTGGGATGATTCCCTCACCATGAGGCTTAGAAACTTGAAGGTTTCCTTGATTTGAAGCAAACGCGGAACATATTTAAAGAAAAGCGCAGTGCTCAGAATTGGCTTCCTTGGCTAGAAGTGATCAGCAGGACTGAACTCTGATCTTTAGAACTTTCAATGTCATGGAAATTTCAATAATTTATTGGATCATAAAATCTAATCTTGCTAGAAGGAAAGAACAAAGATTAGATTAACGCAATGCAATCATACATGGGAATGGGAACACGGTTTTGTACGGAAAGTTGTTCAGACACCTGTGGGTCTTTAGAGTTCCTCTCTTTCCCCCGGGGAAAATTGAATTTGGGAACTTTTTCACAGTTACTGATGGAGAAAAATCTCAAACAACGGTGGGGAAAATGCCATCGGAATTATGAAATATGGGATCCTTTTGCAAATACTGATGTCAACCCTGAAGCTGACCTGACCGGAGCCATCTTGGAGCTTCACTGTTGCCACACTGGAGCTGAGGGATAGGAGATTAGAGATAGCTGGGGTTGGATAGCCAAAACAAAATACTTTTTCTTGAGAACCAAGGACATTCTCACACCTGGACCGTGGAAGGAGGAGTAAGGTCACCAGACGACCAGACAGCGCCTTGATTAGATCATGTGACTGTTTGTTTGGGGTTGTGGGAAAACTTTCTCTTTTAATTAGGTCAGTGTTTCCCAAACTTGGGAACTTTAAGAAGTGTGGACTTCGACTCCCAGAATTCCCCATCCAGCATGGCTGGCTGTGGCATTTTGGGAGTTGAAGTCCATAAATCTTGAAGTTCCCAAGTTTGGGAAACACTGAATTAGGTGAAAACCGTGGGAACCTTCAGAATAGGTTTTCACCAGATCTGTGCCAATATGATATTTCCAATAAAGCCATTCTTTGAGGAATCCGCCTGCTTCGGAGTTTTGCTTGGAACCCTGACAACTAAGTTGCAACACTCCCATACAGATAGTCCTTGACTTACAACCATTTTTAGCGACTGTTCAAAGTTACAGTGACACTGGAAAAAGTCTCGCACCTACGACCATCCCTGCCTTCACGTGCTGGAAATCCAGGCATTGGGCAACTGGCTCGTATTTATGACGTTTGCGGGATCGCCATTTCCAACGAGCAAAGTCAATGGGGGAAGCTGGATTCGCTTAACCACGGTAGCAAAAAAAAAAAAAAAAAAAAAAAGGTGTAAAATTGGGTGTGGCTCACTTAATAGCCCCACTGCTTAGCAATGGAAGTTCTGTTCCTAGTTGAGGTCGTAAGTCGAGGACTACCTGTACTTTTGATTGGGTTGGGAAGAAACATCAGAATGAAGAAAACCCAAGACCCGATTTTACCACCGGGCTCAATGTCCCACTTTTCTTAATTTAAAAAGAGTTCCAAACTCCCTTTTTTGTTTAACTTTATTGGAATTCACACGGCATCATTTTCGTGAGTTTTATGACTCGGAGTTCTCTCGGGATCTTTCGAACGATAGATTCGGAGGGTGTCGTTTCAGCTACACAAAGCTTGGCCCTGGACTTTGGAAGGAAGAGCAATTATCTTTTCTATGCTCATTATTCTTTGGGCCCGGACACACCCCGTTAAAAGGCTGCGGAATCCGCAACGGTGGAAAATAATGCCATCATTTTATAGCAAACCACGGGAAATTTCCGTCTTTGAGAAAGCAATACTGGGACTCTGCTCAAGCATTGCTTCTCCGTCTGCTGCAGAAATCAGCGTCCAGGAATAAGTGCTTTTGCACTCTTCCTCTGGGAGTCACTGTCGTGCCAAAGAATTGCAGCTTTCGTGAAGATATATTAGCTGCACAGCTGGAGCTTTGAGCCAGGAAAAATGTATCTCTCTCTCTCTCTCTTTCTCTCTCCTTCTTTTCTCTCTCACGCTCTCTCTCTCTCCTTCTCCCCTTCTCCCTTTCTCTCTTCCTCCCTCTTTCTCTCTCTTCCTCCCTCCTTCTCTCCTTTTCTTTCTTTCTCTTTCTCCCTCTCCCCCCTCACTTTCTCTCTTCCTCTCTCCTTCTTTTTTCTCTCTCCCCCTCACTTTCTCTCTTCTTCCCTCCCTCCCTTCCTTTTCTTTCTCCCTCTCCCCTCTCCCTCTCCCTTTCTCTCTCTCCCCCTCACTTTCTCTCTTCCCCCCTCCCTCCCTTTCTTTTCTTTCTCTCTCTCCCTCCCCCCTCACTTTCTCTCTTCCTCTCTCCTTCTTTTTTCTCTCTCCCCCTCACTTTCTCTCTTCCTCTCCTTCTTTTTTCTCTCTCCCCCTCACTTTCTCTCTTCCTCTCTCCTTCTTTTTTCTCTCTCCCCCTCACTTTCTCTCTTCTTCCCTCCCTCCCTTCCTTTTCTTTCTCCCTCTCCCCTCTCCCTCTCCCTTTCTCTCTCTCCCCCTCACTTTCTCTCTCTTCCCCCCTCCCTCCCTTTCTTTTCTTTCTCTCTCTCCCTCCCCCCTCACTTTCTCTCGCTTCCTCCCTCCCTCTCTCCTCTTCTTTCTCTCTCTCTCTCTCTCTCTCTTTTGCACAAACCAAATCAAAGGAGAACACTATCTTTTTTTAAGAATATATTTTTTTATTAAAAGTTTCTTTTATTAACGTAAGCTATAAATAGAAAGGCAGACGATGGAAAAAAGGGAAAAAGAAAGAGGATGGAAGAGACAGAGGGAGGGAGAGGGAAAAATAAATTATAAAAAAAAGAAACAAAAAGCAGTGACTTCAGAATTTTTTCCATGCAGTAAGATACATAATAATAAAGATATAGTATCGGCCTTTTAGTTATGCCAAAGAGTAACTACTAGCCATGTCTATAGCAATAGCTCACTTAATTGTCAAAATCCAAAGTTAAACATCTTTTAAGGCATTACCGAGAGCCAAATATAATTGGGAACTTTCAGAGGAATGAAACAGTTAGCCTAGTAGCGTTTCCGCTAAAACGAACCTCTGAATTATTTCACTATTTAATTCGGTCCATCATGAACCGTTTGGTTTGTAAGGCCAGTTTTTTTCCAACCTACCATATGTGCCGAGCTTATTTTCAATTCTGCCAGTAGGAATTTTGGGGTTCAGCTCAAAACTACAATAGGGAATATTGGCGTGCAATAAGAAGAATGCAATTCGAGTTGCTATTCTAGCGTTTTGAGCAATTAGGACGCTACTGTTTGACAGATGTTCCTTCTTTGAACCTGATTTCATTCCAGTCTGCTGAGTCTGGCACCCATTTAAAAAGCAATGCTTCCTTCACTCACAGCCCTTCGTTAGGCAGCCGTATTAATGAATCTCAACCGGTAAACCAACAGGCAGAGAGGAGTCAATAAACAGTGCAGCAGCTCACAGACATGAAAAGTCATTGAAAATGTGACATTTTCTCCCAGAAGTATATTTTGATGGTTGTGGTGCAGTTTAGAGCAAGGGAAGATGTCGAAAGACATCACAACTAAACCATGTTTTTTGCAATTAAACTATGTTTCTTGCATGAACCGGTTTCTGCCTATCGGCTTTTGCAAACAATGGGATTGTTTGGACTGGAGGAAAACCTTTTGAGGCTGGGGGTGTTGTAGGTCCTCCTAATGACAATTTTTTCTCTCTGTCTCCCAAAAAAGTTTCTCCCCATAAACCAAGAACACTTCTAACATTCTGTATAAAGCAACATCCTTGAGATGCCAAATACATGATTCATTTCCGTTTGGTCTGGTCAAGCTAAATCCGTTTCTTTCTATTCTCTGGATGTAAGCAGGCACACGCAATTGAGACTGATGTATTTGTAAAAACATATTATATATCAGATCCCTTTGGGAAAAGCAAGATTTGGAACTGTCCTTTTAATTTTAAAGGCCCAGCAACTAGCAATGATTGAGGCCTGGGGGAGGGGTTCTATTGGATAGGATGGGGAAATTATGCGTCTTTTTGGAGTCCAAGTGGCTGGACTACAGGACCCATCATCCTTGGAGGAGGGGGGTGTAATTCAGCCTGGCTTGATGGGGGGGGGGGGACTGTGGGTAGAGGCCTCCATAAGGCCTGGGGGAGGGGCTCTATTGGATAGGATGGGGGATTATGGGTCTTTTTGGCATCCAAGTGACTGGATTTTTATTTTTTTTTCCCTGCCAGTGATGGAGATGTGGTTTACTAGGAGTGAGAGCCAAACATTTATTTTCTTCTGCCGTGCTGGTGCAAAAGAAAAATGTGTAAAATAGGGCCGCCAGCGCTGAAGAAGGTGTGATGGGAAGTTTGCAAAGCCCAGGATGCCCCGATGATAAATTTAAAAGATGCGTTGGAAATCCAAGGCGAATCTCCGAATCGAAAGAAAGGAGCAAAATTCTGGAGGGGTTGGTTGACACAGACGCCTCTTTTATGGCCGCGAACAAAAACGGCTTTGGAGTAAGGGAGCGACGTGACTCGACAAAGCCTCCGTCGGTTCAGCTGGAGCCGCGGGTGAAGAATGCGCCTTTTATAAGAAGGTCGACACCATGGAGGGACTGGCCTTCCAAGCAGCACGTCCAGTTCGAAGAGATGGGAGATGCTGCCCAATTGCCAGGCAGCCAAAAGGGACAATGTCTTGCGGGTGGGAATCTTAATACCGATTTACTTTGGGCCAGTTCCAATTTCTCTCCCTCCTTCCCTCTCTCTGTCTTTCTCTCGGTCTCTTTGTTTCTCTCTTTCTCTCTCTGTCTCCTTCTGTCTCTCTCTATGTCTCTTTCTCTCTCTTTCTGTCTCTCTTTTTCTCTCTCTCTCGCTCTCTTTGTCTGTTTCTCTCTCTCTCTCCCTCTCTGTCTCTCTCGCTCTTTCTATCTCTCTCTTTTTCTGTCTCTCTCTCTCTTTCTATCTCTCTCTTTCTCTCTGTCTCTCTTTCTTTTTCTGTGTGTCTTTCTCTCTTTTTCTCTCTGTCTCTCTGTCTTTCTGTGTCTCTCTTTCTCTTTCTCTCTGTCTCTTTCTCTGTCTCTCTTTTTCTGTCTTTCTCTCTCTCTCCCTCTCTCTCTGTGTCTCTTTCTCTCTCTCTTTCTGTCTGTCTCTTTTTATGTCTCTCTCTCTCTCTTTCTCTTTCTCTCTTTTTCTGCCTCTGTCTCTCTTTCTCTTTCTGTGTGTCTTTCTCTCTCTCTCTCTCTTTCTCTCTCTGTCTCTCTCTCTCTCTCTTTCTGTCTCTCTCTCTGTGTCTCTGTCTATTTCTCTCTCTCTCTCCCCAACCTACCTTGCACGATCGTCGTGATTGGGGAAAACAGAAGGAGGGAAGAAGATTTGCCACCTTGAGTTATTTAGAAAGGGAATAAAAGGAATAAAAAAAATAAATAAATAAAAAATAAAAACTGTTCATTTATGACTTCTCAATCATTCAGGTCATGGTTGTCGCAAAGATATTTTATTCCCAAAAGGCAACTAGACTTCCTTGGTTTTTTTGCTTTGAAAACATTTTGCTTCTCAGCCAAGAAGCTTCTTCAGTTCAGTTCCACTGACTTAGTGGCCAAAGTTGCAACAGCAAAGAGTGACTTATGACCAGTCCTCACACTTATGACCATTGCAACATTCACATGACCAATTTTTGGGCACTTGGCAACTGTCAGGCATTTTGGATGGTTGCAACATGCCAGGATCATACGATCATCACCCGTTTGCAACCTATCCAGACTGCCTTCGATAAGCAAAGTCAGTAGGGGAAGCCATTGTGGCTTATGGCTTAGCAAGCTTCCATCTACTGTGTTTTATAAACCATCGTGTGTCATTGGGGGCTGATTTGTAGGAATGAAGCCAAGTGACTTACCTGACTTACCTGAAGGTGAAATGGGGTCTCAGCAGATAACATAACCTTTATCCTTAAGGTTTAATAACATAATAACCTTTATTAATATAATAACCTAACATAAAACATACAATGAAATAAAATATTATATATATAATAACATAACATACAATAAAATAATATATATATATATAATAACCTATATAATATATATAAAACATAACATAAAACACAATAAAATAATATATATATATATATATATATATATATATATATAATATATATATATATATATATATATATATTATATAGGTTATATTTTATTTTATGTTTTGTGTTATTATGTTATTATAGGTTATTATATTAATAAACCTTTACTGTCCCTAATAAAATATCCTTAAAGAAGACAAAGGATGGAGCACCCCAGAAAGTTCATGGAGAAAGCGGGAATCGAACCCGCCATCACGGAAGCCCAACTTAAGCGAGCCGCTACGCGCACGCGCGTCGCCGCTTCGGCCAGCCCGAGGGCTCGTTTCCCCCGCCTGGCTTGAGGCGAAGTTTCCCTCCCCGCTCCCACCACCATCCCGCACCTCCGAACGCCCGAGCGGCGGATGGGCGCATGCGCTCCTCATCACCATCCTCCTCCGCTCCCCCCATCAGAGAAAGGGCTCCGGGGCGTGGCCTCGTGCCGCGCCTGCGCCGTCGCGCCCGCCGCCGTCCCCGCGTCCCTTCGGCAGTTCCGCGCCACCGGCCTGAGGCGGCGGCGGCGGCGGAGGAGGCGGGGGAAGTTGTGCCGTTCGTGTGGAGGGAACGAGGCTCCGGTCCGCCTCTCGGGGGCGAAGATGGCGGAGGGGAACGGCGGAGGGGCGCCTCCCGGGGTCCTCACGCCGCCTCCCTCGACCCTGAAGGGGCTGCGGGAGCAGATGGGTGAGACCCCCCCCGCCCCCCCAGTCTCCCCCCAATTTTACCCCCTCAAACTCTCTTTTCCCCTTCCTAATTGGGGTGGTCCCCTCCCCCTTCGCATCCCCTCAGCCTCCCCCCCCCAATTAACCCCCCTGGACCAATCTGGGTTCCTCTGACCCGGCCTTGACTACAAGACCCATCATCCTTGGGGGAGAGGGAGGGCTGTAATTCAGCTTGGCTTGATGTGGGGGACTGTGGGCAGAGGCCTCCATAAGGCCTGGGGAAGGGGTTCTATGGATAGGAGGGGGAATTATGGGTCTTTTTGGAGTCCCAAGTGGCTGGACTACAAGACCCATCATCCTTGTGGGAGAGGGAGGGCTGTAATTCAGCTTGGCTTGATGTGGGGGACTGTGGGCAGAGGCCTCCATAAGGCCTGGGGAAGGGGTTCTATGGATAGGAGGGGAAATTATGGGTCTTTTTGGAGTCCAAGCGGCTGGACTACAGGAACCATCATCCTTAGGGGCGGGTGGGGTGTAATTCAGCCTGGTTTGCAGGAGTGGGTTGTGGCCTCCACAAGGCTTGTGGGGGGGAATCTATCCGGGATAGGATGGGGGGGGCGGTCATGGGTCTTTCTGGAGTCCAAGCGGCTGGACTACAGGAACCATCATCCTGTTAGGCCCCTGTGTGTGTGTGGGGGGGGTGTAATTGAGCCCTGCTGGAAATGGCGAGTCTGAGGGGGATTGTGGACAGATGTCTCCACAAATCCTGAGGAGGGGTCTCTTTCTGAGATAGGATGGAGGGGCCTGGGTCTCTGGAGTGCCTGATGGGGCTGGTAGTAAGACATGTCTGGGAGGCTGGCTTAGGAGAGGCTCATGGGGGTCCCAAGTACCTTAATTTGACACCTTCCTTTTCATCCCACCCGTTTTCTCCCTTTTTCCCCTGCCTTTTCCCCATTGAAAGACCTTTTCCACCTCTGCAACCCCACCCCTTATACTCATTTATCCTAATTTTTCCTCTTATTTTATCATCCCAGGAAACCTCCGATCCCTTACCCCAAATTCAGGGCTCTCTCTCCCCCTCCCTTCATCCCTTCCAAACCCCCCCCAACCCATTCATCCCCCTCCCTCTTTCCTCTTTCCCAACCTCATTTCTCAGCTCTCTTATCCCCCCCCCCCAATGCAAAATGCTGGAGGTTCCCTTTTTCTTGGCTTGAAGGGCCTCCTCTTCCGCCTGGCCTCCCTCTCTCCCTCCCTCCGCCCCTCCACTTTCCTTCCCTTTATTTTGCGGACAAAAGAAACCTTTGCGTTTTGAGGAGATCCAGAGGAGATCTGGAGGTCTTACCGTTTAATCCTTCCACTCTGCCCCAAATATCCTTCGCTTGGGAAAAAAAAAGCATCTGGAAATCTGTTTGCATCCACTCTTTTTTCTCTGCTGCAGACAGAAAAACAGACAGACAGACAGACAGACAGACAGATAGATAGATAGATAGATGAGAAATGATAGAGAGAGAAATGATGGATGGATGATAGAGAAACGATAGATGATAGATAGATGATAGATACTATTTCTCATCTATCATTTCTCTCATCTCAGATAGATTAGATAGATAAATGATAGATAGATAGATAGATAGATAGATAGATAGATAGATAGATGATAGATACTATTTCTTATCTATCATTTCTCTCATCTATCAGATAGATAGATAGATAGATAGATAGATGATAGATACTATTTCTCTCATCTATCATTTTATCTATCAGATAGATTAGATAGATGATAGATAGATAGATACTATTTCTCATCTATCATTTCTCTCATCTCAGATAGATTAGATAGATAAATGATAAATAGATAGATAGATAGATAAATGATAGATAGATACTATTTCTCATCTATCATTTCTCTCATCTATCAGATAGATTAGATAGATAATGATAGATAGATAGATGATAGATAAATACTATTTTTCTCATCTATCATTTCTCTCATCTATCAGATAGATTAGATAGATGATAGATAGATAGATAGATAGATAGATAGATAGATAGATAGATAGATAGATAGATAGAGCTATGTACAACCTCTCTTCTCCCCCACCTTCTGCATTTCTGGATTATTTGTGGTTTTCCAGGCTTGTTTAGAAATTGCAGCTTTGGGATACAGTTTAATTCCTGCCTGATTAAAGCAGAATTCCTGTTTGCTAATCAATTAATGTGGAGTTGCTGAACAATTCCTTTTCTTGCTGCAGCCCTGATTTCCTGGAAGATCAGACTCCGATCTTAGTTTGCAAGCGTCTTTAACCCTGCGAGGCACCTTCTCACTTCAGGCACGGGGCATAATCACCTGAGTGACATATTTTGATGAGAAAATATCTAGCCGTCTTTTTTTTTTTTTTTTTTTGAAGCTTTGCTTTGGCTGTGGCCAGGATGTGCAAATTGCCCAAATTTAGATGTCTTGAAAAGGAGTCTATTGAAAGAATACATCTGTCAAGACTTTCTGATCACTGAGACTGTGATGATTTGGGTTGTGCAATAATACTTGGCATCTAAGGGAAGGGAAAAGGTGCTTCAGAACACGTGGAGTTACAAACATCACACCTACGTGTAGTTCTTTATTTATTTATTCTTTTAAATGGCTTCTAGCAATCCCAGGGCAGCGTGGAAGAGGGAAGAGCCCTTCCAGGATAGGTGTGGCTTTGAGAGATCCAACACGCGCGCTGAAGCATCTTTTCAGTTCGAATCCAGTGGTGCGCAGCCCTGTACGTTTCCACCTAAATACAGATAGTCCTCGACTTAACAACAGTTTGTTTAGTGCCCATTCAAAGTTAACAACAGCACCGGAAAAAAGGAACTTAGCAAAATCGATGGGGAAGCCAATTCGCTTAACAGCCGGGTTAACTAACTTGTCAGTTGCAGTGATTCACTTATCAACCATGGCAAAAAAGGTCGTACAGTGGGGCAAACTCTTAAATGTCTCACTTAACTGAAAATTGGGGCTCAATTGTGGTTGTAAGGTGAGGACTACCTGTATAGGAGAGGGTCGCATCCTGTAACACCTAGCTGAAAGGATGCTAACGTGCGGGGGCAAACTTTTTCCTTAAGGCTACCGTTCTGCCTTCTGATCAGTTTATTAATCTTGCTGTAATACTTGTTAATTGTGCGATGGAAAGGCTGCCGCCACTGCTTACCCCTAATTGAATTAAGGTGTCAGGGTTTTACTCCCATCTCCCAAACAGGGAGCTCAGTCTTAAGAGCAGATGGTTGTGTCTCCATTGTGGTTTTATTCCTGCCTTCAGATTTAAATCAAGTCCAGCCCTTCTTTTTCAAGGCTGGAAAATCTTGGCGACGGACGACAAATTGGAAAATTTTCTTTTCTTTTTTGCATCTCCGGTGAGAAATGGGGGGAGTGGTGATATTATTTCCATGAAGTCTTCGGTGAAACTGCATGTGATGAAAAAGTTCTGGCTTGCTTATCCTGGGGTCTTTTTTTTTTAATTTCATTAATAGTTGCAGAGTGAAATAATGTAGGGTAGAGCCTTTTGGTTCTCATACCGGTTACTGCCTATTCGTGTAGGATGGAATTGAAGCAGATGCCGTGTTTATTCCATTGTTCAAATGTCTTAACTTTGCAAGCAAACTGCAAATGATTCTAGAAGATGGCTTATAAACCTAAGGGGAGGTAACCGCAGGTTGTACACTGCAGCTAACCAAGAACAATTATTTTATCTTTCTTGAATAAATAGCCCCTGTTAAATTGTGAATAAGCTTCCAGCAAGATCCTCCTGTCAATTGGGAGACTCACCCATGTCCAATGGGTGTATAAGTATGTCTCAGTATAGATATTCCTATTTCATTTCATTCCTATTTCTTTATTATGCCTCGGTAAGGCCACACTTGGAATCCTGCATCCAGTTTTGGTCACCACAATATAAAAAAAGATGTAAAAAAAAAACCATGTTGAGACTCTAGAAAGAGTGCAGAGAAGAGCAACAAAGATGATTAGGGGACTGGAGGCTAAAACATATGAAGAACGGTTGCAGGAACTGGGTATGTCTAGTCTTATGAAAAGAAGGACCAGGGGAGACATGATAGCAGTGTTTCAATATCTCAGGGGCTGCCCCAAAGAAGAGGCAGTCAAGCTATTCTTCAAAGCACCTGAAGGCAGGACAAGAAGCAACGGATGGAAACTCATCAAGGAGAGAAGCAACTTAGAAGGAGAAATTTCCTGACTGAGAACAATTCATCAGTGGAACCAGAAGTTGTGAATGCTCCAACACTGGAAGTATTTAAGAAGAGATTGGACAACCATTTGTCTGAAATGGTATAGGGCTGTGATGGCAAACCTATGGCTGCGTGCCACAGGTGGCACATGTAGCCATATCAGTGGGCACGCAAGCTTAGTTCCGGCACGCCAGCTGATTTTCGGGTCGTCTGGGCCCACCAGAAGTAGGGAAACAGGCTGCTTCCTGCCTCCGGAGGGCCTGGGTGGGGTGGGGTGGGGAAGGCCTGTTTTTCTTTCTCATCTGGCTCCAGGGCCTCTCTAGGAGTCTGGGAAGGGCGAAAACAGCCTTCCCCACCCCCTCGGAGGTCTTCCAGAGGCCGAAAATGAGCCGTTTGACAACATCTGGCCGTTTTCGCCCTCTCCAGACTCCTAGAGAGGCCCTGGAGCCAGGTGGGAAAGAAAAACGGGCCTACCGGACCATTGTGTACCAGGAGTGGGGGGGGGGGGGGTCGCATGCGCTCAGGCAGGGCACATAGAAATATGGGTGTGGGCACGCACGTGTCAGGTTTCGAGCTGCATTTACTCTAGTGCTGACAGCACACACACAATACACACACACCCGCTCTCCCCCCTCCTGGCATGCAATTAAAAGGTTAGCCACCACTGGTATAGGGTTTTCTGCCTGAGCAGGGGGTTGGACTAGAAGACCTCCAAGGACCCTTCCAAATCCGCTAGTCTAGTCTATTCCTATTGTATTCCTATTCTATTCGTCATTCTTGAAGAAGCAGCACAAAAAGTTAAACCGCAATCACGGTTTGAGCTGTAATGTTATATTGCCTGACCAGAGACATAAGGGAAACGGGCTTATCAAGGAACAAGAGGATCAGGGGTTAAAATGCATCGTACATAATAGAAGCATTATTGAGTGTGTCTCTCTCGGGAGACATGGAGTTGTGGCTGCAGAGTGGTGTCGGTTGTGATATGCAGTGCTGGCCTCTATTGTCACAAGGTTTTGGGGTTGGGGTAGTGGAGCCAGGCACATTCAGCAAGTGGTGTGCCTGGACACTGGAGAACAAACATCCCTTAAGAAAAAGGTTTCGGTGGGTTTTCCTATAAGAGGGGTGAGAGGAAGACAACCCACTTCCACATCCTGAGCTCAGGGAAGTAAAACAAAGTGAGAGGATGATGAAAAGGAACAGTGGTGAAATGTAAAATTGGTTGCTGCCGGTTCTGTGAGCGTAGCTTGGTGGGTGTGGCTTGGTGGGGGGGGGGTCATGTGATTGGGTGGGCGTGGCCAACTTCTTTTTTTTTACTTTTTAAAAGAATTTTTTACTACCGGTTCGAGCGAATAGGTAGTAAAAAATGCTTTTAAAAAGTATTTTTAAAAAAAGGTTCTGATGATCGCGCGGCACAGCTGGGATCATTGGAACCCTTTTTTTACCTTTTTAAAGCATTTTTTTTACTACCGGTTTGCCTGAACTGGTAGTTTTTATCATTACCGGTTTGCCCGAACCGGTAGCATTTCACACCCTGAAAAGGAAGGCGGGAGCATGAAAACAGGAAGTGAATATTGCACCTCAGGAACATGTGCAAGAAATAAAAATCCCTGTTTTCACAAAATGTCCCTGTTGCTTTGTCCTTGATGTAACTTTGAGCATCTGGGCACATTTCCCAGGGAGGTATTTATTTATTTATTAGATTTATATACCGCCTTTCATTCAGGAGCTCCTGAGTGGTACCTATAGCACTCCCTTCCCTTATTAACAATATTGTGGCTGTAGGTTGGACTGAGAATGGCTGGCCCCAGATCACCCAGTGAGGTTCCAGCAAATGTTTGCAGTTCATGTTGTGAATTAAAACGAAGGTCGTGTTGCGTGTGATCTCTTTTTAAGTTCATGTTGTGGTCTGCCAGCAGCCTGCGGAGCTGGCAGCGGAGTCGGACAGCGATGAGGCTGAGGAAGAACATGGGCCAGTCCTGGAGGCTGGGGAAGGCCCAGATGAGGGCTCTGTGTTAGAGGCAGAGATGGGGCTGGGGCCATCAGGGAGTGATGTACGGACTTCGGAGCCTCCAGAGGCTGACAGTAGAGAGGCAGAGGAACAAGAGGAGCCTGTTCCCAATGCACACATGAGAAGAGCTGCCAGAAGGCAGGAGCAGCTCAAGCAAAGAGGACAACTCAGGAGTAGGGTCAAGAGATGATTGACCCCTCCCATAAGGCTTAAAACAGACCAGCAATGGCGTTTGGGCTTTACCGGAAAACAACGTTGGTAGCTTCGTCATCTTTTTCGTCTAAGTCTTGTATTTATTTTTGTATCTGGGACTTCTGAACGTTTGCCAAGAAAGGCCTTTGGGTAGTTTGCCTAATTGGACCAAGGTTTGAGATGGGACTGAGGAATTTCTGTTGGGAGGAATTTGCTTTAATTTAGTTGAACAACACTGGGAATGAAGGAATTCTCAGCTGTTCGAATAAAGTTTGTTTTTTCACTGACTGATTTTCCTACTACTTACTTGGGCCTGGGTCACAACAGTTCCGATGGTTGAGACTTGGCATTTCAATACTGGTGGCGTTGTAAAAATTTGCATTGAATACATGAAATGACCATGAGTGGATATAGTGCACTTCGCAAAACTCTCAACCGGATACGCATTGCAAACTTTTTGTTTAAAAACTTAACATTAATAGACGTCTGAGTTCAATATCGTGACTTGAAATAATGCAATCGCTTTGCAGACTTTTAAAGGAAGTTTTGTGAGCAAGATTTATTTTGGTTGGGCTTATTTTGGTCTCTTCAAACAAGCGGTATTGTTTTAGTGGGTACCTTTTTGCTCTCTTTGTGCCTCCACAAAGGAACTTAGTATGAAAATGCAAGCTGTTTTACTTCCCCTCTCTTTGTTTTAACAGAAGTTTAATGAATTTCCTCCTCTGGACAAAGGCAAATCTGGAAAGGGAATTCACTTAAAACAATGCTGACCAGCCTTGGGAATTTTTAAGACTGTGGATTTCAACTCCCAGAATTCCCCAGCCAGCATGGCTGGCTGGGAAAATCTGGGAGTTGAAGTCCACAAGTCTTGAAGTTTCCACGGTGGGACACCCCTGATTTAAAGCTCTCCAGTTACTTGGCAGATGTGAAAATCTAGGAAAAACAGCAACCAGTCTCTGATTATCTGCTCCGTGTTGCATCCTGGATCCTCAAAATTTCAAACAGGGTTTTTCCACTCTGCTTGCATATTTCCCTTGTCCATTATTACCACCTCTTTTAATTGATTGAAACTTGTAATTTAATCTCCCAGTGTCATGCAGCTGTTTTATGTTTGGACTCTATACTGGGAGTGAAGTTGGAATGCTTGATTTGAAATAGGAATCTTAAAAACAGATGGAGTGTGAACTCAGTTCATTGCTCTTCCTAATTTCATACAGGGGGGTCTTTTTTTGAGTGTGGACCACTACACAAGGTTTTTAGTCCTGAATGCATGGGTACATAATACAATGTATTATGTACAATGTAAATGTGGATTTTGTGGCAAACTTCCCAAAGGTGACCCAGGAATGGGGAAAAAAAAAGGATAATGGGTGTATCTATATAGTGAATATATATTGTGATATATTCGGGGTTTCCAGAACTGCTGTTTAAAAGAAGCCACGGTATTATGAGATTGTCTTTCAATAGAATCAATAGAATAGAATTCTTTAGTGGCCAAGTGTGATTGGATTCACAAGGAATTTGTCTTAGGTGTATGTGCTCTCAGTGTACATAAGGAGAATAAAACACATTCATCAAGAATAAAAAGATACAATGCTTAGTGATAGTCAAGGTTACTAATAAGCTATCAAATCATACTAGGAAACAAAGACAATATAAATTGAAATATACAAGCACATGGTTATAGTAATAAATGGGAAAAGATAGATATTAGTAAGGAAGGGAAGAATAATAGTAATTAGTAAATAAGTAATAAGTCTTAATTTTTTGATCAAGATTGATTCGAAAGACTAGCCACAGTTCAGAGACGGTGGAATTACTGGCCATAAACTCTGGATTTGGAGAGAGTTTCCTCTACAAAAATCAAGATTTGGGTAGTGTAATCCAGAGGAAAACGGTTGTGTGAATTACAGATTTGTTTCAACCAGGCGTATTTTTCTTAACAGTTGCTGCGGCCCAAGCATTAGCCGAAGAAAGAAGAAACCAAGGGGGGGTTAGCACTGTTTCACTCCAGGCCCCAATAAGCACAAAAGTAAAACCAGGTAAAAAATAAATAAATGTGTTTTTCGTATGACAGTTCTGTATTTTGACCTTGGGGGGCAGTTCTTTGCATGCAGCTCAAAATGTGCCATTCTTATCTTTAAAAAAAAATAAAATCAGAAATTAGATGAATGAAAGTCTCCAGTGCCAGGCCAGGAAAAGCATCCCCTTGTAATCTGGGAAATAACAATACTGGTGTGCGCCCTTTTAATAGCGATGTGTAATGCACGAAAATAAGCGAATTAAGATTTCCTGCAGTGAGTTAGAAAGTACGTTGAAACACAGCCATTCGTGTTGAGCACCAGTGTGTATGCTGAACATGGATATGCTGTCTTTTGTGCGCGGAGGTAGAGGTGTGTCTTTTGTAGGAAATGGTCCCTTGTTCCTCCAAATCCATCCAATGTGCTAAAGTCCAGGGGTCCCCAAACTTGGCAGCTTTAAGACTTGTGGACTTCAACTCCCAGAATTCTCCAGCCAGCATAACTATGCTGGCTGGAGAATTCTGGGAGTTGAAGTCCACAAGCCTTAAAGCTGCCAAGTTTGAAGACCTTTGTGCTAAACGTTTGAATTTCTCTCTCTCTCTCTCTCTCTTGCAGTGCTGGATGGTTCTCTTTTGAAATCGGAAGAAAGGCAGAGGCTCGCTCGGGAACGTCGAGAAGAGCGGGAGAAACAGCATGGTATGATCCAACTCAGTCAATTGACTTGCATTTATGTCAGTCGCGGTGTCCCGGGGTCACAAGATCCCCCTTTGAACGACGTCCTGACAAGCAACGTTAGCGGGGAAGCCAGATTCGCTGAACAGCCGCGTTGCTAACTTAATAACTGCAGTGATTCACTTAACAAAAGTGGCAAGGAAGGTCGTAAAATGGGGCGAAACTCGCTTAACAAATGTCTCACTTAGCTGGGCTCGGCTGTAAATATCTGAAGCCTGCATTTGGAGCAGCTGATGGACCCTTAACTGAAAAGCCGCCTGAGAATTCTCACCATGGGTGGCATGGATTCCTTTCTCTCCCTTAACAGATGTCTCACTTAGCAACAGAAATTGGGGGCTTGGTTATGGTCATAAGTCGAGCATTACCTGTATTGAATTGCGTGGATTTGTGGCTGAGGCAGCTGGTGTTGGTGCAAAGGATACGCTTTCTGTGACATATTTCAATTCTCAGGCATTTGTCTCCTCCTTTCCAACTTCCTAGGATGGTTTGTTAAAAGTCTTGCACGCATGCGGATGTGCAAACACAGTTTTAAATGTACAGTCTATTTGGCAAAATGTTCCTAAAGTGCCTTTAATTCAAATTATGCATTGCTTGGTGCATTCCGTCTTTTGCATTTTCAAATATTTTTTTAACGCCTTGTTAAGCTAAGAACCAGAGCAGCGTGAAGTAACAAACCAGAAGAATAGTTTTATTCCGATGTCAATATTGGTTGGAGGGGTTGCAAATTAAAGCATCTTGGGCTGAGAAAGCCACTTCCATCCTTCATTGGAAAATTAGGAAGGCCCAACTAGGTAACATCATCGGTGCTGGGAGGAGGAAAAGGACTGTGGGATCCTTGGTGCTCTCTGAATTTTCTTGCAAACATTTCATGACCCAATTTGGTAACATCATCAGTGCCAGAAGGAGGTGGGACTCAGTACAAAGGTTGAGGCTTCGATTTTCAACAGCGGGTTGGTGATTGTTCCCGTCGCAAAGAGGAGCTTTCGAAACACACTTGGTCTCCTTAAAGACTGACACTCCAGATCCGAGGCTAAGCGGAGCTTTGACTGAACACATGGTTCCTGCCATGTGCAGAGTGCTCTTCCCAGATTGCCATGTTCCAGATGCCAGCAGCAAATTTCTTCCCATTCCAGTGGGAGATTTGGGACTAAACTCATGTGCTTTTAACCCATTGTTGTTGTTGTTTTAAACTTCCTGCAAGTGACCCAAAGAACGCTTTTTAAGAAACCGGTTGAAATATATTTTCTCCTCTCCTGCTGGAGGGTAAGCAGGAGGGATGGAGCAACCCAAATGGCCCCAGGTGTCTTTTGTGAGCTAGTCTTCCCCCATTCTTTCTGTCGTTGGGACTTCAGCTCTTTAGAATTGCCTCCGGCCACATTAGCAGAGAATTTCGGAAAAAAAACAATTCCATCCGTTCTGGAAAATCCCAGGTTGAGCTGAGCTGAAAATAAACACCCATGTCTGGAGTCTTCTCTACTGTTGTGTCAGAGGCAGATTAATCAGAATAGAGCTGGAAGGGACCTTGGAGGTCTTCTAGTCTAACCCTCTGCTCAAGCAGGAGACTCTATACCATTTCTGACAGATGGCTGTCCAGTCTCTTCTTTAAAAAAAACCCCAGTGATGAAGCACCCACAACTTCTGAAATTTCTGATTTCCTAACCTGCAGCAACTAAGATCACAGCCCATGGTAGTTAATTCTTCTGTGAGGTTTAGGGGTTCATGGAAGGTTAACCAACCAACACTTGGGCTTCCAGCAGCCTGAATATTCCCTTCAAGGGTTTAATCCCCCCCCTCCCCCCGGAAGGAGGATCTGTTTGTGAGACCAGATCCAGACAGTTTGGCTTCCTGCTTCTTCAGTTCTGCACCACTCCATTCCACGCAGAAAAGCATATTTCCTTCCTATCGCTCTGCAAAGAGAGGCACTTATCAGGATTTGCGGTTTTGGCTTATAGTAAAAATGCATCCTTGGCGTAAAATGAGGCGCTTGATGCTTCCTCTTTTCTCTGTTTTTCCTTGACCTCAAGCAGATAAGGTGGATCCTGGCAAAGCTTGGCTCCAGATGGAGGTGGTTGAACATACAAAATCTGATCAGAGTAATATTCTCCCTCTCTTTCTCTCTGTCTCTCTTTGTCTCTCTGTTTCTCTCTTTCTGTCTCTGTCTGTCTCTCTATACTTCTCTCTGTGTCTCTTTGTCTCTCTTTTTCTTTCTGTCTCTTTCTGTTTCTCTTTGTGTCTGTCTTTCTATTTCTGTCTCTTTGTGTCTTTCTGTGTGTTTCTGTCTCTCTATTTCTGACTCTGTTTCTGTCTCTGTTTCTCTGTGTTTCTCTTTCTTTCTCTCTCTCTGATTCTATAAACCTCGGATTTTTGCAATTGCCAGCATAGCACATTCCTCCCCCCCATTTCTGGGTTCCCTAGTATTTCACTTTTCTGTCCTGTTTGGTGAATTTTGCAGCTGCCAAAGAAACGCAGATACTAGAGAAGGAGAAGAAAGCGAAGCTGCAGTACGAAAAGCAGATAGAAGAGAAGCAGAAGCGGCTGAAGGAGCAGAAGCTGAAAGAGCAGCAGAGAAGAGCCGCGGTAGAGCAGAAGAGGAAACAGAAGATCGAAGAGGAAAAAGTAGTGTTACAGCTTAATGTTGATGTTTCTAAGGGAGGGTCAGCACTGGCCTTGTGCTTGTAGCTGGGACAATGAATAATGACCTTGCTGTCATTATTTCCAGTGTCTCCCTGGTCCATTCTGCATTTGTATCAGTTTCCCTGACAGGTAGTCCTCGACTTACAAGAGTTCGTTCAGTGACCATTCGGTCCTGAAAAAAGTGACTTGTGACCATTTTTTCAGCCTAGTTTCCCCTATTTTCATTGATCCATTCCCACTTCTGCGGCATTTCTGTGGATGATTTTTAACTGATCACTTCAATCATTCAACATGAGCGGTGCAGTGTGGCCTAGAGATGGAGCTCTCGCCTCACAATCAGGAGGCTGTGAGTTCGATCCTGGGTAGAGGCCGATATTTCTCTCTCTGGGCACATTGAGAATCTATCTGCTGAACAAAACTCCGCATTGGCGACAGGAAGGGCATCCGGCCATTAAAACACTCAGCTCCATTCATTTGCTCAGGCTCTACCCTGCAAGGGATTATGGGTCGTGAAAAGGAGAGGATGACTTTAATCGTTCAACAAGACTGTTTGGTGAGAGGTAGTATTGGGCAGCCTGTGGTTCTTGGTCATATTAGGTGACTAAAAGTTTCCACTGACACGACAACAAAAATGCAGTGGTGTGAGCAATTATTTGCCTGGCCTAGGGAAGATTTGCAGGAAGATTTGAAAGAGGGAGCCCCGTATGAGGATTTCCTGTATGTTTTCATATTTGACTTGCATCAAAGGTTGCAAGCCATATTTTCTTTCCTCGGCCAATCAGTGGCATTTCCTAAAAACTTGGTGGTTGAAAATTTCTCCATGAATTGTTTTCACTCGGGGCACAGAAGGGAGTCCTGTAAAGTGGAAATCCATCTGATTTGTGACTGAATTAGCCTGATGCTTTTTCCCAACTATGTCAGATTTTTGTATGAGAGTCTTTGCGCTTTAGCGTTCCTTTAAAATAGAACCAATTCTGAACAATTTAAGAATTCTGGACAAATCCGCATTTGGAAGTGAAATCTCTTCCCCCCCACCTACTAATAATAATCTTGTCAGGCTGAGGAGTATAAATTTATATATGGAACCATCATATGGTACTAATGCAAGAAATTATACCAGCATTTCTCAAGCATGGCCACTTTAAGATGTTTGGACTTCCAACTCCCAGCATGGCTGGCTGGGGAATTCTGGGAGTTGAAGTCCAAACATCTTAAAATGGCCATGCTTGAGAAACACACTGAATTTACAGAAAGCACAGAAGTGGATTTGCTAATCTGCCAAGCCCTCCTGCCACAAAGCAACTGAACATGTGCATCTTAGCACAAATCCTGTTTATCACCAAGATTATGGCTAATCAGGGTCTCTGGTCTTCAGCTGGTCTTGCATTCCAATTAGTGACATAAAGTCCTGTAAAAGCTGGTGAATAATCAGCTCCAGGGGGGAACGGGTGTCTGATTTGCCTCAGGCAGCAATAAGTCCTTGCAAACTAATCCTCCAGACGGTTTGATCTATAGGTGCATTACGAAGCGGTGGTCCATCGAACGTTGGAACGCAGCCAGCGGTTGGATACGCGGCAGAAACGGTGGTCATGGAGCGGGTCGGTGACAGACACCAGCGGGAAGGCAGGTGAGTCCCTTCCTTGGACTCCAGGATGTCCATCTGGAATGCTCTAGGATTCTGACATTAACACATTTTGAGAATGCCAGGTTGGGGAATGGGGGGGTCCTTGGCGCTCTCTGAGCTTGGTTATTTTCTTGCGGACATCCTCAATGCTAGAAGGGAGTGGGATTTGTAGGGAGGAGGAAGAGGACTGTGGGGTCCTTAGCGTTCTCTGAGGTGGTTTATTTTCTTGCAGGCATTTCACTACCAAACTATGTAACATCATCAATGCTAGAAGGAGGGTGGGATTTGCAAACTAGCATTGATAATGCTGGATCATGAAACGTCTGCAAGAAAACCAAGCTCGGAGAGTACCAAGGATCTTTAACCTTGAGCTCCAAATATTCTCTTCTCTTGGGTTGGGGAATGCTGAGACAGAGTGTTTGGTCTTGGCACACTGGAAGGAATCGAATTCAATATTACATAGTCAAACACTCTGGAATAACAGACGCCTTTTAAACGCCAGGACAATTAACTTCCCTCCGGTTGCTAACCATTTTAAGACAACCGAGTGCCCCATCTCTTATCTCTTGCTTTGAAGAGAGCTGCGATAAATTTGTGACATGAACCTATCCGTTTTTCTTCCACAGAAGCCCCAGCTGTAGCTGAAGGTGGGTTCCCTTGGAATGATCTGCCTGCTTGCCTGCTTTTATTTTAATTAATTTAAACCCCCCTCCTCTCCCTCCCCCAAAGCATCCTTTGCTTTGAGAATTTCGGAATGGGCAATTTTAGAAGAAGTTTGCTGCTGCTGCTGCTGCTGCTGCTGCTGCTACTATTCTCAAAGCAAAACTGCTTTTCTGCAATGCTCAGGTGTTCAGTTTGCCCCAGAGACATTCTGGGGATCTGACCTCTGACCTTTCTATGTCAATGGCTGGTTTAATCCAGGGATGTATTTGTCTTTAAATTTTTCACACGGTGTCGTGTTTTAGAACTGCTGCTGTCCTTGTGCTGTGATGCTTGTTAACCTGTTTACCTGTCCTAGAAAGATAATTGTACACAATTTTAAAGGATAATTTTATACCAACAGGCATGCCTTTCAGTTCTTTTGATAATCAGGCAATCTGGTCTTCCAAAGGAAAAAAATTCTCCTTTTCTATCCTTTCTCTATAAACTCTATTCCAGGAAACCTTAATGCTTCTAATCCTAATTAATGCTAGATCCTAATTAACACAGCTACAGGCAATCCTTGACTTGAGATCAGAATTTCTGTCGTAAGTTGGTATGGTCATAAGTCGAGTCATTGCATGGCCAGACCCGATTTTGTCACCCTTTTTAACCATGGCTAGAAGCAAGTTAACCACAACTGTTACACAGATGTGACGGTCAAGCAAATCCAACTTCTCCGATGGACATTTTGTTTTGCTAGAGACGGGGGGATTTGCAAAACACAAGTGATGGCAGGATGTAGCAGCCAGTTGCAAATATAAACATCCAAATTGTGATCGCGATGCAACGGTCATAAGCACGAGACCGTAAAGCGCTTTTTTCCTGAGGCTGCCATAACTTTGAGCCGACGTTAAGCAATCGATCATAAGTCAAGGACTACCTGTAATGCTTGTGGGCAAGGGATTGTCTAAAATAGCAATACTAAGTTATTTGTCTCTGATCTAGTCTATGACTCATACTAGGAACATTTAACAAAATGCTGTAAAATGGGAGAGACTTCCGTGTGTTAAAAAGCCACCTGGACATTCATCACAACTTAAAGACATTCAGAAGCATTACTAGATCTGTGGGTCTCCCTGTCTGTCTGTCACCTACCCATGCATCCATCTATCATCCATCTACCTGTCTCCTGGCCAAGAAGGCTTTGTGAGAATACTAAAACTATCATTTGTTTCTTCAGCCAGCAAGCGCTCTGCATCGGCACTGAACCTCAAACAGCCTGAAACGGCCCTCCACAAACGCCTCTCGTCCTCCGCAGCACTTCTCAATTCTCCCAGCGTAGGTAAGGAATGGACTCCCAAGACCCACCGTCCTTCCTTTCAAGCCACGGAACCTCCTAAAAGTTACCCTCTAAATCCCTTCTGCCCCTTTTGTTAATCCAGTGAGCTCTCACGGCAATGATGAAATCTAACTTTTTTTACTACTGGTTCTGTGGGCGTGGTGTGGCTTGGTGGGCGTGGCAGGGGAAGGATACTGCAAAAAGCCAAAGAGCCAGCAATTCACTTAACAAACCCGGCAAGAAAAGTCGTAAAAATGGGGCAAAGCTCACTTAGCAAATGTCTCACTTAGCGACATGGGCTCGGTTGCGGTCATACGTCGAGGACTATCTGTATTGGAGAAATTGGTCTGGTGCAATTGGTCTGCTTTGTGCAATCAAAGCACCTCAAGTGTACATTAGTAAAGAAGAGATTTTTTTTAATGAACCCCATGGCCCATGGTGCTGCATTAAATCTTCGAGCGAGCCCACTTTTTATGGGCAATGGGTTTGCCTAATATAAACCTAGGAATTAACTGCTCTCTGGATTAATTAAAGGGAATTCAGTTTCTGCATCTTAGTTGTGCCCAGCCTGGCTTAAAAATTATTCCGTGAAATTGTTCAAATTTTCCTTAGATCTCAATTTGGTTTCTTCTAATTTTTTATTTTTATTTTTTAAATTAAGCTCCTTTACCAATCGTCAAGAAGAAAATAGGCCTGGTTGTAATACAGAAGCACACATTTGGGCCTGGTGGTCTCATCACTGTGGGGTCATTGGGACTCTTAATTCCCATTGAGCAGAGGGATTAATGTGTCTCTGTCCTAAAAAATCTCCTTCCTTGATATTTGCCAAGCTAACGATTCATATAGATAGATGATAGATAGATGGATGGATACAGATAAAGATATAGATACAGATATAGATATATAGCTTCTAAACTGAAAGTAGGAGCCCGATGATGACAAGTTAGAGAGCTTGTCGAAACGTTGCCAAAAAGAAAACTTTTGAAGTGTTGGTTATGATTTTAGCCAGAGTCTCAAAAGACCTTACAAAGTGTTTTGTTGGCATTTTGGAGGATTTTAAGCTGGGATTTTAGCCAGGATTTTAAGTATTTCAATTAACAGACTTTTAATGACGTGGGAAAACACCCGAGATTTTAACTTTTTACATAGATATATAGATATATATATATCTGCTCGCAACAGAATACCTTATGCCACCAGGCTTGAAATTTTGGGCTTAGACAACTTAGAACTACGCCGCCTTCGGTCTGACCTAAGCGTAGTACATAAAATTATCGGCTACAACGTCCTACCTGTCAATGATTTCTTCAGCTTCAACCACAACAATACACGAGCACACAATAGATACAAATTTAAAGTGAACCGCTCAAAACTCAATTGCAGAAAATACGAGTTCAGCAACAGAGTAGTCAACGCCTGGAATGTACTACCTGACTCTGTGGTTTCTTCCCCAGACCCCCAAAACTTTAACCTTAGACTGTCTACTGTCGACCTCATCCCATTCCTAAGAGGTCTGTAAGGGGGCGTGCATAAGTGCACCAGCGTGCCTTCCGTCCCTATCCTACTGTCCCCATTTATTCGTATCCATTTCCTGTATTCATAATCATGTTTATACTTACTTATATATGTTATCTTATACATGTTTGACAAATAAATAAAAAATTTAAAAAAAATTTTTTTTCCTTGCAGGAACAGCTAAAAGGAGTTCATCCCTAAACAGGCTGAATAACAAAAGTTCTGTGAGTTCTGAGCAAGGGCTAGCCAACGCTTCGCAAGCAGAGCAGAAAGGTGCAGCAAACCAGCATTTTGAGATAAAAATTATTTTGATTTAACGAGAATTCTTTCATTGATCAAACGTCTCGCTTAACGACAGAAATTTTGGGCTTGTGGTTGTAAGTCAAGGACTACCTGTATATAAATAGGAGGGTCATCAAAATAAATGCAAACTGTGCAGGAACCTTTGCTTCCAGAGGAAGGGTTAATCCAGAGTTCAGTTTGGGCCATCTTAGTTGTGCCCAACCTGCATAAGTGGCTTAAAAATTATTCTGTAAAACCGTGCAAACTTTCCTTAGATCTCATTTGAGTTTCTATTAATTTTTGTTTTCATTAAGCTCCTTTACAAATCATTACATGGTTGTAATACAAAAGCATGCATTCTGGGCTAAAATGAGCCACAGTGGCGTAGTGGTTAGAGTGCAGTACTGCAGGCTATTTCTGCTGATTGCCGGCTGCCTGCAATTTGGCAGCTCAAATCTCACCAGGCTCAAGGTTGACTCAGCCTTCCGCCCTTCGCAGATCGGGGACCCAGATTGTTGGGGGCAATAAGCTGACTCTGTAAACCGTTTAGAGAGGGATGTAAAAGCACCATGAAGTGGTATATAAGTCTAAATGCTATTGCTATTTTGGCCTGGTGGTCTCATCACTTGCACCTGTGCTCTGGGTTTCACTTGAGTTGAAGTTTGTGGTTTGCCTTAAAGCCGGATTTGTCAACCTTGGCAACTTTTAGACGTATGGACTTCAATTCCCAGAATTCCCATATTCAAAATTCAGAAGTTTGGCATATGATTATGACAGTTTCGTTGTCACAAGTTCATTGGTGACTTTCCCAGCCAGCTTCTGACAAGCAGAATCCATGCGGGAAGCCAAGTTTTCTTAAGGACCACTTGATTCACTTTTAACAACTGCGGTGAATTGCTAAACATCTGGGCAGATAAAGGTCATAAAACGGAACAAAACTCTCTTTAACAACTGCCCTACTTAGCAACAGAGATTTGGGGCTAAAATTTTGGTCATAAGTCAAGGATTTCCTATATTGTAAGACCGTTGATTTAAATTAGCCTTTATTCTGTCCTTGATACTTGAGGATAACCAATCCAAGAAGTAAAAATACTGGGTGCATTTCTTTCAAAGTTGGCGAGCAGAACAAGTAGGTTGTAAGGCTGGATTGTTGCTGTCATTCGGTCTGACGAAAAGATGCTTTTGATGATCTCCTGAAATTGTGAACATCCAAGTCAGCCCGAGCCACAGTTTGAAAAATAATCCGTGTGTTTTGGGCTCTAGGAGAACCAGAGAAGAAGCGGAGTTCATCGCTGAGCAGAGTGAGCAATAAACTTCCCGAAATAGAAAACGTGCAGAAAGAAGAAAAAGCAGGTAGCTAAGAATTGACTCAGTTCGTGATTTCAAAAAGTTGTTGCAAACTGCCCTTGTTATTCGTGAGCAACTTCTGTTCCAAGGGTTGATTGTTCTCACTGTCAGAAAATTTCTCCTTGTTTCCAGGTTGAATCTCTCCTTGATAAGTTTCCATCTATTGTTCCTTGTCTGGCACTGCCTTTTAATTCTCTTTTTTTCCTTTTTAATAAGGAAATTTATTTATAATAAAAAATATTATTTTAATAATAATAGTTTTTATCCCAGAGCTATAATTGCACTCAACAATGAACTAAGGGGCCACCATCAGTGAGCTGTTGGACAGCATTACTTGGTCTGCTGTGTGGATGTTTGGGTGGTTTAGGGGCGGGGAATTTGTGGTGTGTGTGTGTGTTTGGGGGTTGTTATATGTGTTGGACCTGGTCTTTGAACGTTATGTGAATTTTGTTGTACGGGCATACTGTGTATACACGCACGATGACAATGAAGTTCTACTGAATAAGACCTTGTGCCTCGTAGGCAGCTCTTGACAAGGGTGCTGTTCTTTGCAGTACCTAATTTTACTTATTTTGATCCCGCCTTTATTCTTTTGATAAACAAAAGGCAGCAAACACAAGTAGTACTCTATCCTCCTCCTCTTTACCCCACAACGACAACCTTGTGAGGTGGATTGGACAGACAGACCAGGCTAGTCTCTTGGTTTCGAGAAATCAGAAATCTGTTCATGCTTTTTCTGACTAACTGGGTTAGTTGTTAAGGCGCTATCTGACTTCTGATTTTGGCAAACGTGTGTAGGCTTCAGCAGACTGGTCTTAGCTCTGGAATTTGGATCTTATTTTTATTGATTTATTAAACTTGTGTCTCGTGATGAGACACGTCCTAAGCCTTCTCCCTGGTGTGGACAGCCTTTCATCCAAAAGTGTCCTCCATCTTGCTTTCCTTGGAGACTCCTTGTTGACTCCTACTTCGTTGCTTCCCGTCCTGCAGCTCGCCGTTTGGCCAGCCCCTTGGAGAACACCTCCGTCAGTCGCCTGCTCGCCCCCACCCAGGCCTCTCTAGCCAGGAGTAAGAGTGCAGCCACCTTGTCCGCTGAGGGCAAAGATCCCGCAGGTAACAGCCCGGAGCCATCCAGTATGGCAGGGCTGCTGGGGTTGTTTAGGAGTGGAACCAGATGGGATCTACTGATCTATTCTAACCTTGCCTTTGTCAACTTGCAAAGTATCCCCGCCTGCTCTCGAGTTGCCATAGGCCGTGGGGGGGATGAGAAACCAGCGAAACTGCACAGTAGCCAAAGACAGATGCACATTCCACACTTATCTCTCTCAAGGCTGTATCCCAGGGTTACCTGCAGCAGCTGGAGGGGAGTGACCTCTACAACCTGCGAAATTGCTCTGTTGGCAAATGTGATTGATGACACACCCTGGGGGGAGGAGGAAACAGGGTCATCATTGGAGTGTAAATTACGTAGGGTCAGAGCTGGCCGACATGAAGCTACTAATAACTAACTGGATCTATTTTGAAGCTTGGCTCCGAGACTCATGATTTAATTAGGGCGTCCATCGGAACCCCGACAGCCTTGTTGGGTGTTATGCCACCAGTAGGAATGGGGACAGAATCAGTTCTGCCCCCTCCCACAGATATCAAATCTCCTGAATTTGCCCCATCAGGAGCTTTGAAGATTTGAGGCAGATTTGGGTGGGTGGGGGTGTGTGTCTGCTTTCTACCTGGAGATGCCTTCAAGAGCAGCCAACTTGAAATACTTTTTTACACGTGCCTGTAAAGACTTTAAATCAAGCGTGGCAACGAAAGCCATTTTATGGCCTATCAGCTTCTTTTTTTTTTTTATTGCAAAAGTTTTACAATTACATTTTCACCCCTTTTTTTTTTCCCCCTCAACCCACCCCACACTTCCCAACCTCCCTAACCCACCCTAACCCTACCCTCCCCCCCCGACTTCCACACAGTATACTCATATCAAATAAAAGGAAAAACCCACCTTTGTATATAAAACTCGAACCCCTCCCTCCCCCTTATAAATTTTGATCTTCATTACAGTAACATATTTCTATCTTAATATAACTTTTTCGAATAAATCAGCTTCTTGACTTGATGGATTCTGTGGGGTCCTTGTTGCTCTCTAAGCTTGGTGGGTTTACTTGCAGATGTTTCATGACCCAACTTGGTAACATCATCAGTGGTAGAAGGGAGTGGAGTTTGCAGAGGAGGAGGAGGACTGTGTGGTCCTTGGTGCTCTGAGTTTGGTGGTTCTGTTGCATTCGTCTCATTAGCTAACTAGGTAACATTATCAGTGCCAGAAGGGGTTTTTAACACTGATGATATTACCTAGTTGGGTCATGAAACATCTGCAAACACCCACCCACCCACCCCCACCAAACTCAGAGAGCACCAAGGACTCCACGGCTCAATCCTGAGCTGCAAATATTCTCGGCTGTTGATAGATTCTCCCTTCTGTCCTTGTTCAGCTTCCACCAGCTTCCCAGCCCACCTCCCCAAAGTGCCATTACGTAGTCGCAGCACAGACCGATTGAAGGGGGCTGCTTCCTCCTCGGAACACGTCTCCTCAGAATCTGCACAGGTAAGTCCACCTTTTGAGTGGCCGGCTGCTGATTTCAGTTTCAGTGATAGCACCAGGACGAGCCCCACGGATAATGGAGAGTCGCCCCCACCCCCAATTCTTTTGATAGGATGGCTTTTGCTGTGTAGCAGTTGTAGTGATGAGATAAAGGGTACAATTGAAGTATTAAAGGGGGGGTGGTCTTGCTTGTAACATTTTTTGGCATTGACATGGTGGCTTGAATGATGACTATTGCAGGGGTTTAAAAAGCCATATTCTACCACTTTTGAAAGGGATGCGGTGGCTCAGTGGCTAAGACGCTGAGCTTGTCGATCGAAAGGTCAGCGGTTCGAATCCCTAGTGCCGCGTAACGGGGTGAGCTCCCGTACCTTGTCCCAGCTTCTGCCAACCTAGCAGTTCGAAAGCACGTAAAAAAATGCAAGTAGAAAAATAGGGACCACCTTTGGTGGGAAGGGAACAGCGTTCCGTGCGCCTTTGGCATTTAGTCATGCCGGCCACATGACCACAGAGACGCCTTTGGATAGCGCTGGCTCTTCGGCTTTGAAACGGAGAGGAGCACCGCCCCCTAGAGTCGGGAACAACTAGCACATACGTGCGAGGGGAACCTTTACCTTACCTCTTTTGAAACCAAGATTCACTGACAATCCTTCAGTTTCTGACCAGTTTTTCTGTAGTTCAATGTATTTTTCAAATAGCCTAGAACTCGTATCTCCCCTTCGCCTCCCTATAAATGTGAATTAAAAGAGCTGAGTCCCATTTTTCACCATGTCAGATGAGAAGGAGATGTTTCTACCCAACAGAGTGGAATTTATTCTGTTTTATTTATTTGTTAGCTGAAGCTCTGCAGCGTCTCTCTCAAGAGAAAACCAGTGATATGACAGCATCTCTCTCTCTCTCTCTCTCTCTCTCTCTCTCTCTTTCTCTCTCTCTCTCTCTCTCTCTCTCTCTCTCTCTTCTTTTCCAAGAAACCTGAGCCAGCAAAGCAGTCCCCGTCTTCCACAGGGAGGAGAGCTCCTTCACCTTCTCTGCCCAGCTCTAGGCGCTCGGTCTCGCCCGGGAACGTGGGGAAATTCCCTCCTTCTCCAGCAACAATAAGGTTTCTATCCCATTGAGAATCTCTGCTTTTCCTCCATTGTGCTCAGGATAAAACCAGTCAATCAGTCAGAATAGAGCTGGAAGGGATCTTAGAGGTCTTCTAGTCCAACCCCCTGCTCAAGCCGGAGACCCTAGAACATTCCAGACAAATGGAGCACCCATAACTTCTGAAGGCAAAAGGCGCTCCACTGGTCAATTGTCCCCACTGTCAGGAAGCTTCTCCTTAATTCTTGCACCTACTTGGTCCTCCTGAGGAACCCCAAGAGACCTTTAAGAAACCAATTTTTTTTCCTCTTGATTTCATGGTCTGTCCCTAAAGACAGAAGGACTTTAGAGGTCTATGGAGATTCTCTGCCATCAAGGTCATGGTTGTCCCAGAAGTGCTTTTTCAAGAGGGAACTAGACTTTCTTGTTTTTTCTTTTTGAAGACGTTTCGCTTCTCACATCCAAGAAGCTTCTTCAGCTCTGACTGGATAGTGGGGAATGGAAGGCTCCACACCCATTTGCACCACCACTCAGGTGATCCTGAGGACACAGACAAACCTCCAAGCAGCCTCAACGACCGTCTAAAACAGCGGTCACCAACTGATAGTCCGTGGACCACTGGTGGTCCGGGAGAAAATTTTGGTGGTCCATAGAAAAATTATTTGCATTTTTTTTATATTTCACCAAATACTATTTATCTTTTTCAAAAAATGCATATTAGTGGTCCGTGGGATTTAAAATTAAGAATTTAGTGGTCCCTGAGGTCCAAAAGGTTGGTGACCCCAGTCTAAAAGTATGCAAATGACCAGCTGTCTGCAAGGAGTATAAATCCTTCCTTTCCCAACCATCCATTCAGAGCTGAAGAAGCTTCTTGGATGAGAAGAAAAACATCTTCAAAGAAAAACCAGAAAGTCCAGTCGCCTCTTGGCCAAGGGTCTCCAGGTAGCAGATTACCTGTGTCCTCAGGGTCACCTGTGCCACAAATGGGTATGGAGCCTTCTGGGAACTGTTGAAAGACCCAACACAGTCTACAACACAATCCTTTCAACAGTTCCCATTTGCACTATTCAGGGGACCCTGAGATAAACCTCCAAGTGGCCTCAACGACCCTCTAAAAGATGCAAATGACCAGCTGTCTGCAAGGAGTATAAATCCTTCCTTTCCCAACAATCCACTCAGAGCTGAAGAAGCTTCTTGGATGAGAAGCGAAACGTCTTCAAAGAAAAAAACAAGGAAGTCCAGTATCTGCGAAGGCGGTTTATGAAGGGTCAAGCATTGGGTCAACGCATTCTTTGGCCTTTCAAGCCCCTCCTAATCACTCCCCATCTCTCGGCAGACGCAGGCCGCAGCCGTCTTCCCTGAATGTCTCGCGGCAGCGGCCATCCTCACCCATGGCGGCCTCTAAACCTGCCCCGATTCAGCGCCCGCCCCTCACCCCAAACGTCCTCGGCATCACCAAAAAGAAGAGCGAGACGGAGAGCAGTGCAGCCCCTCAGGAGCCGGGAGCCACCGGGGCTCCCTCGGAGAAAGAATTGCCCGCAGGGCCTCCTAAAGCCAAAGAAGGTAAAAAAGAACTCTTAATATTCTCAACACCCGTGTTACTAGCAATAGCATTTAGACCTCTATACTGCTTCACAGCCACATCTCTTAAGCGGTTTACAGAGTCAGCCCAGGGTCTTTCTTTGAGGGAGTCGGGTGGTTTAGAAAAGTGAAATGCAGTGTGTATAAAAATTGATGTTTTTTAAAAAAATAAATCAGATTTTTTTTTTAATTTAAATCGGATTTTTTTTTAATCACATTTAATGCTTTTGGAGTAAAAATCTATCTAAAGATAGTTTTCTATTTAAGGTACATTCATAATTAGTTTATTCAGAATGAGATGGAGCTTAGTTATGTAGCATGAGGCTTTATATATTCTGCAATATTGGGACTGTCACTGAGTCGACAGCGGGTCAGAGGAGGAGCTGCTGTGGGACAGAGATGACAGTTGCTCTTTAAAAATTATGATGTAAATCGACTTGATTTAAATCAAATCCATCCTGGTGAAATGTAAAACAAATAAGTAAATATACATTTCTTTTTAAGGATGACATGCCCCCCCTCCCTGGTCACCATTTCTGAATCTGTCTTAGTACCGGTCTGTTTCCCACATTGCACTCAATAATAGAGCCGTGTTTCTCAACTTTGGCCACGTGGACTTCAACTCCCAGAATTCCCCAGCTGGGGTTGCCTGGACTCCATAGTGGAAAATATAAAATTGAAAATTAATACAGCAATAGAGAGGGATGAAGGAAGGAGAAGAGAGATGGATGAAGGAAGGAAGAGAAGGGAGGAAGGACGGGAAGGAAAATTAGAGTAGAAGTGAGGGTAAGAGAGGGAGGAAGAGAGGAGGAGGAGGAGAAAGGAAGGGGAAGTAGGGAGGAAAAGAAGAGGAGAAGAGAAAGTAAGAAGGAAAGAAAAGAGAGAAGTGGTAGGTTTGAGGAGAAAGATTGTTGTACAATAAAAAAAGATGAAGTGGAAGAAAGGCAACCCCGAATAAATATAAAGATATTAAGATAAAAGAATGAATTGTTTAAAGAATAAAAGAGAACAAATATGAATAAATAGCAATAATTAGAATTTAAGGGCAAATGAAGATGTTTATGTAAGCAAGCATAGAAACATTGAGACGTGATAAAAGAAAAGGAAAAGATTTTGGCAAAAACTGTAATTGAGTAAAATGTATTTGAATTTGATTAATTGTATAGGATAAAATATGGCCAATACTCTGTTCAAAAAAAAATGTGGGGGAGGGGGGGAATCAATAAAACTTGTTTTTTTAAAAAAAAAAAAAACAATTCCCCAGCTGGCATCACCCAACCCCCCCCCAATCCTTTACCCCTCCCGTCCTGAAAAGGAGGCACTCCCCCCCCCCACTTCCCTGGGGAAGCTCATCCCAAAAAGGGTCTAATCCAGGCCACCCTTGGCAGCATCCTTTCATCAAGAGCGCCAGGTGAATCGGTGGCTCAGCTGGGGCCACGTGCATGCGGCGAGAGGTTGCTCCCCCTGCCCTACAGGGAGTCCTCGATTTACAACGGTTCATTCAGTGACCATTCAAAGTTACAATGGCACTTAGGATCGTTTTTCACCCTTACGGCCGTGGCAGCATTCCCGCGGTCGCATGATTTATATTCGGATGCTTGACAGCTGACTCACATTTATGACTGTCGCCGTGTCCTGAGGTCACATGATCCCCCGTTTGCGACCTTCCGACAAGCAAAGTCGATGGGAAGCCAGATTCACTTAACAACCATGTTACTAGCAAGAGCACTTAGACTTATATACTGCGTCACATCTCTTAAGCGGTTTACAGAGTCAGCCTGTGGCCCCCAACAATCTGGGCCCTCATTTTAACGTCCTCAGAAGGACAGAAGGTTAAGTCCACCTTGAGCCAGTCAGGATCGAACTGCTGGCAGTGGGCAGAGTTAGCAATAGCACTTAGATTTATATACCATTTCACAGTGCTTTACAGCCCTCTCTAAGCAGTTTACAGAGAGCCTGTTGCCCTCAACAATCTGGGTCCTCATTTTAATGACCTCAGATGGACGGAAGGCTGAGTTCACCTGGAGCCAGTCAGGATCGAACTCCTGGCAGTGGGCAGAGTTAGCATTAGCAATGGCATTTAGACTTATATACTGCTCCACACTGCTTTACATCCGTCTCTAAGCAGCTTACAATGTCAGCACCTTGCCCCCAACAGTCTGGGTCCTCATTTTACCAATCTCGGAAGGACGGAAGGCTGTCAGGATCGAACTCCAGACAGTGGGCAGAGTTAGCCTGAAATACTGCATTCTAACCACTGCGCCACCACGGCTCTGATTAACTTAACAACTGCAGGGATTCACGTAACCTTTGCGGCCAACAAGGTTGTAAACTGGGACAAAACTCACTTAACAAACATCTAACTTGGCGACAGAAATTTTGGACTCAAGTTTGGTCGTTAGGCCGAGGACTAACTATCGCTTTAAGCAGGCCCCGGGATCCCTTCCTAGCTGCTTGGTCCCACTCGTCCTCCCATTAGCACTCGTAGGTCTAGCCCCGTAGAGCGAGCTAAGCGTTAAACAGGCCCGTGGGCAGCCTGAGCAGCCCCTGGCTTCAGCCCCCCCGTGTTTTCCTTTGCAGAGTCACCGGCCTCCTTCACCTTCCTTCCTGAATTGCCACCTTGCGTCTTCAGTCCCTCGTCTCCTGCCGCGCCGTCTTTCTGCTCTCACGATGTCCCGACGGCCTCCTCTCTCGGCAGAAGGATGCTATTCGGCTACGATCCCATGTCACGCCTGGGGGTCTCCTCTCACTCCCTGAACAGCGCCAACCCCAGCCCTTCCCGGGCTAACTTCCCGGGCCAGGGGTCTTCCCCCTGCATCTTCCCGCCTTGCGTTCCTAGCACGCCGAACTCGGGGAGTCCCGTGTCTGCCAAGGGCTCCCCCCCTAATTTTGTGATAGAAGCCAACAGACACGGCGACGCAGGCAGACTCAGCCCCCTCCATTGCATTACCTTCCCGTATCCACGCCAGCCCGGCTCGCCCTACCGGCTACCGGCTACCCCTCCTTTCTGCCGGAGGAATCTAGCCCATCGGCCCATGACGGTGACCACCGACCCCTACGTCCTGAATAAGCTTCTGCACACTTTCCAGACCATGCGGTGCAGCGTGGATAACATCAGCCAGGAGCTCAGGGTGCTAAACACTCACCTGGCCAACCTCTCCTATCACTTTGGGGCCCCGCCCATCCCAGACTATTCTTCCGCGAATGAGCAGGACGACTCGGATTAAGCCAAGACGAAGGTTTAGCTGCTTGCCAGTTCAGGCTCCATTTAGGCCCAGGGTAATAATAATTCTGCTTTGAAGGCAGAAACTTCAGAGGGGGTTTTTTCCCCACACCCGTTCCCCTGTCCTCAGCCCACAGCTTCACCCTAGACCTACAGGTGACTAAAGTAACATTTCACCCCTCCATTAATCCCTGCCCTTCTCTTCATCTGCAGAAAATGAGGCAGTGGGAAAGACCGAGCTAAAAGGAGCATCTCCCTATTTATCTATTTATCTATTTATTTATTTATTTATTGGAGTATCTACGCTCTCTCTTTTTTTGCAATAAACGGTCTCTTGCAATATAGTAGAGCAGTCATTTTTATTTTAAAGATAAACCAACACAAGGGTACATAAATATTAAACCCCTCGGGGTGATCTTTTATTTATCTCGAGCAAAATCTGGAGGATTTTAGAATTGTTGCAGTCCTCGTGGGGGCATTCGTACTTTTCCACCAAACGCTTAACCTGCGGCTTTTTAATTTGTCCCGTGTTTGTATGCGTGTTCGCTTGGGTTAATTTGTATTCGGGGTCAAGGAACAAAAAGAGCATCACACGAAGCTGTGGCTTCAAATCTGTAAAGAATGAATGAATGGGGAGGTCTTTTAATTGAGGATGTGGAATTGTATTTATTGATTGATTGCCACAGAGAGAGAGAGAGACTGGTTTAGGGAGGGCCAGCTGGGGAATTCTGGGAGTTAAAAGTCCACAAGACTTAAAAGTTGTCAAGGTTGGACACACCCCTGCTTTAGAGCTATTAAAAAGGCAGATCGTTGAAGAAGAACGGGAAATCGGTGGCCAGAGGAGAATGCTGACCAAATCAAGAAGGCCTTATCACAAGCACAAATGTTGACTTTCCTCTGGATTGTTTTGTGATTCAGGAACCTCCTCGCCCCAAAATAGAACAAAGTTTAGAGCAGGAGTCGGCAACCTTAAACACTCCAAGAGCCACAAAGGTCCTAACCGGAAGCCCCCCCATTCAATTCTGGAGCCGACTGGAAATCCGGTTCTCCCACCATAGAGTCTCCTCCTAGCACGGCGTCCTTTTTCCTCTACCTGTCCTAACCGAATGCCCTATCAACTGCGGAGCCGACCGGCGACAAGGAGCCACAGCAGAGGGATGAAAGAGCTACGTGCGGCTCCAGAGCCACGGGTTGCTGACCTCTGGTTTAGGGTATTATAGCGAGGGGTCCTTGTCTTGCAGACATTTCATGACCCAACTAGGTAACATCATCAGTGCTAGCAAGGAGGGGGGTTTGCTGTCAGTTTATATATTCTGGGGTCTTGCCTGTTTCTGTGAGTTTGGGTGGTGTTAGAGATCCTTTCATTGGGCTGTTCTCTGATGGCTCTTTGGCAGTTCCTTGATTGGGGGATTGTTTACTTGATCGTTGGTCTGAAGTTGACCTTGACCTATGCTGATGGGATTGCTGATTACCGATGGACAGGCAAGACACCAGAATATAAACTGACAGCAAACAGCACTCCTTACTAGCACTGATGATGATCCCTAGTTGGGTCATGAAACGTCTGCAAGAAAACCACCAAGCTCAGAAAGGACCCCATAGTCTTCCTCTTCCTGCCTGCAAACCTCCCTCCCTCCTAATGTCAGCGTTCCAGAAAAAAACCCAACTCCAAGTAAAAACTCTGAAGCAAGCATTTTTCAAAATTCTATTTACTAGAATAGGTAAACTGGGAAAACGCGAATCTGAGAGGTCCGGGTTTTCCCTCAGTAAATCAAAACCCCCAATACCATCCCCTTCACTCCTCAGTCAATCACTCCTCAGTCGCTCCATCCGCCCCATCTCGAGACAGCACTCCGGCCACTCCTTCTGCAGATGCAGGATCGCCCTGATCTTGAAGGTATTATAGCGGCTGTCCAAAGGATTTTCTCAGGTGTCCCAAGTCAACCGTCGGTTGTGATCGAAAGAGATGTCCGACTCACTCACTGCTTTTGGTTCCTTTCTTTAAACAATACGATATGTTGCCCAATTTGGGGGTTTAGACTCCCCACCGATCAAGCTGCCTGGGGAATTCTGGGAGTTGAAGTCCACCCATCTCAAAGCGGCCAGGGTTGAGAAACACTGCCATAGAACAGCGGTCACCAACTGGTGGTCCGTGAGAAAATTTTGGTGGTCCGCAGAAATTGCATTTTTTATATTGCACTAAATCAGGGATCCTCAAACTACGGCCCCTGGGCCGCATACGTGCAATGGTATCTCTTATTTACCAGATACAAGTGGCAAAACTCTTCCAGGGACCACAACCGCTGAAGAAGCAGCAAAGATCTTGGCAGAGAAACGCCGCCTTGCCCGGGAACAGCGAGAGCGCGAAGACCAGGAAAAGCTTCAAAGAGAAGAGGAAGAAAGGTAAGCAAGAGAGGGTTTCCGTCGTCGCAAAAGGGTGCATCTACCCACCCAGAAAGATTTTAAATCAAAGTTTTTCTAGGGAGATTTAGCAAACAGCACCCTCTGAACCCAACTCCTGGTGACCTGGGATAAGAATCTAAGAGGCTAGACAAAGATAATTGAATAAAATAGAAAGGTCCTTCTTTTGCTCCATTGCAGGTCCTTAACCTTTGGAAATTCTAAATGGCTTATCAATTAAATCTCAGAAATTGCCTCCTTTCTTTAAAAAGAAGCATTCTCTTCTTTGGACTGCTGGCTGGTTGGTTGGTTGGGTGGGTGGGTTGATTGGTTGGTTGATAGGATTGACAGGTTGGTAGGGTGGGTGGGTGGTTTGATTTGTTGGTATGTTGGGTGGGTGGGTTGACTGGTTGAGTGGGTGGATTAACAGGTTGGTAGGTAGGTTGGTTGGTTGGGTGGATTTGTTAGTTGGGTTGACAGGTTAGGTAGGTAGGTTGGTTGGTAGGGTTGACAGGTTGGTAGGTAAGTTGGGCGGGTTGACTGGGTGGGTGGGTGGGTTAACAGGTTGGTGGGGTAGGTTGGTTGGATGGATTGATTTGTTGGTTGGGTTAACAGGTTAAGTAGGTTGGTTGGTAGGGTTGTCAGGTTGGTAGGTAGGTTGGGTGGGTGGGTGGGTTGACTGGTTGGGTAGATGGGTGGGTTGGTTGGTTGGGTTGACTGCTTGGTAGATTGGTTTTTTTTGTTTTTTGTTTTTAATTTGATTTATATGCCGCCCTTCTCCGAAGACTCAGGGCGGCTTACAATGTGCTCAGCAATAGCCTTCATCCTTTTGTATATTTATACAAAGTCAGCTTATTGCCCCCACAACTGGGTCCTCATTTCACCTACCTTAGAAAGGATGGAAGGCTGAGTCAACCTTGAGCCTTGGCGAGATTCGAACCCTGCAGTAATTGCAGGCAGCTGGTCTTAATAACCAGCTTAATAACAGGGTGCCTTAAACACCTGTACTACCAAGGCTCTTGGTTGGTTGTTGGTTGGGTTGGCTGCTTAGTAGATTGGTTAGGTTTACTGGTTTGTTCGTTGGTTGGTTGGTTGGTTGGTTGATTTAACATATGACAACATACCCCAAAAGCCTGGGCAGTGAACCACATCCAAATCTACAATTAAAACAGTGAAAAACATGAAACAAAAGGCAGCAGCCCAGATTCAAAACAACTCTAACCATAAATACACAACAGGGACTCCACCGACACACCAAGCCCAGGCCTGGGAATAGGAGGTCTCGGTGCTGCCGACGGAGATGCCAGACGTTTGCAAACCAGGTTGCACGAGGCTGGCCAGCCTACCCGGCACAAGCCAGCTTTTACCCATCATCCCTTTGCTTTGGGCTCTTAGAATCCGGAAAGAGGAGCTGGCCATCTTAGTCCAGGAGAAGCAGGCGCAGGAGGAGGCTGCCCTCCGGGAGATGGAAGAGCTGAAGAGAGCAGAAGAAGAGGAACAGCAGCAGTTGGCCGAGAAGGACCGAATTCAGAGGGAGCAGGAAGAGCAGGAGAAGCTGGCGGACCTTCAGCTGCAGGTCGGGGTCTCAGCAGGGCACCCTTTGAGGCTTTTTTCAGCTTGCCCCACCCTGATGTTGGGCCACAATGTCCACCCAGGGAATTGCAGTGTAACACCAAGCAACAGTGGTGGAGTTAAATCTAGGCTTCCCCTCTTGGGTGTGTGACTCGAACACAGGACCCAAGTTAAGAATTGGGACCTTCGGCCATATTGCGCTGTCTCGCTGCCGTAACCACCCCTGGCGTAACTTGCTTTCTGTAGCGACGGTCAGTCCCTTTCGCACTGGCTGGGTCAGACAGGCTGGGGCCTGGGGAACTCACCACAACAGTTTATTTCCTCTTTTAGCGGGAAGAAGCCGAGGCGAAGGCCTTTGAAGAGGCCGAGAAACAGCGGCAGGAACGGGAGAGAATTATGCAGCAGAACCTGCAGGAGAGGATGGAAAGGAAGAAGGTAGGAGCGCCTTCTTTCTCCTCCTCCCCCTTTCTCTCCTCCTCCCCTTTCCCCTTTCCCCTTTCTCTTTTATTTATTTATTTATTTATTTGGTTTATATTGCCACTTATTCGCCCATAGCAACTCAAGGCGTTTTACAGAATATAAAAAAACCACATTTAAAAAACAGTAAAACTCATTTTAAAAAATCAAATAAATTAATGTAATAAAATCACCCCTGACCTCCCGCCCCAGCGACAGCCGATCACACGAGCCATTTAATGGGCCTCCATCCCGCTCTGGGTTCCCCAGGCTCGCTGGCAGAACCAGGTCTTCAGCGCCTTCCGGAAGAGAATTAGGGTGGGGGCCGTTCTAATCTCTGGGGGGATGATGTTCCAGAGAGAGGGAGCCACCACGGAGAAGGCCCTACTTCTGGGTCCCACCAGGTGTAGCTCCATTTTTTTGTCCTGCTGCGATTATGGTATCTTCCATTCGAGAATGCCAGGGCACCCGGTTGCCTCCTTCCCCTCTCCCGGTTTGCTCTCTCTCCAGAGCTCTGCGAGGTGGCTGGAGAGGGACATCCTGCTCTTCCTCGCCCTTCCTGTTGGGCAGGGGTTTTAACCGGTGGGTTCCGCTGCCCTCGGAATCCCCCTGAAGCATTCGGGGGTCTGCATCGTGTCCTTTCAATGGAATTTGTCTCCTACAGAGAATCGAAGAAATAATGAAGAGGACGCGGAAGGCCGAACAGAGCGATGCTAAAGTAAGCGTCTCTCTTGTCTCTCATGGGCAGCTGAGCTGCTTTGGACCTTTAAACGTTGCCGGGGTTATTAACCTGCAAGTAGCTCCCCCGAGCCCCACCCACCCTTTGTATTGATCTGCCTTGGCAACAGGCAACAAAGCTGATGCTTTTGAAAGGAAAGGAAGGAGAGGAGGAGGAAAAGAGAGAAAGGGGGAGGAGTACATGAGAGAAAGGGGAAGAGAAGAGAGAAAGGGGGAGGAGAAGAAAGAAGGAGGGAAAAAGGGGGGAGGAGGACAGGGAGGAGAAGAGAGAAAGGGCGAGAAAAAAGGAGAGAAGAAGAAAGGAGGAGGAGAGGGAATTGGAGGAGGAGATGAGAGAAAGGGGAAGAGAAGAGAGGAGAGGAGGAGAAAGGAGAAGAGGGAAAGGGAGGAGGAGATGAGAGAAAGAGGAAGAGAAGAGAGGAGGAGAAGAAAGGACGAGGAGGAGAAGAGAGAAAGGGGGAGGTCTCCGAGGGGCCAGGGTTTCTGAGAGCTCCTGAAAGGTACCGAGAATAATTGGGATTGAGTTGATGGGCGGACTTAATCTCAGGAAGTCCTCATGTAGCGGCTGCCTTGTTTAGCAACACGTGGGGTTGATCTAACGTCCCCTCCTGCCCTGCAAAGGATTGTTTTCCATTTCTCTTACCGCAGAATGAAGATAAGTCGAATGAGGAAGATGAGGACATGGAAGAAGATGAAGAGCACAGCCTGGAAAAGCAAGATCAGCCAGGTAGGGAGCTTCCTTGTCTCTCCTCACCTTGGCAAACTGGGTGTAAACTCTCAGGGTTTGGGGAAGAGTCCAGAAATATAGGTGGTCCTCGCCTTGCAACAGTTCATTTAGTGACCGTTCAAAGTTGAAACAGCACTGAAAAAAGGGGCTTACGACTCTT
Organism: Arizona elegans; assembly: GCA_022577455.1. Lineage (NCBI taxonomy): Eukaryota > Metazoa > Chordata > Lepidosauria > Squamata > Colubridae > Arizona > Arizona elegans. The sequence goes on along the minus strand of JAKOOJ010000060.1, from coordinate 1,900,373 downwards.
TTCACACGATAACTGTCGAAGCATCCCACGTGATCAACATTTGGACACTGGCAACTGACTCGTATGTACAGCAGTTGTGGCATTCCGGGGTCGCGTTATCACCTTTTGCGACCTTCTGACGAGCAGTGGGGAAGCCAGATTCCCTTAACAACCGTGGCAAGAAAGGTCACAAAGTGGGGACAAAACTCACTTAACCAGCGTCTCACTTAGCCACATAAATTCGGGACCCGCCTGCAATCGAGCAGTCAAGGTAGTTGAAAGCGTTCGCTACGAGGGGCCCCGAATCCTCAACTCTTTTTTAACTCCCCCTTACAGAAAAGTCGAAATGCGAGGACTCCTCTCTCGAAGACGTTCCGGAGGCCTTGTGCCATTTTACTTTGCTGCAAGAAGACTCGAAAATGGGAGCAGACGACGTCTTCCTCAATGGGAATAAACAGGAGGGAGAGGAGGAGAGGAGGGAGGATGGGCCCTCCCTGTATTTCGGCCAGTCAGTAGAAACCAGGTAAAAGTCTACGGAGGATTCTCTGTCATCCAGGTTCGTGTTTTTTTCCAAGAGGCAACTGGGCTTCCTGGTTTTTTCTTTTGAAGACGTTTTGCTTCTCATCCAGGAAGCTTCTTCAGTTCTGAGTGAATGGTGAGAAACAGAAGGATTTATACTCCTTGCAGACAGTTGGTCATTTGCATCTTTTTAGAGAGTCCTTGAGGCCACTTGGAGGTTTGTCTGTGTCCTCAGGGTCCCCCAAGTGGCGCAAATGGGGGTGGAGCCTTGGTGGTGGAGCCTTTTGGGAACTGTTGAAAGACCCAACACACAGTCTACAACACAATCCTTTCAACAGTTCCAAGAAGGCTCCACACCCTTTTGCACCACTTGGGGGACTCTGGGTACACAGATAAACCTCCAAGTGGCTCAACGACTCTCTAAAAGGATGCAAACGACCAACTGTCTGCAAGGAATATAAATCCTTCCCTTCCCCACTCTCCTGTCAGAGCTGAAAAAGCTTCTTGGATGAGAAGCGAAACATCTTCAAAGAAAAAATAAGGAAGTCCAGTTGCCTCTTGAAAAAGCACCTTGAGAAACCAGGTAGGTCTGAGGGACACAGCTGACATTGGAAGAGCGCTAAAAACTCTGCTCTTCAGCCAGATTCCCGCAGAAGGTTATCCAGGTATCTCCACGTAGCTCACAGACGGTTAGTAGCTGCTCAAGAGATATCCTAAAGAGAGACTCCAGCACTGAAAATATCCCTAAAAATAAGTAAGCCACTTAGTTACACACAGGTAGTTTTTGACCTACCACCGGCTGCTTTAGTGACCGTCCAAAGTTACAATGGACCACCTTGAGGCTACTTATGGCTGGATTCAAAGCTCCAGCGATCTCCCTTTTTCCACAGTGATGTCACCGACTTTCATGGTGCTCGGTACTACTGCCACATTTACAGACACCAGCATCCCACCATCACGTGACTTCATTGTAAAATGGTTTTGCCGACAACCGGCATTTCCTTCCCGCTTTCGGCAAAACGGCCCCCATAGCAAACCATTAATTTGGTTAATGACTGCGACATTCCCTTAACGACAGCCGCAGAAAATAATATGGAACGACAAGTTCATTGCGGTGGTTGTCATTTTGTCCGGAAAGTCTTGTTTTTTAGGGGGAAACGCAAACCCTAAATTAAGCCAGGATGGTCTCCGGAGGAATCTTTCCAAAAAACGGACAATCGGACTGTTCTTCCGTCTTCTCTTCCCAGTATTCCAGCTAAAGGACCGGTCATCGAGAACTCGGAAATCCTGCACGTGAATGAAGCCGATCGCCCCGTGGGATTTATCCCTAACTTTAACGGAAAACCTTCCGCGTGGAACTTCGAAGAAATCATTGATCTCGGGGTGCATCCTAAGACAGGCAGGCTCAGTTCGGAGAGCATGGCGGCTGATGTGCCCGGCCAGAAGTTCAGAGACGGAGCTCCGTTACCAGCAAGCCCAAAGCTGGCGTTTGAGGAAGATGGTGGCATGAATCCCTTGACCAAATCCATCGAGGCGGCATCAGGTAAGGGGCATTGATCGCTGCCGTAAAGATGTTTCTTCTGACCTAGCCTATTTTGTGCGCTAGAGGTACAGAATAGTCCTTGACTTAACAACAGTCCCTTTAGCGACTGTTGAAAGTTGACAAATGGCACTGAAAAAAGTAAGATCATTTTTCACACTTATGTCCATTGCAGCCACATGATTTACGTTCAGATGCTTGGCCACTGGTTCACAGTTATGACGGTGGCAGTGTTCCCAGTCACGTGATTTACATTCGGATGCTTGACCACTGGTTCACACTTACGTCCATTGCAGCATCCCTGTGGCCATGTGATTTACATTCGAAGGCTTGACGGTGGCAGTGTCCCCCGGGTCACGTGATTCCCTTTTGCGACCATCTTGACCAGCCAAGTCAAGGGGGAAGCCAAATTCACTTAACAAACAGGGCGAGAAAAGTCGTAAAAATGAGGCAAAACTCAACTTTACAAATGTCTCGCTTAGCAGCATTAATTTTGGACTCGATTCTGGTCGTATGTCCAGGGTTACCTGTACTAAAAGCCGACTCTCACTTTTGAACAGAACTGTGAACACTACAAGCCCGGAAGGCTCCTGACGGCCACGCAAGGATGCACAGGGATCCTCCAGGCAGGAAGGCCTCGGTTTGGGAAAAAAAAAAAGCTGCTTGTTGACTTCACCTCCACGTTTCTCTCCGCATCACCCGCAACAGCCCCCCTGCCCTTGGCCGCCCCGGCGTTGCCCCTCGGAACGTCGCAAAGCAGGAAGGGCGGGGAGTTATGTCGCTGTTGCTTTATCCGCACTCTAACGAGATTTTTGCTTTTTAAAAACAAAATAACCCATTGTTCTCCTTTGGATGAATTGTTCCGTCCGTTGCTGTTGGTCCTTAATATTGCTCCCCGTTTTCGCCAGTAAAACACGGCGGCTTGTACCAGGGACTTAACAAGCTAGCATTCGCCCAGGATACCCCCGTCTGCAAGGTAACACACGGTTTAAATCCGATGTATATTTAAACACACACACAAAAACGGAGCCAATGTCATGCGCTTGTTGCTGTCTCCGTCGCGCGTGTTGTTTCGGGAGAGCGACGGTTACTTCGAATTTAACTTGAATATCTGAAAACGTAGCACCTCACTCTAGAACGAGTCCGTTTTGGGTCAGATCATTTCTCAGCTTAAAAACAAAACAAAACGAATACCAACCTCTTGATTGTCTCGACCAACACTTGAAAACAAAGCGCTTGTTCCGGGACAGACGGGGGATTTTTCAAAACTCAACAGGGCCCCCCGAAGTCGGACAGCGTTCCATTCTGTTGCCTTACGCAGCTCTCTCTGGGGGCCAGCCCCCCCTCCCTCCCTCTCCTCAGTGTTGCATGGGGAGGCTTGATGGAGACCACTCCCAGCGAAGACTGGCTCACCAGCAGGAGGTGGGTGTGAAGAGCAGCCCTAAGACCCAGGGTATGTCTTTGTGCAGGGTGTAAGGAAGGAGAGCAAGTCTAGCCAAGGCCTCCAGCTGCAGAAAACCCCCAGACCACATGCTTTTTGGGGGAGTGGGGCAGAACATCTTACCTTATTTATCTATTTTTATTCATTGAGTGTGTCCTAGCAGGTGGCCTTCAGTCGAGTGGCTTTTTCAAGCTATCGCACACCGCAGCATCCCTGTCTGGTTAGCCGAACCGAGCGTCCCTCCTGCTCATTTATTTGCAGGCGTGGAGGTGGCGGGGGGGAGAACAAGCCTCATGGAAGACCCATCCTGAAATTTGTAGCAGCCCCAGCCAGGAGCTCTTGGCAGCCCCCTCCGGTCCCGTTGGGCGGGTCGGTGTCCCGAACCGCTAAACCCATCCCTGCAGTTCTACTGTACGTTGAACCTCCCCAGACCTGTTAAGTATTACATTTGTGTGTGAACACAATACCAGTATTAAACCCTTCGAAGGTGCTCGTTCCTCTCTGGGCCGTGTGAATTGCACTCCAGGTTTTTCCTCTTCTAGCTTTAACTCACCGCTTGCCTCCAGCTGAGAGCTTATGTGTTCAGCCCAGCGGCTCGGGTTTTTTGTTTTTTTGTTTTTTTTTGTTTTGCCTAGCAAAAGAAGGAATGAAGCTTTCTGCAAACGCGTAGAAAGGAGAATGGTCTTAGGCCCGCGTCCTGCTTCTCTCCCCCACTGATGACCCCCCCTCAAGTGCCCAATCTCTTCAAAGAGCTGTTCTCTCGAAACGACTGTGAGACCCCCCCCCTTAAAAAAAAAACCTGTTCCTTCGCTTGCAAGCCTGCTCCTCAACCCCTTTTCAAGCCCAGATGTTCCCCTTGGAACCATTTCTGGGAATGCACACACCCCTCCCTCCCTCCCCATTAAATCATCCAAGCCTCTCCTCTCGTCCCCGCAGTCTTCTCCCCCTCCCCTCGCCAAGGTTTTAGAATGATTCCCCCATAGAGCAGTGCCTTAGGTGGAACTAACACACATTATTTTTATACGACATCTCTTGGATCCCGACAGAGACAATCGTTCTAACATGCATGCAATGATGACTCTCCTATTTTTTTCTGCGCAAACTGAGGCCCGTTGAATGCTTTGTTAGTTGTATGTAAATACGTATGCACTGTTAATAAACTTTGCAATTGGAAGGGCTTTCTGGAGGCGAGTGGTTCTTGGTTATTTCAGGAGGAAACATCCAAAAATGAATTTGGCTTTTTAATATATATCTCCATCGGCATTCAGTGATAATAGTTCCATTTAAATATATATATATATATATATGGAACTATTATCACTGAATGCCGATGGAGATTCTCCGTCATTCAGATCATGGTTGTCCCATGTTGTTTTCCAAGAGACAACTGCATTGAAAATATTTGAAAGAGGGGTCAAAGACACCATCTAGGTCCAAATTGAACAGCCCTCTCTCAACAGAGGGGAAGGGATACGACATCATCTACCTCCTGTCTACAACACAGCCCTTTCAGCAGTTCCAAGAAGGCTCCACACCCAGTTGCACCACTCAGGTGATCCCTGTGGATACCGACAAACCTCCCAGTGGCCTCAACGACTTTCTAAAAAGGATGCAAATGACCAGCCGTCTGCAAGGAATATCAATCCTTCCTTTCCCCACCATCCAGTCAGAACTGAAGAAGCTTCTTGGAGGAGAAGCGAAACGTCTTCTAAAGAAAAACCAAGAAAGTCCAGTTGCCTCTTGAAAAAGAAAGGTGGGGGGAAGCACCTTTGGGACAGCTATGACCACTATTTTCTGAGAGCAGTAAATAAAATCAAGGCAGACACCAAGCTTGTGTGGATAGATGTGTTGGCTTCCATCGTGAATTGAAGGACTTTACTGGAGATAGCAGATGGGAGGGGAGTTTATAGGTGACAATTGACAATCCTGAACTTGCATCCATTCGTTTAGCGATTGAAGTTACCCCAGCATTGCGAAAAGTGACTTATGGCTGCTCCCTGCGCGTAATAACCACCCCCACCATCCCCATGGATCAGAATTCAGGCGCTTGGCAAACTGCACGGATTTATGACGGTTGCCACATCCTGCCGTTGGGATGGCCATTTGCAGCCTTTCCGGGGGGGACGAATCCGTGGGGAAAGCTGGATTTGCTTAACAAACCTCACAAGTGCAGCCATTTGCTTTAGCTACAAAATAAAAGACTGAAATCGAGCATGACTCACATAACAACCTCGTTTAGCGCTGGAAGTTTTGGTTGTAAGTTGAGGACTACCAGGAGGTGGCTGAATCGGTGGCAAGACCAATGGCGGGATGCTGCCGGTTTAATAACCAATTCAGTGAGCATGCGCTCACCTAAGGCGCTGGTGCACAGCGCTAAAAATAGAGCATTTAAGCTCAGCTGCTTACCTTCCAAGTCGGCAACGGTAAGTAGAACAGCGAGGGGGCGGGGAATCCGCTGTGCCGCACGATTGAGATGAGCTACAAAGCAGGAAATAAAGGACAGGATAGGGCAGGTGGGCGGGGCAAACTGATGGAGTTACCGGTTCACACAAATCAGTCTAAACCGGCTGAATACCACCTCTGGGCAAGACCCATTTGCTTTTCAGGATTATAAAGGTAAAGGTTCCCCTCACACATTTGTGCTAGTCGTTCCCGACTCTAGGGGGCAGTGCTCATCTCTGTTTCAAAGCCGAAGACTCAGCACTGTCCGAAGACGTCTCCATGGTCACGTGGCCGGCATGACTCAACACCAAAGGCGCACGGAACGCTGTTCCCTTCCCACCAAAGGGAGTCCCTATTTTTCTACTTGCGTTTTTTACGTGCTTTGGAACTGCTAGGATGGTAGAAGTTGGGGCATGTAACAGGATCTCACCCCGTTACGCGGCACTAGGGATTCGAACTGCTGAACTGTCGACCTTTTGATCGACAAGCTCAGCATCTTAGCCACTGAGCCACCACATCCCAAACTTCAGGATTATAGAGAGAAGAAAAAAAGGAGAAGAGGCGAGGAGGAAACAAAGCATGGTTTCAAAATGGAGGACATCCCGGTGAGGGTTTTGTGTGATCAGCCTCGTTCTGGAAGACGGAAGAGCAAATGTTTGTGCATCAACCAGTTTCAAGTGAGTTGACACCGTATGAATCTCCTGCTCATAATTAGAAAACACCACGCCGAGTCGAAATAAGCAGTAACTTCCTGTTTATTGGAGGAAAGGCCTTGGTACAAGAACAAGAATTGCAGTTTCGTCACCCTTATCTTTGAACCTGCCCGGGGAGCTCCTGTGCCACATCTCGGGCTGAGAACGATGCCCAAGTCGACAAAAGGCCCGTTTTGAGGATGAATCGAAGCGACTTGCTTTTCGCTTTCCAGCAGTTAAAAGTATTAAAATCGATCGCTAAATAAGGTTATTCTAAAGTCAGCAGTGGCTGTTCCTGGGAGTTAAAATGCTGGTTAAAATAAGCTACCTATGATGCGCTCATTCTCTGCGTCAGAGGCAAGGAAAAGGGTTTTTTTTTGCAATGTCTCATGTGGATTAACATGGATGCAAACCGAAGAAAAGCACCGAACCTTTGTCTGAACTAGCAGATTGTAGGGTGGAGTCAGATGGCCACTTCGATCTACAGGTAGTCCTTGGTTTACAACCAGAGTAGGGGATCAGACTTTTCCTTGCTGAACAAGGCAGTTATTAAATGCCCGGTTTTACAATCTTTTTTTGGCGTTTAAGCAAACCACCACGGTCATTAAGGGAGCTACTGGGTCCTTGAGCGAATCTTGGCTTTGCTTGTTAGAAGCCAGCTGGGAAACGTCAAAACGGTCCTTATAAACAAATGGTTGCAAGTCAAGGACTACCTGTATACCTTTCAAGAAAGGTTACTTTCTCTGAAAACTACCTACGAGAAGAGAGTCCACTGTTTGCTGCTTCGAGTGTCTCAGCACGGACAAATTCAATATTTAGGCGTAGGATGGATATTTGGGTAAAAGACATGGAAATCCTTGAAGCTCTCAACAAACATTTTGTGTTAAAAAAAATAGTGATTGTGTTTACAAAAATAATTTGGGACGAGCACCATTTATTAAAAGGGTCCTTGGACCACAATATCACAGCCGTAGGAACCCAAAGTTGAATTAGCCAGTGAGAAGGCTGTCCCACAGGTGCAGCGTTGTCTCCTCTGTGGACCAGGAATGTTTTCAATGGACGTCCAAGAGAAGAGAGGTGCCCACAAAGGGGGCTGTAACAAGCTAAGGGCTGGGCACATCGAGAGGACAAATGGGCACCTCATATCCAGTCCCCCCCCCCCCCCGCAAACTTTTGGTTTTCTCCAGCCACCAGATCCTTGCAAGCCTCTCCTTGTTTTCTGTGGCTTTGCAAACGTGGTGTACCCCAGGAAGAAGGAGATGGGGAATTGCTCTGAAAAAAGCAGCCATGTGAATTCACCCTTGCTGAGCTGCTAGCCCCCCTAAACGGCAGATGTGCAAAGCCAGGAGCAACTCTACGTGGGATGTGTAAGATGTAGCCCGCCCCTCTACAGAGAGGGCAAGAGAGCAGAGCTCAAGGATGCAGCTAGTCAACCCTTTATTGGACATGACCCGCAGAGGGAATTGGGGGGGGGGGAAGAGGAAGGGGGGGAGAAGAAGAGCCTTAACATCCTTTCAAAAAGCAAAAAAAGAGGGGTGGGCTTGGGGAGGAGGAGGGAAGCTACAATGCAAATGCCTACAGCCAGGCCACTTGCAAGCTGAAGGGGATCTCCAAGCTGCTATGCAGGAAAGAGCTGAGCGGTTCCTGCTTCTGCTCTTCGCTTGGCCTTCCTCCCTTACAGCTTCTTGGCACAGTTGGGGCAGTAGACTTGCTCCAGGTGGAAGACAAAAGGCTTGTTGGCCAAGGGGATGGAGCACTTCTTGCAGTTGAAGCAGTACTCGTGCCAGGAGTGGCCTTCATGGCTCACCACGTTGGTGCCTTTTCCAAAGCCTGGAGAGAAGGAGAGGACAAGAGAGCATCGCACTGTTAGAGAAGTGCTCGGGGTGAAATGCTACTGGTTTGGGCCGGTTCGCCAGAACCGGTAGTTAAAAAATGCTATAAAAAAGTAAAAAAAAAAAAAAAGAGGTTCTGATGATCACGCGGCACAGCTGATTGTTGGAACCTTTTTGTTTAACTTTTTAAAAGCATTTTTTACTACCTAGTCGCCCGAACCGGTAGTAAAAAAAATACTTTAAAAAAGTTTTTTAAAAAAAGGTTCTGACGATTGCAGGCATAGCTGATTGTCACAGCTGATCATCGGAACTTTTTTAAAAACTTTTTACTTAAGAAATGCTTTAAAAAGTAAAAAAAAAAAGGTTGGCCACGCCCACCCAATCACATGACTCCGCCACCACCACCAAGCCATGTCCACCAAGCCACACCCACAAAACCAGTAGGGATTTTTTTTTAATTTTCACCACTGGAAGTGCTGCTTCTCCAGAGGAGGGAAAACAAGGAGGAACCCGGAACCTTTCAGTGGGTCCTCCGTGGCCTACCTGTAATGGGGTTCCTGCAACCATTGCATTTCTTAGCCACGAAAGATTTGTAGCAATCCACGCAGTAGAACAGGTCTTCCACCGCGGTGAAGCGTTGTCCACCCAGCTTCTTGGTGCAAGTGGCACACACAAAGCACTCAGCGTGGTAAGGCTGATCTTGGTAGGAGACGCCTCCAGAAGTGATGGCCTTAAAAAGCAACCAGCCAGCCAACAATTAGTGTGGAGTTCGCCGAGTGGAATAAATGTTAGCATTGAGCCCAGAATTCCCCAGCTAGACATGGATGATAGAGTTGGAAGAGACCAGAAGGATCTAGTCCAGTATTTCTCACCCTACACAACTTTTAAGACTTGTGGACTTCAAATCCCAGAATTCTCCAGCCAGGTCTTCCCCAGGTCTTCACTGCTTTCCGGAAGGCCAATAGGGTGGGGGTAGTCCGGACCTCAGGAGGTAATTGGTTCCAGAGAGCCGGGGCAGCCACAGAGAAGGCCCTCCCCCGCGGGCCCGCCAGCCGGCATTGTTTAGCTGACAGGACCCAGAGGAGACCAACTCTGTGGGATCTTACTGGTTGCTGGGAGCTATGCGGTAGAAGGCGGTCTCAAAGATAACCTGGCCCTAAGCCATGTAGGGCTTTAAAGGCAATAACCAACACCTTGAATTGTGCCCAGAGACCAATGGGGAGCCAGTGCAGCTCGCGGAGAATTGGTGTAATTTGGGTGTACCTAGGTGCACCCACGACAGCTCGGGCAGCTATATATGTATAGATCAGAACAGTGGTGGGATCCAAATAATTTAACAACCGATTTTCTGTCCTAAAGACCGGCTGGACGGGCATGGGCAGGGCCAGGGCGTGTGACAGGCAGCACTTGGCCTCCTGCACACACACCCCTGGAAGCACAAACAGGCCACGGGGGGAGGGGGGACATGCTGCCCTCCCTGTGCCCCATTTTGGGCCTAATAGGCCTCCCTGGAGTTACTTGGGAGCCAAAAGAGGCGGTGTGGGGACTCTGGGGAAGGGAGGGACGGGACCAGCCAGCAATTTAATAACTGGTTTTCCCGAACCGGCTGAATCCCACCACTGGATCAGAAACGGAGAGAGAGGTAATAATTGGAAACAAGAAAAAATGCAGCGACGGTGCCCAAGACTTACATTCTTGCACTTCACGCAATTCTTGGCAAACTTATGCTCGTGGCAGGAAACGCAATAGATCTCATCTCCTTTGGGAAAGAAGCTGGCAGTGCCAATCACTTGCTTGCACTGGCTGCAAAGGAAGCATTCCTTGTGCCAGACGGTCTTCTTGTATTCCACGTTCTGATCACCTGGGAAGAGAGAAGGGAAGGTCCAAGATGCAAGATCTCCAGAGCTGTGAAAAAACAAAACCTGGAATTGCCACTAGGTGTCCATCAGATCATTGGTGACGTCCTTGGAGAAGCAGGCCCGTGCTTTTTAATCACAGGGGACTCTCCCACTCCAGAAATTGGAGAGGGGTGGAGTTATTTGCCTGCTTTTCTCACACATCCACTTAGAAAGCCCAAGGACCTATCGAGAAGGAAGGCCAGAAGAAGGAAGGCAAGGATAGCATCAGAAGATCCCATCCCTGCCTAGAATGAGCAGTGACAAGGCCTCCATGGAGCTCTTCCCATCTAACTTTTCAGGATGCCCAAGTTGGCTTTTTTAACTTTTCAGGGATCCGGGTTCCCATGTTGCACTAAAGCAGGGAAAGGCAACCTACACCAGCTGAAGGACAGTCCAACGTCATGGCTATTCTCCAAATCTGGGTGGAGACAGGTCCCATTTGTGGACGGGGTGTTTTAAAGGGTGCCCTGTGCATCTAGTTTAAGGCCCATTTTGTCCCAAACACACTCCTAAAACCCAACATGCAAAGGGGGTGTTGTTTGGTCCTATTTACTTTTGGGGCACATGTGTATGATGCCTGTTAATAAATTTAATCCTTGAATGAGGCCCTCCAGCAATTCCCAGGTCTATAGGTTATTTGGGGGGACCAAAAAATAATCGATGCAAATGACAAAAAAAGTTTTCTCAATTGGGGGCGCCCAGGAAACCAACCTTAACTCCAAGAGAGCTTACCCTTCCTAAGGCACAGTGGACCAAGAAATCTTATTAGACCTTCCCATGATGGATGAACCAACCCACCTCTCCCCCAACGTAGAGATTGCTCCAGGATCAAGGAAGGCAAGCCGTCCCCCCCGCGCCCCCCCCCGTGGAGGAAACTGGCCCCTCCTGGTGGCCTCACCTGCCACAATGGGCTTCAGGCAGCCTTTGCATTTAGGAGCATCCTCGTTGGTGGTGCATTTGTTACACCACACCTTGTTGTTCTCCTTCAGCATGAAGGGCTCGTTCACCAGGGATGTGTAACACTTGAAGCAGCGGAAACAGTTGTCATGCCAGTAGCGGTTCTTGAAGTGCAGCTCCTGCAAGACCAAGAGAGGACGTTTTTGAAAGGGGTCTTTGTCCCAGGGTCAAAAAAGAGAACTAAACAAACTACAATTGTAAGAATCGGTTCCAACATGGTTTATTATAATATCAAAAAAAAAAAAAAAAGTCCATTCGGACTGCTCTCTTGGTCAAGAAAAAACACACCATTGTCCAAAGGACCCTCACCCAGTCTGTAGTGAGATTTGAGGGGTTGCCCTTTACACTTGGGGGACATTCCAACTTTATTCCCTACCTTGGAATCGGCCCCAATGGGCTTCTGGCACTCGGCACAGGTGTTGGCGCAGAACTTCTCAAAGCACTTGACACAGCAATGGCGTCCTTCCTTCTGCACATACTTCTTCCCGTGCAGCGCGGCGCGACAATAGTGGCAGTCAAAACGCTCGGACATGGTGCCCACGGTGTAGCTGCTGGGACCTGCAGTGAGGCAGAATCAACATGGCAGAGTTGAGGGCTGTGGGAAGCCTTGGGCACCCCAATGGGGGCATTATTCAAAGCCAAGCCATGAAGCCAAGACAACGGTTGTGTCAAGTTTCCGAAAGATGCCCTAATTAATTCATGAGCCATGATCCAAACTTCAAAGGAAATATAGTCATTTATTAGGAGCAACATTCCGGCAATACTGGGATGCAGTTAGGACTGATCCCACGTAGATTTACGTTCCCCTATGACCCTGTCTCTCCCCTCCTCTCTGGCCATGTCATAAATCACATTCTCCAATTACCCACTTTGGCTGGCTGTGAAACCTAACACCCTCCTTCTGATTGCGGTCAGAAAAATGTATGGAATTCACTTCAGTTCTCCCTCCCTCCTGCTCATGGCAACTTGAAAGCTTTGCAAGTTGACAGGTTGGCCCTGTTGTCACGAAGGGGGCTGGTGCCAGTTGGAAAAAAATGGGCCCAACTGAACTTGGCAATGAAACGCTGATAGCGAGGTTGGACCCCCAAAGAGTCCTGGGAGATGCCACCTTCCCATAGACTCTTTGTGGCCTATCTGCCCCCCTTTTCCATGTCTGCAGCAGAGACGACATTATGAGGAGGTCCTTCATAAGTCCGGCACTCCAGGTTGTTGACCATTTCCGTTCTCAGCCCCTGACTCCACCCCACTCCACAGTCACATGGGTTGAAACCAGTGGTGGGTTGCCCCCGGTTCAGACCAGTTCGCAAGAACCGGTAGTAAAACCGGTGGGAGGCTCCGCCCACCACCCGGATGTCATCATCGGCAATCTGCGCAGAAGCAAGCGCGACCCCTTTGCAAACCTGTAGTAAAGGTAAGTAGAACCCATCCCTGGTTGAAACCTTCACTGTATCTATATATACAGTATAGAGCACAAATGGTATATCCTTTGATTCGGGTATGTCTAAATACTAACGAAGCTGCAGCTGGTTGGGGTCTTTGCACAAGACCAGCCTTGTATTTTCCTCGTCATGTATCCCATGTTGCTTGTCATGCCGACGGCATTCGCAATTGCCAACAGCAGACACCACAGAACTTCCTGGTGTGGTCATACTCTCCTCGTGACAAGCTTCTCTGGGGATGACAGGATTAGCTCAGCATGACAAGATTAACATCGTGTAACAGGGTTTTATTTAATTTTTATTTATTTTTTGTTGCTCAAGGAAAATTCATCAGCACCTGGATTGAGGATCAACCTGGAGGGCGAGCAGGTCCTATCTAGTGAACTGCCAGGCTGTGACTGGGAGTTGTGAAGTGATATAAGAGGAAGTGGTCCAGAATCCCCACTTTATACTGTACTACTACCGTATTTCCCCGAAAATAAGACCCTGTCTTATATTTTTTTGAACCCTGAAATAAGCGCTTGGCCTGATTGCCATGCGCTCAAAAGCCCAATTGGTCTTATTATTTGGGGATAATGTCTTATTTTGAGGAAAACATGGTACTACTACTTTTTTATACTCAGAGGTGGGTTTCAGCAGGTTCTGACCAGTTCTGAAGAACCGATGGCGGAAATTTTTGAGTAGTTTGGAGAACCGGTAAATACCACCTCTGGCTGGCCCTGCCCCCATCTATTCTCTGCCTCCAGAGTCCCAGCTGATTGGGAGAAAATGGGGATTTTGCTGTAACCTGGAGTGAGGAGGGAATGGAGATTTTACAGTATCCTTCCCCTGCCACGCCCACCAAGCCATGCCATGCCATGCCACGCCCACCAAGCCACACCCACAGAACTGGTAGTAAAAAATTTTTGAAACCACTGTATACTACTTAATACTTTATACTACTTTATAGTACTTTGTACTACTTTATAGTATACAATTTATACTACTACTACTACTACATTTTTAGCGTTAAGTGGAGAAAATGAGACAAATATATTTTTTTTGCATCACCAGAGGGCGCTAAAAGAAACTCCCAGCTCCTTGTCTTCTCCTAATGCTCAACAAAGCCACATCCACACAAGTCAACAAAGCGAGGAGGTTACCTCCATCCAACTGTTTCTGAGTACTAGAAGAGAGCAAAGCTGGCTCTCCCTCAACACACCCACATCCGGGAAAAATGGGGGCAGGACCCAACTGCTGTTAACCACATCCTTCCTCTCTGGTTCATAAGGACCGGAAACTTGATAAAGCTGCTGCTATCATAGATAAAGTTTAAAAAAGGGGAAGTAGCAGAATAAAAAGACTGACAGATTAAAAAAAGAAAGAAAAGAAAAGTCCTTGGGCATTAACAGATTAACATTAAGATCTTGTGTTATTTGCAAGCAGAGAGTTGGGCTGAGCTATTTCCCACGGTCTTCCGTGAAAACGATAAGCACATTGAAAGAATAAAAGGGGCAAAGAACAATGTGGCTGGCTGGAAAAACATGGGAAGTCGCAGCCTCAGGGTTGAGGAAGTTCATTGAATGGTTCCCCCAAACTCAACAGGCTCTGAAAAGTTGGGGATCTCTGAACTTAAGAGCATAGCTGCAAACGTCCTGGAGATGTGCTTCTCAGTCAAGCTTACCAAGGTGCAGACAGCTTCTGATCCCAAGAAATAATTGATGACCGCAGCGTCTGGCTGGAGGTCAGGTTCTAGGAGGACCAAGTCATCCTCCCTTCTCTTCATCTGGCCCAAGCTTCCAACCACGTTAACCTTGTTCTGCCTCTTCCTATCAATTCAGGTGGCCATCCATCATCACCATCACCTCTTCGGTCAAATAAGGAACCCTGGAAACTGCATGGACCATCATGGCTCCTTCTCTCCCAAGTGCTCTGCCCCCAGCCGATCATTGGGACTGATTTATGCCTTTTCTTAAAGCCTTAGTAAGGCCACACCTAGAGTACTGCATCCAGTTTTGGTCACCACACTTTAAAAAAGAGGTGGAGACTCTAGAAAGAGTGCAGAGAAGAGCAACCAGGATGATGAGAGGATTGGAGGCTAAAACATACAATGAATGGTTGCAGGAACTGACCATGACTAGTCTAGTGAAGAGAAGGACCAGGGGAGATGAGAGCAGTCTTCCAATATTTGAGGGGCTGCCCCAGAGAGGAGGAAGGGGGTGAAGCTATTCTCCGAAGCACCCGAAGGCCAGACAAGGAATAATGGGTGGAAACTGACCAAGGAGAGAGTCAACCTAGAAATGAGGAAGAACTCTCTGACAGTGAGAACAATCAACCCATAGAACAGAGGTTGCCTTCGGAAATTGTGGGAGCTTCATCCCTGGAGGCTTTCAAGAAGAGACTGGACTGCCATCTGTCAGAAATGGTGTAGAGTCTCTTGCTTGAGGAGGGGGTTGGACTGGATGACCTATAAGGTCCCTTCCAACTCTGTTAATCTGTTATAATCTGTTATGACTAGATCAGGTGTGTGCAACCTGCGGCTCCGGAGCCGCATGTGGCTCTTTGGGCCCTCTGCTGTGGCTCCCTGTTGGATGACCCCACCCCTCGTCCTCCCCTCCCAGTCACTCCTCACCTGGCCTGAGAAGGTAAGGGCGACAGCAGGGGATGGAGAAGTGGCCAGGGCAGAGACAGAGAGATATACAGATGTGGGGAGAGAAAGAGATGTCAAAAGGGTTTTGTGGTTCCCGGTGTTTTTTAACAACTGGTTCTCTGCCCTAATGACTGGCTGGGTAGGCGTGGCTAAGGGGGGAGGTCATGTGACTGGTGAAAGTGAGTGACATGGAGTTGGCCACGCCCACCAAGTTTTTGTGGCTCCCGGTGTTTTCTTTTCTGTGGGAAACGGGTCCAAATGGCTCTTTTGAGTGTTTAAGGTTGCAGACCCCTGGATTAGATCTAGATCTCCAGACGGGGCTCACAGTTCAACAACCACTGTTCCTGTGACCCCTGTTCCTGGGATGGCCCCCGGATCGCTCCGGAACAAGCCAGCCATGCACAGCAAGACCAGGGAGGGAAGGCGATGAAAACTGAGCTAAGCAAACGCAGCCAAGGGTGTTAATGGCCAACTCATTCTTTCCCTCCTGCAAGTCTAAAAATAGAGCAATTACCCCATTGTTTCCCTGACTCATGTGCCCTTTTGCTGGATTACTTGGAATTTGGCCTTGCTATATAAAGGGTGTCGTATCATAGCAACCGGTGTGCAGGCACACTCGCCTCGCCACAGACCGGGAAGGGAAGGGCTGATAAGGGGAGTGCCGCACCGCAGGAGGTGTGTGTCCCAGAGATTTTTGCAGGACTCTCCACAAAAGAATTCCTTCCGGGCATCGGGGCTGGGGGTGAAGACACCACCCAGAGAGATGGACTTCGTGGTCCTCCAACATGACGAAGGAGGACTCTGCGTGTGTTTTAAATCCTGGAAAGCAACTGGAGCCGAGTTCACACGTTACACAAATTAAGCTGTGGTTTTGTGAACATCGGTTTATTGAGTTGGCCGCAACGGGGTAGGTTTGCTGTGTGGGTTCAGCCTGGTGGAACATCTTCTACGGCAGGGGTCAGCAACCTGCGGCTCTGGAGCTGCATGTGGCTCTTTCACCCCTCTGCTGCGGCTCCCTGTCACTCAAAATATGCATCACAACCACCAATGCGTGACACCCGCTGGCATGCGATTTATTGAGTTTTTCAACCCCCGGTAGGCCAACGGTGGATAAGTCCAAGAAAAGAAAAGTTTCAGAAGAAAACAGAACATTTAATTCAACAACATATGCTAGCTCAAGAAATAGGCACGGGAAGGGTTTTGTGGCTCCCGGTGTTTTCTTTTCTGTGGGAAACGGGTCCAAATGGCTCTTTGAGTGTTTAAGGTTGCCGACCCCTGGTCTAAGCCAAATGAAAATAGGCCACCAAGTAGGCAAACGGCCATCCTGTTAAAGATCTCTATCGTGGGAATTGAGCTTCTTATGAGATTTCCAAGGAGGCTGTTTCTGCTGTCTGGAATGGTTGATTTTTTTATTTTTATTTTTATGATGCCCACTGAGATGATGCGTTTTTCTTGTCTGGTATTTTAGCTGTGTTTCTAAGCCACGGGATTTTTTTAAAAAGAAGATTTTAATTGTCTTAGCCATGCCTCTACACGTTTGGAAGAGCCTAAGATGTACGCATGAGATATTTGGGGAGGACAAACTGCAAAGCTGCGCAGACCCAGACTTGATTTACAGTCTGTCTTTGGACTCTCTTGAGGTACTCTGAGAAAAAGAGACAACACTTTCCAAGAGGAAAGAGGAAGGAAGGAGGGAGGGAGGGAGGGAGGGAGGGAAGGAAGGAAGGAAGGAAGGAAGGAAAGAAAGGAAGGAGAAGGGAGAAAGGGAGAAGGAAGGAAGGAAGGGAGAAGAAAGGGGGAAGGAAGGAAGGAGTGCATGGCAACCTCAGAGAACAAAATATATTCTTTTCTGAGCATCTAAAGATGAAGTATTAATCCTTGTGAGCAGAAGAAGGGATGAAGCAAAGATGCTCACTACACATAGCCCAGGGAACAAAAAAATCCAACTATACATTATACACTATTGATGTTCATGCTAAGACAAGTTTCTAGACCACATGATTGAGACATTTGGTTTGGAAGTGATTAAGGGGGAAGGTGGGTGGCCCTGCAGAAAAGTTAGATCCAGGAAGGCCAGCAGGGTTGATCAAGACTCAAATCAATGAATGAAAAGACGCCAATCATTGGGCCAGGTGCAGAATCCAGAGTCTGCTTGCACAAATCAAGGAGAAAGCAAGTTAAATCAAACCGATGTTTATGACCATCACAAACCAGCATACTCTGGGGCAGGAACACAGTGGTTAAAAGGCAGGCACAGAAGCATAAAACGCACAGAGGGATATCAAACGTGATTTGGAAGACCTATGCAATATGTGGGTCAAATAAGATCAACCCAAAAAAAAAACCATCAGCTGCTAGCTGTGAAATGCTTTAGGATAGGAGCATTTGCTGTGCCTCCGTGCTGCTAGTTGGTTGGTGGTTCAAATCTTGGCCATTCAGGTACAGTATTTTACCTGCCGCCCCGTTTGAAAATCCAAAATAAAACATTGTGCAGAAGGCATCACACCCCAACTGTGCTGTGTTGCACACACCCCGGTTTCCCATTTTAATTCCACCCACCCACCCCCGAAGACCTTTTCTCTTACAAGGTAGGAGGGAAGGAAATTCTTCCATGCGATCTGGCAGAGAAAGAGGTGCCTGTTTTCAGAAAGAGGGCCAGCCAGAGAGCAACTCTGTAAGTAAGAGCCTCGGTGGTGCAGTGGACTAAGTGCTGTTAAGTGCTAGCACTTAGCTGCCAGCTGCCTGCAATTAGTGTGAGTTCAAATCTCACCAGGCTCAAGGTTGACTCAGCCTTCCATCCTTTCGAGGTAGGTAAATTGAGGACCCAGATTGTGGGGGCAATAAGCCAGCTTTGTATAGAACAACATTGCTTGGGGTGGGGGAGCCGAAAGCCCTAATAAGTATGCAGGCTATTGCTATAATGCATTGTAAGCCGCCCTGAGTCTACGGAGAAGGGCGGCATATAAATTGGACTAATAAATAAATAATAAATAACTAACCAACATGTAAAAAGTTGAATTCATTGCAAATTAACAGTTTTAAGATTAAAATTACAAATTAAGAGTTGGAAGGGACCTTGTCATCTAGTCCAACCCCAAAGCAGGAGATCCTACACCATTCTTTTTTTTTAAAAAAAAACTTTTTCAACATTTGCTGCAATTTGGAATCCTCTCTTTGCTTTTCCCAAATGAAGAGTATTTTATAAGTCTTTCTGCCACAACTGGAATTCTTGGGCCATTTTTTTTTCCGTCAGAAAATAGGCTCTTAGTTTTATAGATTTGGGGGTGTTAACATACTTTAATATGTTCATGGCCCCACCAGCTGCTGAGGCCATCCAGTTAATTCTTGGATGTCTTAGAGCAGGATGTAAATGAATCCAAATCCTGAACAAGAGAACTTCAGGGATTTTCCACGCCCTTCAACCATGGCTAAGGAATTGGCTTTTATCTGCCTGAATCAGGGCTTTCGTCTCTGAGCCTCAGCTGATCTAAAGTTGTAAACCAGGTAGAATAAAACGGCTGCAGGAAACCTCCCATCCGGCTGACTGACTGACTCTATCTTAGCTGGGTGCCCCGGTTAAGACAGGACCTCTCCAAGGACTAGGGGTTGAATTTCGTTTGAGCAAATCTGCAAAAGTTTGAAGCCGCTTCTTCCAAAATCCTCCAGTCGGGCTCTTTTTTCTTTTTCTTTTTTTTTTTTAAGAGCTGTAGAAGTATTTTAGTTTTTTTTATTTTTTTGCCAAAAGCTAAAAACTATCACAATGCTAAGGATAATCACGGCTGCATTCAATCCCAAAAAGAAATCGGTGCAGAGGGGTGGTTTTTTGTTTTGTTTTGTTTTCCTGGCAGCCTTAAGAGCTTCCTACAACTTTCTGAAATCCCCTCCCGGATCCAGGATGGGGAGCATTCAATCAAGGAGGGCCAGGAAGGAAAGGAAACCCCCTCCCCAACTTCTTGTCTCTGGCCATGAAGCAAATGTGCCCGCAGGGGACTTAAGCAGCTGTGATTGCATTGTCTATTCCCACCGTGCCACACCGATTCTGGTGCCCCGTTACCTGAGTGCCGGTGGTAAGCCATGCTGGTGGAAGGGTGAATCGACCTGTGGCGGACTGGATCGAGAGAAGAGAGCTGTGGAGTGACCTCCCACTCAGATCACCAGCATATACTTAAGGGAGGCTATTAATACGGGGGCCAGGGCTTCCCACACATGTCCACACCCCTCGCCCTGGCCTGTGGACTTCATCCCACTCAAAACATCTTACCATTTTAGGAGATCTCGAGGGAGAAGAATAGAGCCGATGGAATGAAGTGCCCGCAACATATAAATACCTGCCGACTTCAGGCTCCAAAACTCTCAAATGCCTGAAGGAACCTGAGACGCAAGAATTGGCTGCAAAGACCGGCCAGGCTCAGCATCTTGAAGAGGGATGGCTACGCCACATAATAAAAAGATTAGTGACGGGGCCATGACAAGAGTGCTAGGACGCTGGCCGTGTGGGAACCAGGAGGGGAGGAAGGGGGGCTCCTCAAAGCATAGGGCTCAGGGCCACGAATGTCCATGTTGAGATGGCTAAAGCTATTTTCACTCTATTTCGTTTTAGTTTGCTCTAAATGTAAATGAGATGAATTCACCCAAGAGTTTTGGAGGAGCCCAGTGGAAAAAGGGGGATGACTCTGGTAGATGAGACAGAGAGATAACAGATGGGGAGATAGAGAGATAGAAGATGGTGGATGAGAGAGAGAGAGAGTGAGTGAGGGGGAGAGAGGGGGAGAGAGAGAATGGTGATAAATGGATAATGATGATAGAGATATTAGATAGATGATAGATAGATAGATAGATAGATAGATAGATAGATAGATAGATAGATGATAGATATTTATTAGATACAGATAGATGATATAAATACACAATAGATGATAGATAGATATTAGATACAGATAGATAGATATTAGATATAGATAGATATTAGAATAGATAGATAGATATTAGATATAGATAGATATTAGAATAGATAGATAGATATTAGATATAGATAGATATTAGAATAGATAGATAGATATTAGATATAGATAGATATGAGAGAGAGAGAGAGAGATTAGATATAGATAGATAGAGAGAGAGATAGATATTAGATATAGATAGATATGAGAGAGAGAGAGAGATGATATTAGATATAGATAGATATGAGAGAGAGAGAGATAGATGATATTAGATATAGATAGATATGAGAGAGAGAGAGAGAGATGATATTAGATATAGATAGATATGAGAGAGAGAGAGATAGATGATATTAGATATAGATAGATGGAGGAAGGAAGAGAGAATGGTGATAAATAATGATAGAGATATAAGAGATAGGCAGGCAGGCAGGCAGATAATGATGATAAATAGATAATGATTGATAGATAGATGATAGACAGACAGACATAGATATCACAAGATTAACTGGCAACAAGGTAGAATACAAACTAAACGTCCATATCCCATAAACACAAGGTGATAACATCTGAAGACATTTGGCCCCCAACTGCTCAGCCCAGGCCTTAAAGTTCATCTACTGTGAGTCATCACTAAGATGATAGCTGTCCTCAAAATTTGCTGTGACATCTGAAATTGCCTCTGAGAAACATGGACTTCCAATTGGCCACTGATTAACGGCTTCAAGAGGGCCTCTCAACTCATCCAGGCCATTCTCCGGCTCCCCGTTATTTTGGTCTTTGCCCAGACTGGAAGGGATGCCCACATGAACCCATGCTCTGGGGTCAATTCTGAAACATGACACATAGAAAGTAGGTGGAGCTTCAAAGTGCCATCTAGACTTTTGGGGCCGTTCCCTGTAGACTTCCTGTTTGGGTGCAGCTCTTTAAGTCTTTGCAAACTCTTCCCAAGGTGAGTCCTGGAGAACTGCCAGACTGCCACATTTTACATGGCTTCATCCCAGAATAATAGTTGGAAGGCACCTTGGAGGTCTTCTAGTCCAACCCCTTGCTCAGGCAGGAAACTCTATAGCATTTCAGACATATGGCTGTCCAATCTCTCCAGTGATGGAGCACCCAAACTTCTGAAGACAACTTCTGTTCCACTGATTAATTGATCTGACTGCCAGGAAATTTCTCTTTAGTTCTAGGTTGCTTCTCCCCTTGATTAGTTTCCATCCATCACTTTTTGTCTTGCTTTCTGGTGCTTTGGAGAATAATTGACCCCCACATCTTTGTAGGAGCCCCTCAAATATTGGAACGCTGCTGTCGTGTCACCTCTAGTCTTCTGTTCATTAGACAAGTCCCTCACACTTCAAGGTCATGGCTTGGCCTGCCTGCTGGTTAGGTCTACGGGGTGACACCCCGTCCCCAGTGAGTTTTCCTAACCAGTGTCTTCTCTAAAGCCTCTTGCTCTAAAAGGGAAAGGATGAGTAAGACAAGGTCTTCTCACATTTCCCCATCACTTGGCATCAGAGAATGAAAACAGTTCCAGCATGGATGAATCATTAGTCACTCTCAGCAAATGGAGAAACCCTGCAGGGGTAAAGAGAGAACGGAAAGGGCATCGCATCTAAACCTTGGAGTAATGTTTCACGTTCAGACAACCTACAAGCACCTTCTTTGACTGTTCAAAGCCAGGAAGGCCTGGCTGCAATTATGGTTTTGTTTGGAAAGGAAGGCTGGGCCAAAGACATTGAGCCTGGTGCTGAACGGGAGAGAAACCCCCAAGAGAAATGTGGATGAAATACAAAAGAGAAGATGGCTTCTGGAGCAGGGGTGGGGCTGCTGGGGGTTCGCAGGGGTTCGGGAGAACCTCTAGCTAAGATTCTGTGCAGTTTGGAAAACCCCCAAATCCCCGCCCCGCCCCGCCCACCCCACCTCACCCCTCTCAGGAGTCCCCATGCGGCCTGTTTTGGATGCAGGTAAGTGCAGAGGCTCAGGGACAGTGAAAACCGGGCCTACCAGAAGTTCAGGAAGGCCAGAAATGGCCATTTCTGGCCCCCAGTGGGCCTCCGGAGCCTGGGGAGGCCATTTTCACCCTCCTAGAGACTCGAGGAAAGCCTCCAGAGCCTGGGGAGGGCAAAAACGCCCCCTCCCTGCCGTGGTGCAGGAGGCCGACTAGGCCACACCCACCCAGCAACTGGGCAGCAAACCCCTTGCTTAAATTTTTGAAGTTCACCCTTATTCTGGGGTTATCAAGCATGATGACAAAGAGAAGAAGAGGCAGAGTGAAAAATACTGGAGTGTTTCTTTACACAGGAGTCACTCCATCTGGCTCCTTCCTTCTCAAGGGTTCACTTTTCTTGCTTTGGAAAATGTCCCAGGTTTGATCCAGATTAGCACTGACTGCGAAGACTGTCGGGGGAAAGAGAGGGAGAGAGAGAGAGAGAGAGAGAGAAGATCGAAAGGTCTGCAGGGCTACGATGCCAGGCTAGAGCTGATTGATGGTCCCCTGTCTTCTCTCTGCCAGGGAGCTTTTAGCAGTGACGTTTCCTTGCCACAACAGGTGAGACTTTAGCAGAAGCCGAAGAGAACAGCAAATATTTATGGAGCAGGATGGCGAGTAAAGTAAAGTGTAAACCAAACCAAACCAGGATGTGTCTGATGGATAAGAGCTTAACAAATGCCAGCTGGGAACAAAGAGCTCCTATTTCTCCATTCTTCTTAAATCCTTCCATCAGATCTGAACTTCCCAGAACGACCTCCTGGGAGAGACCCTGTCCTCTTGGCCTCAGCTGCCCCACCAAGTTGTTGGCAAGATGCCTTCCATCATGGAAGAAGACCAAAGAAGAGGATTCATGAGACTTCTGGGTCATCAAATGAATGGGGTCACCTGACCCAGATCAGCTCTGACAGCTCTTCAGGGCTGCTCCATAAATGGTTGAACGATCTTCTCCAAGCGGTCCGTGGCTATTGCCTTGGCACTGAATGCCATCCCATTAAAAAAAAAAATCCATTAAACAATGGCCAATGTGGGCAATGAAGAGCATTGAAAAGATGCAACGGAGAAGATGTTAAAAGTCGGTCTTTGTGAGACACACCACGGCCTCATGAATACGCTCATGATTGTGATAGACAAAATCGACACCCAACTGATTTTTGTCCTTGGGAGCAACAACAAAAAAAAAAACCAGGCTTAAAAATAGTATGGAACGCAATTGTTTCTGCTTGAAAGGCTAAGAGGAATGTCCAGCCGAAAGGCTGTCCTACATCTGGGGAGATCAATTTACAGCATTCTGGAATTCTCGGGGGGTGAATTGTCCAGCTGTTCGAGTTGGGGGAAGTTGAAGCCAACTGTATGGAAGTTAAAAAAAGATCGAGAAGATTGAGAAGGACCACTGTACTGTCATGGCTGGACTAGAGATCCATGTTCAACTCCCATTTCCAGCCATCGGATGACTCTCTCAGCTCAACCGACTTCACCACATTGTTAGGAAAATCAATCAAACGATCAATCAATCAGAACAGAGCTGAGAGGGACCTTGGAGGTCTTCTAGTCCAGCGGTCACCAACTGGTAGTCCATGGTCCATGAGAAAAATTATTTGCATTTTTAATATTGCACTAAATCAGGGGTCCTCAAACTACGGCCCCTGGGCTGGAAACGTGCAATGAACATTTGTGTTGCTGCAGTGAGTCTCCCCCTTTGGGGTCTTTTTGTGCGGGTTAGAGGGGGGCAGAAATTCCAACTTGGGGTCTGCTTCAGCCTCCTGGTGTGGGGCTTTGGGCGAAGGCTGGAGGGAAGCGCCGCTGGTGGCAAAGAGCCGGAGGGCCTCATTCCAGTGGGACTGCCTCATGGCCTGGAACTGGCTGACCATCTCATCCCACTGAGTCTCCAGGTGCTGATACCTGGCCTTGCACTCCCACAGGTCTTCCCTCTGCTTGGAAAGCCTATGCTCCTAGTCCTCAGGGAGTTGCTTCTACCGAGCCTCCTTCCTCGTCAGATTCAATTTGCCAACTCTTTCTCAAGAAAACAGAAAGTTTAATTAAACTACATATGCTAGTTTTGTGGCCGCTCAAGAAACAGTCAGGCACAGGAAGGGTTTTGTGACTCCCGGTGTTTTCTTTTCTGTGGGAAATGGGTCCAAATGGCTCTTTGAGTGTTTAAGGTTGCAGACCCCTGAACTAGCCAAACCCAGTTCCTGCAAACTATGTTTTAGTCTCCAGGCCTTTGATCATCTTAGTTCTCTTCTCTGCACTTTTTCCAAAGTCTCAACAATTCTTAAGAAAGTCTCAACTGAAGGAGGAAGTGTCGTGCATGGTGATGTGAGCTGTTGGAGAAAAGGAGAGATAGAAATCTGGAGCATGGGGGATGATGGCGATGACCGGACAGTCCCAACTAGTGTCCCTCTCCATCTGTCATTGCTCTACGAGAAAAACAAAGCTTTCCAACTACTTGGTGGAGTGGAATCTACTGGAAAGGATTATCCGCAAAGGTTATCCTGCAAAGACTCCGGATGAGGTCTGCTGTCTTTGGCACAGAGACAGACCAAGTGGTGTCCTAAAATTAGTCTTCAGGCCTTGGTCTATCGCCCACCCTGTACCCCTCCAGGAAAACATGCCAAACACACACAAAAATAAAGGCATTCTCAATTGAAGGAGGACCTAATCCCTTTGCAACTCTTTGCCAGCCCAAGGGTTTAATTTCCATGGTGTTGAGAAGACAACTCAACACACACAGAAGGCAGCAACCAGATCGAATGTCCGGGGACTGTTACTCTAACTAGCAGGAGTCCCACCCCCAAAACCGATTGGAGGACTTCAAAGAAGTCAGAATTCAAAGCAGAGTTTAAGCTCTTCATGGGCTGAAATGATATTGGGTCTTCCTTAAAATCCAACCTTTTACAAACTCTCAGCTCTGGATTGTTAAATCTCCTTTTACTTTTATGCAACTCCTGCGCTTGTTAAGAGGCGTTTCCTAAAAAGTTCATCCAGATGCCAGAGACAGCTGCTTTTGCAAAACCACCTGTGGGTTACCTCGCCATGCATAACTGCATGCCACTTTGTCTGGCAATGGATGGCCCATTCCTTCTGCGACCGAAGACACCTCCAGAACGCTTCCGTTCATGGTTTTAGGAATAATTGGAAGCTCCATGGCTCTTCCTTAGCCCCTTCACCAACTTTCCTATAGTCTGCGCACCAATATCAAATTTATAGAACAAGCCAACCAAAAGTTGTACCCTTTGAGCCAGTAGAGATAAGGCCCCACTTTTCCCCTTCCTCTGTTTCTTATTCATCAACGGTCCACTAAAACTCGCCTTCATCATCATCCTTGAATGTTTCATCTTCATCCTTGAACGTCTTGCCTTCCTCTTCCCCAGCCGTGCTCCCGTTCATGTGGGCAACTAGAGACCTTCCGTCCTAGGCCACTTGCTGGGATGCTCTCAGGATACAGGAGGAAAGATCTTGTGGTTGCTAGGTGCTGAAGGACCACGGAAGTTCTGGCTGTTGCCTAGCAACCTCCCTTGAATTCCAAGCATCTTCCAAACCTCAGAAATGTCCTAATTTGGTGCCCTTCAAAAACATTGGACTCCAGCTTCCATAATCCATAGCCATTCTGAAGTAACGACTTCAGGATTCATCGGAAGATATTATTATATACCTTATTTTTCGGAGTATAAGACGTACCTGTTTCCCCCAAAAAAGAGGGTGAAAATCTGGGTGCGTCTTATACTCCGAATGTAACCCTGCCCAGCCTCTCAAACGGAGGTTTCAGAAGCTGAAAAAAGCCTTAGAAACGAAGTTTCAGGAAAAAAAGCCTCCAAACAGAGCTTCAGAAGTTTCAGAGGCTTTTTTTCTGAAGCTCTGTTTCGGAGGCTTTCAGAGGCAGGAAAAAAAGTTTTTTCTGAAAGAGTTTCAGAAGTTTCAGAGGCTGAAAAAAAAGCAAGGCACAGAGCTCACAACCAAGGAATCTGTTGCTAAAATTCACTTCTGGGAACAGCTGATTAGGGGTATTCCAATCCACCTGTCAATCAGTTCGGCCGAGCCGGTAGCGGTGACGATGTGACATCACCGAACCGGTTCTCTGTGACTGGGAGCTGGGCCTTCCCGCCTGCCCCCGGCTTCATTCCTACTTTTATTTCTTGGTTTTTAACCCAGCTGATAGGTGCGGCAGAGTGGATTACCGCACCTCAGCTGGCCAGAAACCTAACGTGCTTGCGATCGCACGCAAAGCGTGTGTGCGAAGAGAACCGTTAGTAACACTGGTTGAAACCCACCACTGCTGCCGTGACACCTGAGATGGGACGGGAGCAGTGCTTGTGAGGGTGCGTCGTTCAATTGCTTCATTGTCAAGCTTCACACTTTGCAGAAACACTCTGGGTGAAAAGAAACGTCTAAACAAAAGGCGGGAGGGGGAAAATTTAAATGTTTTTCCTCCCCCCAAAAAAGTCACACTGAGTCACCCAGAAACTTTTTTTCATTTTCCAATATACATGATAGATGGGCCTTTGGGTTCCTGGCAGCGGTTCTGTTTAGGTAACGACAATAATAACACAAGCCAGACTTTTATAGTTTAGCGGAGACTTTGCCTCTCTGCATGTCCAAACAGTCTGCGAGGCGGGAAGCGGTGGGGAAACCAGAAGGAAGGCAAAAGATCTCTGCCAACTCTTGCATTAGAAAAAGAAACGCTGCATTTTTTTTTCTCCCCTTTTTTTAACCCAAAATTGTAATCTGCCCAAGAAAAAAAGCTCCTGCATGTTTTTAGCTTCATGTGCAGATCATGTTGTCTCTCTGGCTCCAAAAGTCCAGCCTTCTACATTATCAATCCCCTTGTTAACGCCACGGTACGGATTTATGGTTTAAATTAAGACTTGGCAAGAACACCAGCCACTCAAAAAAAAAAAAAGGGAAAAAATTTCCCTATGAGTCATCTGTTTAGAATGGATTTCTTCCTTGGCTCTTTTGACACTAAGAATGTAGATCTCTGGCTGCCGTGGAGTGGGGGTCAAGGGAAGGGAAGGGACAAAAGGGCACCCGGCTATCGGGGAGGTGTGATTTTTTTCGCACGGCTGAAGGCCTCCAATTGTGGCTGATCACTTCATGTGTGCAAAAAAAAAAAAAGGGAGAATTTGGTTTTTAATTACCCATAATTTCCAAAACGAGATGGAGTCCATTCATGACCCATGCACCCTAAGGCATTCAATGATTCTTGTTTCAAAGGTATTTCCTGCCAACACAGGTTTAATGCACTGCTTTTTTATTATTATTAACTTTGTAGTCTCCACCGTTTGTAAAAATACTCTGAGCTGGGAAAGAAGTGACATTCAACACGGAAATATCCTGGGGGACATGATGGTGGCCACTAATTTAGGAATTTTCCCCTGGAATAGCCTGAGATTTGGCTCCAGGCTTCTGTTCTTGGAGAAGATGTGGCAGAGGAGGGGGCCACCACAAAGAAGGCCCTGCCTGACAGCATTCCCTGAACGACTTAATTTATGGGTGGGGTGAGACGAGACCGGGGGTGGGCTGCTGGGGGTTCGTAGGGGTTCGGGAGAACCTTTAGCTAAGATTCTGTGCAGTTTGGAGAACCCCCAAATCCCATTCTTGGCTGACCCTGCCCACCTTGCCCCGTCCCTCCAAGGAGTCCCCACACAGCCCGTTTTGGATGCAGGTAAGTGCAGGGCGTGCACGGAGGCTCAGACAGGGTGAAAAATGGGCCTACCGGAAGTTTAGGAAGGCCGGAAGTAGGTCCGTTTCTGGCCCCCAGAGGGCCTCTGGAACCTGGGGAGGCCATTTTTGCCCTCCCAGAGGCTCAAGGAAAGCCTCCGGAGCCCAGGGAGGGCAAAAAGACCCCGCTGCCGTGGTGCAGGAGATCGACTAGGCCACGCCCACCATGGCCACGCCCACACAGCAACAAGGCAGAGAACCCCTTGCTAAAATTTTTGAAGCCCACCCCGGACGAGATCCCCGCCAGATCATGGGTTACAAGATCAGGCTGGTTCTCTTCATGCATCCAGCACAGAAAGGTCAAAGACCAACAATTTGTTGAGTTTGGAGAAGAACTGGAATTGTCCAGGTTATTTTTTAAAAAAAAAAGAAAAAAAGGACTTCCTGGACATTGATTCATTTTTCAGAGATCGCTCACCCATATGTTAAGTTTGACTCCCAACTTTGAGGACAGGGAAATGAGGTTGGAAGGCTCGGAGGCCTCTGAAGGTTTTGGACCTTAGAAAGGTCAGCCTTCCCTAGGGGAGGGCAGGGAGTCACGTCTGGCAGCCGGTGGAGAGAAAAGCCATTCATGGCCCAACCTTGGATGCCCTGAAGATCTCTGGCCACAACAGGTGCCTGCAAAATCGGAGATTTGAGTAAAGATCTTGGGAAATCCTCAGCAACATTTGGGTGGGAGGGGAGGGAAGGAGGCTAGGGATGGAATCAGAACCCCTGATTTCAAAGGACCATCGAAGGTGGATGAAGGAGAAATCTCATTATTTCATTTTTTTTAAAATTTGATTTATATGCCGCCCTTCTCCGGAGACTCAGGGCGGCTTACAATGCGTTAAGCAATAGCCTTCATACTTTTGTACATTTATACAAAGTCAGCTTATTGTCCCCACAAACTGGGTCCTCATTTTGAAGGAGAGACCTCAGGAGCTCTTCCACAGAAAGACAGAAGCTCAATGCTCCCCCTTTTAAAAAATGAAAATAAAATGCCCCCCCACTCCACCCCAAATTCAGTCCTGTCCTCCCCTCCCACCCAGGAAGCCTCTGGAGAAACAAAGGAGAAGATAGAAGGAGTTGACGAATTCATCTCAGTCTGATGAAAAGAGAGAGGGAAAGAAAACAAAAATCAAAACTTCACCCATGGTTTACTTGGACACTGGCTGTGCCTCCCAAACCTTCGACCCACAGCTGGGTTCAACCAGCTCAATTCAACTGAACTGGATTCGACAACTGAATTGGCTGCCCGATTTGTGGCTTGGCATGAGTTGTGCAGGGAAGGCCAGGGTCAGGGGCCGAAGAAGATGCGGGGCAGGAGAAAGCTACCCTGGAGACCTCACCAAGCTTTCCTGACTCATGCAAGAGGAGAGGTTGAAGTGTAGTTATCTCCCATCTCCTATCCCTGCCCCAGAGCTGGAGGGACAGGTCACCCCACCACTGACTTTGGGGGACAGTCGGTGCCACAAAAGCCAGCTGGTTCAAATCCCTCATTCCTGGGGGTGTGTGAATGTTTTGCAAGGACAGCAACTCACATCGGGAAGCAGCAGGCGTCCCCTTTGAGCAGCGATCAAAGCGCCAGCGACCCTCTTCTTGCTAGAGAGGCTCTGGGGTCTGTAGCACGTCCTTTTTTTCTCTTCCCATAGAAAGGATTGCAAAGATAGAATCTGGCAGATTTGTGGGGCTGATCTGGTGCCTTATAATTTTACACTGGCTCTGAGGAATGCGAACTATTTTCCCACTCTTAAATCAGATTTATAATTAGAGGAAGTCTGGAAGGCTCATTGCAGACATGGAGCCTGGATTTATTCAGACTCTTGCCTTGGAAATAAAACAGGTGGGGTGGGAGGTGGCTGAATCCCTTCCCCCCCTCCTTTTCATTTTTCCAACACTTGGGATGGGGGGAATACAACTGCAGAAATTTAACCCCTGCAGGGTTGAAAATCGTGCTGGGAAAGTAAAGAAATATTCTTTTACGTGTGCAAACTTCCCACATTTTTAGAAAAGCAAACGGCATCCAGGTATGGCCAGAGTTGGCTGGGGATTATGGGTACCGGCATCCAAACTCTCTGGAAGGCCCCCAAGTCTTAATTCCTCTTAATGAAATACAGTAGTTCTTATTGCCTGTTTGCCTGGACATATGCTAGATGTTTTCTTATGGGAAAAAATTTATTCCTGGGGTGTAAGTTACCCCTTTTACGAGGATAAGCAAGGGAGAAGTTGAATAAATACCAGGAAACGAAGGGTTAAAATAACCACCTATCATTTGGACGAGAAATCAAGAGTTGGGATTAGCAATTTTGGGAATTGCTTGTACAGCTCCAGGGTTCAAAACCAGAGCTTTTCAGGGCAAACGCCCTTCGCCCCTCCACATGGGAAGTGAAATAAACAGATTTATAGCAGCTGTTTTCAAGAGAGGCTTGTTATTTGTTCCTCATTCCTGACTTTCTTTTTTTGCTTTCCTTCCCAAAGTCCGTTTTATCCATCGAAAATCCTTCCAGGCACCCGTTTCCCAAAAGGGCAGTTTCGCAATTTGGGTTTTAATCCTCTTCTCAGCTGTGAGGTGAAACGGCCATATAAAAGGGCTTAAGTCAACCTTAGTAGACTTATTAGACTAAGTTTTTGCACAAACTTTTCATTCTGCTCTCTAGCTACTACTTATTCTGCTAAAGAAGCAGGCAAAATCACAAGCTCCCCTTGCCTCTTGTGGCAGTCAGTTCCACTGGTGCTTTTATAAGGCGGGGTTTTTTTCGGTGAAACCTGGACTTGGGGAAACTTTATTTGTTGGCCAAAACTTTTAATTCCTGTTCTCAGAACCAGGTACAAGAGAGACAGGAGCGTCTGTATTATCCGTGATACCTTACCCATGTTCCTGAGCCAACTCAGGTCTTCCCTTGTGCAGGGACTGGGAGGAACAGGAGTTAAATCTGATCTTGATGGCGATTAGATGATGTTATGTTGGTTTAGGAACGGCAGGTGCCAAGGTGAGGTGCACAGAATAAATCACCTCCCCTTGGCATCTTCCTCTTCCTCAATGGCAGCCCCAGCCTTGGAAACCTTGTGTTTGCATCCAAACATTTTGATCTGGATGGATAAATCTCAATTGCTTCATTCCCCAAATAAGCCATGCATACCGGCAACCAACAGAGGGCAGCAGAGGGTTTTTTTTTCCTGAACTAAATTTCTCTGCTGCCCTCCAGTGGTCAATCCAGAAGGCACCTTCCAAAAGACTGAACTCAAACGACTTGTGCAAGTTGTGTGAAGCCAGGACCTGTACTGTTGTGAAGTTGGGTGTAGCTATTGAGAGGCTCTGGAACCAGGGGTGAAATTCAGCAGGTTCTGACAGGTTCTGGAGAACCGGTAGCAGAAATTTTGAGTAGTTCGGAAAACCAGCAAATACTACCTCTGGCTGGCCCCAGAGTGGGGTGGGAGTGGAGATTTTGCAATATCCTTCCCCCAGGAGTTGGGAGGGAATGGGGGTTTTGCAGTATCCTTCCCCTGGAGTAGAGTGGGAATGGAGATTTTGCAGTATCCTTCCCCTGCCATGCCCACCGAGCCACACCATGCCCACTAAGCCAGGCCCACAGAACCGGTAGTAAAAAAATATGGATTTCACCACTGTCTGGAACCCTACTTGGGGGTCTGTCCAGTACAAAACCCTTTTAATCCCCAAAAAAGAAATTGGAAAGTAATAGCCGATTAGGAACAGTACTCCTGTTTTACAAGGAGTAGTAAACTTAAGCCATTTCCAGCTGTTTCATGGGCAGCTTCCCTGGTCTTTTAAAACCTGTTTTACTAGTATTCAGGAAATGGAAATGACTCTATCAACAAAGTCATAAGGGCAAAATTTATTTGCATTGCCTTCATCCAGAAAAATTAGCCAACAGATCTGGGATTTTCAGAGGGAGCCAGTTTGGTCTAGAAGGCACCTGGCTAGAAACCAGGAGGCAGCGAGTTCTAGTTCTGCTTCAGATATGAGAACCAGCTGGGCCAGTCTGTCTGTCTGTCTGTCTGTCTGTCTCTCTCTCTCTCTTTCTTTCTCTCTCTCTCTCCTCCAACCCACCTCACAGAGTTGTTGTTGTTGAGGAAAATAAGAGGAGGAAGGAATATGAGGTGTGTTCACTGCCTGGAGTCACTTATAAAAAGTAATAAAGGCTGGATAAAAGATAAATAAGATCATAAATATATGATGGCAAAATAAAATAAAGCAGATCTGATTCTTGATTAGTTTTCAAGATTTTCAAGATAGCCAGATCTTTAAGATCTGGTCAACTTTTTTGCAAATCATCCCAAAATGAATACCTGGGCATTTCATACACACACAAACACAGAACTTTTGCTGGCAAAACTAAGTCCATAAATTTAGTTGTAGTTGAATCAAGCAAATGATCCAAGCTAGACCGTCTGGGCGATGGTGAAGATTTAGCAGTAAAAAAAAAACAATATAAGGGAAAGAGTTAAAACTTTTGGGACAAATCAGGGTTGAATTTGATGCTGCCCTGATGCCATTAATAAGGTCCAGCGTGCTGCCTAGAATAATCCGACTATTTATCAAAAGTGTTTATTCTGTGTCCTGGAAACGGGGTTGATTTTGTGAGTTGGGAAATAGAGTTGGGAAATAGCATTGCACTCGTGTGTCTCCTGAAAAATGTCTGCAAATAAACCAGACATGATGTCAACCTTTCTCTCTGACAATACCTTGAGCTAAATTCCATCTCTCCTGTTTCATTTATATGCGTTTTTTTAAAAAAATGATGGAAGAGTTGTATTGATTTCTCGATACACTTTCTGTGAAGGAGATGGGCAGTTTCAAAACTGGATAGATAGATAGATAGATAGTTTGATAAAAGATAGATAGATGAGAGATAAATGATAGATGGGTAAGATAGGTAGATAGATGAGAAATGATAGATAGATAGATAGATAGATAGATAGATAGATAGATAGATACAATAGATAGATAGATAGATGATAGATAAAGAGATGAGAGATGAGAGAGAGAGACAGATGGAGAGAGAGGAGAGATAAGATGATAGATAGATAGATAGATAGATAGATAGATAGATAGATAGATAGATAGATAGATAGATGATAGGTAGATAGATGATAGGTAGATAGATGATAGATAGATGATAGATAGATAGATAGATAGATAGATAGATAGATAGATGATAGATAGATAGATAGATAGATAGATAGATAGATAGATGATAGATACTGTTGTGAATTTGGTC
Organism: Arizona elegans; assembly: GCA_022577455.1. Lineage (NCBI taxonomy): Eukaryota > Metazoa > Chordata > Lepidosauria > Squamata > Colubridae > Arizona > Arizona elegans. The sequence goes on along the minus strand of JAKOOJ010000060.1, from coordinate 1,867,138 downwards.
TACCATTTATTTATGTACTTATTTATCTCATTTCTATAGCTCCTGTCTCATCTAAATAATTCCCGGTGGCTCCGATAAAAGCGTGTCACAAAATGTAAGAGCGTGCATAAGAACAAAGTTAGAATTAAAAGATAGGGCTACCGTGTGAAAAGTTCAGAAATTAAAAAGCTAAAAGGGGAAGAGAACAGCCTCGCCACACCAACCGTTCCCCAGGGTTTAGCTAGCATTCATGCCAGAGATATCATGGTTCAAACCAGGGATCTGCAAACCATGATTTCATTTATTTGTGTGTGACCTGTGTGTTCAAGTCATATTTTGCCATCTGTAGAACGCAAAGCTCAGAGACGTCTCAAGAAGGTGATCCCACCCAAATTTAGCTTCTCGGCGTTCGTGCAAGAGACGACAAGTTGAAAGGTTTACGGTGCAAAGACAGATGTTTAAAACCTCTGGCTTCTTATGAAATCAGGAGGGGTTTACTAGCACCTGTTCCAATCAACTTTATTAAAAGACATTATCCCTTGCATTTGAGGAAGCCAACGATAAGCCAGAAAAGTTGGTGCCTTTTAATAAAATTAATTAACGGCAGTTAGAGGCGGTGCTACCAGTTTTCTTTCTGGTCTTTGGCTACTATAGGCTAACATTGTTTGTCTCTTGCAATTTCAGGCCATACCAAACTTTTAAAAAATGGTCCTAGAAATAAGACCAGGGGTAGGGAAGGATGAAAGTATTATTTTCCCACCTGAACAAAGAGATTGGCGAAACTACAAAGCATCAGGTCTCTTGACCAAAAGTTTGAGCAGAACCACGAAACAATAGAGAGAGGAACAGATTTCGTGCCCCCTCCAGGTTTTGCAAACTTAATTGTGCAAAGCATGCAAAATATGCCCTTTTTTTTTCTCTGGTTTTTAAAGATGGGTTAGGAGGACTACACCACCCCAGAAGCCACAGCCCAGCTCTGTGCTGCTAGCTGGGAGTTGTGGGACTGGCCGTCCCCACGATGGGAACATCCAAAGGCCGCAGGGAATGGAAAGGAAAGGTTTAATTTGCCTCCTTAGGATGCCAGGGAAGGAAATTAAACGGAAATTAAATCTCCTCTTTTAAGGGGAAGGAAAGAATGCAAGTCTCTTTTTCCTTCCAGCTTAGCCAAGGATGAACTTTGACTCGGCTTGGGTTCTTCCAACTAAACCTCCAGAATGCCTTGCCTTTTCCTGCAAACCCCCTAACTTGCCAAGGGGACCCCCCCCCCACAATCTCAGCTCCTCCACCAGGATGCAGAGGGAGATGCTAGTGTGGAAGGGAGGGGGCCAACTCACCCACCGCCCGGCAGCGTCTTCTGAGCAGCTGTCTGGGTACCAGGAGAGCCTCTGCAGAAGTCGATGTGCAGGAGAGCGAGAAGGCAGGAACTAAAAAGCTAGTAGTTGATACAGGGTGGAGCCCAGGAGGGAGGGAGCCGGGCACGGGGAGGAAAAAAGCAAGAAAGAAAAGGCATAGAAACGAAGCAAGGGGTGGAAATGAATCCAGGGGAGAAGCAACCTGAGAAATAAGGAGAAATTTCCTGACAGTGAAAAGAGTTAACTGGTTGGAACAGAAGTTGCCTTCAGAAGTTATGGGTGCACTCTCACTGGGAGCTTTTAAGAAGAGACCGCACAATCCTTTGTCTGGAATGGTATAAAGTCTCCTGCTTGAGACCTCTAAGGTCCCTTCCTCTAAGACAATGTTTCTCAACCTTGGTAGCTTGAAGATGGGTGGACTTCAACTCCCAGAATCCCCCAGCCAGCACCGCTGGCTGGGGGATTCTGGGAGTTGAAGTCCACCCATCTTCAAGCTTCCAAGGTTGAGAAACACTGCTCTAAGAGTCCCTTGGGAGTTGGGCAGCACAGAAATATGATTAATTAAAGATTAATTAAATTAAATTCCAACTATTGTTATTCTGTTAGTTGCTAGGAGAAATGTCAGACCTTCCCAGGATTTTCCCTTTTGGGGGGGGGGGGCGGAGGGGGAACAAGCAGCCAGGTGAAGAGAAGCAGAGGTTTGATCCTTCTCTTTTGAGTGGGGGGGCGGGGAGGGAGGGAACACAAGGAAGATAGCTGGCCTGTTCTGCGTGATTCCCTTGAAGCCCCCGTGGGGCTTGCTAGTATGATGCCCTCTCCCCACCTGCAAAAAGGAGAGGTGGGGGGGGGTGTTGGAAAGGGGGTTGCATTGAGAAAAAGAGGACTCCGAAGCCCAGCCGACAGAGCCCATCTCCAGGTGCTTAGCTGATTAAAAGAGTCGGAAGGGATCTTGTAGATCATCTTAGACCAACCCCCTCTCCCCCCCCCCCCCAAGCAGGAGATCTTCCACCATTTCTGACAGACGGCAGTCCAGTCGCTTCTTGAAAGCTTCCAGCGATAAAATATATTTTATTTATTTCTCACAATTTGGAGCCATATCCCCCACTCCCCTGAGGGCCTCAGCCTTAGGTCAGCCCAACAACGGGTAGATGCACAATGCACCATGCACATTTTATTGATTTTTTGATTTTAAAAAAATATCAATAAATTGATTTTTATTGATTTTTATTGATTATTTAAAAAAAAATAAAACACATTTCTAGATCCGTTTTTCAATCCACGGGCGGCTCCCCCCTCAAAAATGAAAAGACATTGAAAGTAATTTTAAAAACCATGAAACGTTGATTTATTCAAAACACTAATATCGAATAGAGTAGAATTTATCTAGCCATCCGTCGCACACACATGTAAGTGTGGACATGCGTGCATGACATCTACAGGGGCACGTGCCATGGGAAAGCGAAACAGCCCACCGGCAGCTGTGCTGGGGTCCCCTAAGACTTCCCACCCCTGAAGGAAGGGCTAAATATTTCACCCCAAAAATGCATGGCGGGGTGGGGGGGAAGAATGGATGGGTTTAAGCAGCCATGTCTTCACTGGCTGAGTTTCATAGTTTTTAAAATGATTTTAACACCTAATTTCCGTAGTTCTGTCTAATGTCTATGTATATTAAGCCACATAGTGTGGCTGTAGCATTATTATTTATCTTTCTTATTATCTTCCTTACTTCCCCATTATTGGTATTGTTGTTGTTATTCTCTCTGTTGCTTCGCTACCAGAGACAAATTCCTTGGGTGTCTACGTCTTCTGGTTGTTGATGGGGTGTTGGCCAGAGTCTGTAAAAGGATGGGCTGCTGCCTATAGAAATGTTTTGGATAAATAAAATAGATAAAATAAATAAATAATAAGATAAATGAATACAGGTAAATATACTCCGTTTAGCGACCGTTCGGAGTTACAGTGGCACTGAAAAAAGTGAGTTCTGTGTTCTGCAGTTTAGCTGTTCTTCCCAGCTAGCCTGTGGACTTCAACTCCCAGAATTCCCAGCTAGTCTGTGGCCTTCAACTCCCAGAATTCTCAGCTAGTCTGTGGCCTTCAATTCCCAGAATTCCCAGCTAGTCTGTGGCCTTCAACTCCCAGAATGAAGAGAAGAGAAGAGAAGAGAAGAGAAGAGAAGAGAAGAGAAGAGAAGAGAAGAGAAGAGAAGAGACCTTGGAGGTCTTCTAGTCCAACCCCCTGCTTAGACAGGTAACCCTATCCCATTTCAGACAAGTGGTTGTCCAATCTCTTCTTAAAAACCTCTAATAATGATCTCTTCAGATTGTGTAGATCTTTTGCCTTTTATTAAAAAACCTCCAGTGATGAAGCACCCACAACGTCTAGTGGCAGGCTGTTCCACTGGTTAATTGTTCTCCCCATCAGGAAATTTCTCCTTAATTCCAGGTTGCTTCTCTCCTTGATCAGTGTCCATCTGTTGCTTCTTGTCCTGCTTTCAGGTGCTTTGAAGAACAGGTCGACCCCCTCTTCTCTGTGACAGCCCCTCAAATATTGGAAGTCCTCTATCGTATCACCCCCAGTCCTAATTTTTTTATTATACTAAACATACCCAGTTCCTGCAACTGTTCTTCATATGTTTTAGCGTCCAGTCCCCTAAGCATCTTCATTGCTTTTCTCTGCACTCTTTCCAGAGTCTCCACATCTTTTTTATATTGTGGCGACCAAAACTGGATGACAAACAGATCTTGAAAACTGTTGTTCACCAACCTTTCGGAGCTCAGGGACCAATAAATTCATAATTTTAAATCTCGCGGATCACTAATATGATCTGCCTAATGACCGGCTGGGTGGGTATGGCTAGGTGGTCATGTGATTGGGTGGGCATGGCCAACTCGATGTCACTCACGTCAACGGGCACTTCGCCAGCCCCTGCTCGGCCCTCCCCTCCCGGCCACTCCTCACCTGTCCACCTGGGCTCCTTAGGGCCCCAACAGGAAGCAGTTGTTGGAGCTAAGAGAGAGTTGGCAAAACAGCTCAGTTCAAATTGGATCTGACTGAGAAGGAGGCTCAGCAGAAGCACCTCACTGAGGACTAGGAGCATAGGCTTTCCAAGCAGTGGGAAGATCTGTGGGAGTGCAAGGCCAGGTACCGGCACCTGGAGGCTCAGTGGGCTGAGATGGTCAGCCAATTCCAGGCCATGATGCAGTCCCACTGGAACGAGGCCCTCTGGCTCTTCGCCACCAGCGGTGCTTCCCTCCAGCCTTCGCCCAAAGCCCCACACCAGGAGGCCGAAGCAGACCCCAAATTGGAATTTCTGGCCCCCCTCCGACCCACACAAAAAGACCCCAAAGGGGGAGACTCTCTGCAGCAACACAAGCGTTCATTGCACGTATCCGTCCCAGGGGCCGTAGTTTGAGGACCCCTGATTTAGTGCAATATAAAAAATGCAAATAATTTTTCTGAGGACCACCAACATTTTCTCACAGATGACCAGTGGTCCATGGACCATCAGTTGGTGACCTCAGGCAGGAAACTCGATGTAATGTAACTCTATGCAACAGGGAAAGTTGACAACTGCATTATTTTGGGTGCAGAAGGGGCGAGAATGTGGCTGTGCTTGTAAAATCAGCACTCTAAAAACCAGCCTTGGCACCTAGAAAAACTGGTCTTTAGTTGCCATAAAAGGCTTGGCAGGAACCAGCCAACCCTCGCTCCAGTTCCTGCCTGCTCCCTACCACATTGTCACAATTCAGACGAATTGACCCACGGCTTATAAACAGTTTAGATAAAATTGCGCTGAAGGGAAGTGACTTCAGCCACCAGGAATTTGGGGTGGGGGTGAGCGAGAAAAATAAATGCCAGTGGAAAGTAGGAGGGGGGGCATATATTTCATTGCCCCTGGATTAGAAAATTCCTTTAAAAAAAAAAACAAAAAAAAAACCCCCTCTGCATGAGGATTTAGCACTCAGAAGAAAGTTCTGGTGAAGTTCCTTTCCACTCAGTTTTGGGTGAAGGCAAAACGGTAGAGATTTTCTTAGAAAAAAAGTGTTTCAGGGAAGTTGGTGCCAAGGGAGGGAGTGGCAAACGTGCCACTCCTTTTTTTTTTTTTTTTAATTTGATTTATATGCCTCCTTTCTCCGGAGACTCAGGGCGGCTTACAATGCGTTAAGCAATAGCCTTCATACTTTTGTATATTTATACAAAGTCAGCTTATTGCCCCCACAAACTGGGTCCTCATTTCACCTACCTTTGAAAGGATGGAAGGCTGAGTCAACCTTGAGCCTGGTGAGATTCGAACCTGCAGAAATTGCAGGCAGCTGTGTTAATAACAGGGTGCATTAAACCACTGTACTACCAAAGCACTCTTGAATGAAAGGCAAAGGTATTGCACCCCTCTTGGGAGATTAGGGAGCTGGGTGTGATTGGCACCCTCTGTACATACTTGGTTGTCGTTTCTTCCTATGGAGAGGTATCGAGGGTGAGGTTTGGGCAGCCAAGGAGGCTACAGAGGACTGGCAGGCTGGCACCAGGAGGGGCATCGCTGGCAGACTCAGAAGGGCAGCCTGGGAAATTCTCCTCCTCAAGGCACTTCCTTTCTTTCTCTCGCCCATCTTCCTTCCTTCCTTCCTTCCTTTCTTCCTTCCTTCCTCCTCCCTGCCTCTCCTTCCTTCCTTGCATCTATCCATTCACACACTCACTCATTCACTCTCTTCCTTCCTTCCTCCCTCGTTAGTTAACCAACCATTCAGGATTTTGGAACAAGAAACAAAATTTCCTTAATTTTTCTTTGCCATCCAGGACCTTTCTTAATTTCCATGTTGCCTTCCCATATTTCTCATTTTATTTCCATATAAAACATTTCCTTGCTGCTTTAATACTTCCGCATAAAGGAGTTGATTCAAACCTGTATCATTTGGTCAATATTTCTTCACTTTAGAGAATGGTCCATGACACGTGCTGGCTGGGGAATTCTGGGAGTTGAAGTGCACAAGCTGGCTGGGGAATTCTGGGAGTTGAAGTGCACAAGCTGGCTGGGGAATTCTGGGGGTTGAAGTGCACAGGCTGGCTGGGGAATTCTGGGAGTTGAAGTCCACACATCTAACATAGCTAAGGTTAAGCAACACCGTTGTAAAGGATTAACAGACTGCTTGCTAAAATTGTTGGACATTTTATAGCAACACTCAAGGGAAAATGGCAAAGATCTCTTAACTGGAAATCCTGTTATCTCTAAAGAATGAGCTTAGGCGGCCCTGCTCCTTTAGAAATAACCCTTTTGCTGCATAAATGGTAAAAGGCGATTATTATTTTCCTCTAAAAGAAAATCTCCATCTTAAGTTTGGGAAATGATCGGAGAGTGCAGAAGATGAAGAACGAGGAGAGACACGGATGGATGCATGTCGGATGGAAGACTCTTCGCTACAGATTTCGGGAGGTTTAAAAAACGATAATGGTTCAGTTCAACGCCGAGCAAGAAAGCTGGCTGGGATCTTCCAGGCACATCTCCCTGTCTGGCTAGGATAATGAAGCGGGAGACAAATGAAGATTTGGCTTGCTGTCCAAACAAGAGCCAAGCTGGAGCTGAGCTGACTTGGAAGAGGCTGTTTTATTAGTCACTGATGAAGCAGCTGCAGCCGAGAAAAAAGCTTTATTTGGAAATATTGAAACTAGAGGAAGGAGGGAGGTGAGAAGCTTTGTTTATTGCAAAACGTGCTCAGAAGGAAGTGACCCTAATTAACCGATTCCAAAGAACTAAATAAGGAAACATCTTTTCTTTTTTTCTTCTTCTTCTTCCTTTCAGCAAGAGCTTCCAAAGCAGACATCCAAGTCTCTGCTTGGGTAAAAAAAACTGCTCGTTCTGCGAAGCGTGAAATTTCTCGGTGGTCTCCCATCCAGAAAGGAACCAAGGCCAACTTGCTCCGTTTCCGAATCCATTTCTCTGGTCCCTTTGCTGCTGCTGCTGTGTCTTTCCTTGCTTAATGCAATCCAGTTTTGAGGCTCCTCCGGCCAAAAACGGTGCGATCAGCTCACCAAACCAGCTGTCGATTTGCGCGATGTGTCAGATGGAAGTGTGGCTGGCTGGTTGGTGGCCTGAAGGTTGTGTGTGTGTGTGGACCCAAAGAGAGGGAAGACCAGAGTTGGTGGCTGGAGAGGAGGAAAGCTGGAGGAGATACCACTCTTGAAGGGCCCCTTCCCAAACCTTCAAGGATGGCTCGGAGATCTGGCAAACCCCGGATATGCCATTAGCTCCGTTCGCAGGACACGGTGAACTCACGACTCAAATACTCTTCAGCTTAGCCGGGTTTGTGGACGTAGCCAGAGGTTATGCGTAGAGTGCCTGGCCAACCTCGTCCGTTGGGCTTTGCAGGACATGGCTCTTAAGCATGGGAAAGCATGTGGCAGGACGGCGGCCAGAGAAAGCAGAGTCCGGACTGTTTTAATTTTTGCACTCATGTATCGCAGGAAGAAACGACCTGTGGCTGTTTGCAAAGCCAGCAAGTGGGAAGGGAGAGATTTTTGACTGGTGAGCAATTATATTTTGCTTTCCACATTCTCCAGAGGTTAGGTAAAAGGGAAGCGGGGCAAAACATACATCACCTTAGAAATGAGGGTGGGTCACACAAACACCCCACGTTGGGAGACTGCAACCATATATGGCAACTTCTAGCTGGCAAAGGCCATGCCCTCCACTCACTCACCCCAAGAGTTTGGACCCTTTCCTGGCAGGGAAGGGAAGCTGGATATTTTTGGGAGAAAAAGGCGACTGGAAGCAAAAATCCCTGCTGAGAGAGACTCCTGTCTAAATATTGTGATAAAGCATTCCGAAGTTCGTCTTACAGCCAAATTCTTAGATTCCAGCATACAGGCATCCATGTGGGAAGTTTTGTTCTCTTGCAATTTGGGTCATAATTCTGTGCCTTTTGTCCTTCACGGATTGATCCTAACCAGGATTTATTCTTCCTTGGAGCTAATTGATGGCCCAACACGAGTTTGTATTTTGGAAAAAGCTTCATGCTTCTTCTTTCCCCCCCCTAAAACTAGCTTTTTTTAAAAAAAGAGCTGAACTTTGTGTCCCATCAGGGCAGAAGGTTGGAGAGCAAGGAGGCCAATTGGCAACCCAGATTGATGCTGTGTTTGCATGTAAACATTTCAATCCCTGCCTTATACACAAGTTGAAGGTAAAAAGTTAGATTTGGGTTACTTTTTTAAGAAAAACGCCATGTAGCCATGAAGTCCCTCAGGGAGAAGGGCGGTATATACATTGGAAATTGGAATTGGAAATAAAAAACTACTTCCAAAATCTTTCCCAAACGCCAAAAACTTCTCCAAGTGATCACCAGGACTGATTCAAAAGCATCAAAACAAACACAGAATCCCCAAGCTAGATGGCAAAACCAAGTTATTGAGCAAACTGATATGGTTCCAGTGATGTGGCTTAGGCCTGGTCAGTGAGCCCATTATTCAAGAAAGGATAAATAAACAGGCTAAGTCAAATATGTTGCCTCCATTGTCAAAGGACACCCCGAGTTGAAGATCAGAAGAAATTTATTTTCTATTTATATATCTATTTTTCTTTCTTTAGCTAACGCAGGTAATTGGAGAAAACAGTAGAGATCGCCAGATCACACAGCTCGACAAAGAGGCCGTTTTATTTATTTATAATTACGTTACGCTAAGTTATTGTACAGAATCTTGATGCAGCTTCCATTTCCACTCGGCACGTCTTTCCTTTTTCAGTGGTATGATTTATAGCTGCAAGACACAACGTGACTTTAAAAAAACAACAGTAACCAAGTCCACCGATCGAGGAATAAATTACTTTTAAAAACACATGTTCGTGTGGAGTGAAAAACCACGCGGACGCATCCGATTCGAAGAAACTTATTTATAGGCCCATGATTTCTTTCACAGTGCGAGTAACAATAAAAGACTTGAGTTATCATCAACCGAAAAGAAAGGTGCAATTATTATGCTTAAGGGTTATCGTTACAAAGAATGCCACAACTACAGCAGTCAATATCATAAAAAGAGACAATTCAACAGTTAAGTAGAGAACACTAGAATTTGAAAGTACGTCACCGATGCAGAAGTTGAATCTTTACAGGAGAGAAAAAAAGCGTATTTTGAGGGCAACTGATTTTAAACCCACAGCTGGAGTCACAAACTTATAAATCCCCACTGCTGTTTTTGGAGGTCGTGTTAAGAACAGGGCCCCGGAGAAATTAAGCACAAGGGAATTGCTTTTCTTGCGGCATCAAAGAAACACAACACTTATCAACGCCATGTTCAATCTGTGGCAGATCATGGTTAATCCTGGAGGAACCACAGTGGGGATCTGAAGGTTCCAGCGTTGAAGGGTTCCCGATTACTGACTGGGCATGAAACCTGGGATCCACCTCCCAATAAGAGAGTATTAACTCAATCAGCAGTTGAAAACTATCCCAGGCATTCCAAGTCTGGAGTGATGCAGCGGTTATTATTATTGTCTTAACAGCAAACTTGCACAAAAAAACTAGGAAGTGTATTATTATTACATTTAGAAAGAGAAATTCTCAAAAATCCAGGATTTCAGCCTCAGAAGATTGATTGGTGGGTTTGTCTGAAGATCAGGTTGCTTTTCCCCAAAAGAACTTGTAACAAACCTTCATTCTTAAATGTAGGTTTCAGGAAAGGATGCATTCGAGGGGTTCCCGTTAGGAGGACACCTTCTCAAGAAGATGTTACAAGGATGTCCTCTCCAATGGACCACCAGGAACCATCGCCTTGTCTCTTGAAACCAAGAGGTCTATGCCAGGTTTCTAACCAAGAGGCAAGGCAGCCTATGGTTACACCTCAAGTCCTCTCTCAACGCACGTTAGCAAGTTGCTGCTTTAAATAAATAAGAAAACGTGTGAGGTGAATAGTCTTACGGGAATAGTCTGGTGCTGCACAACTGCACTTGAGGATAAAGGACACACAACCACGGAGTTGGGCTTGGGGACATTTCCCTCTTTTGTCCAGTTTAAAGGCAGCAAAGCAGAACTGAAAAAAATGTGGATTCCCTTGGGATCTAGGATCTCCCTAAACTTCTCAGCTCCACTTTTAATTGATTACATGCCGATAAGACATCAAATTTAGACACGCAACCGAAAATTGCCAAGGATCTTGTTTTACTTTTGGTCTGGGCAAAGGTCTCAAGCAGGACAATATGGGGCCTTCCAGATGTTTGTTGAAGTACACGTAACAGGACGGGCACAACCTTCAACCTTGCCGATGTTGGAGGACTCTAATTCCCAGCATGCCACCCTCTTGGCCGTGACATTTGAGGCTGCTGGGAACTGTAGTTCCACAACATCTGGAGGACGCAAGGTGTCTTAAGTCAGGATTTACAAAAAAGAAAGAAAAGAAAAGAAACTTAAGTGTAGAGGAGTGTGCAAATCTTCCAAATTGGAGAGGACGGAGCAGAAGAGGGAATATGTTTCCTTGACAAAATTCTACATTTTCTGATACAGAAGTCTGCAAACTCCGTGACTAATCAGGCTACACAAGATCATTAGCTGTTGCTTAGAAACATTTGAAACCGAAGAGTTATCACATGAACATTTCTCATATTATTATTATTAGCAATAGTACTATTAATTATTATTATTTTAACATCGGACATTAAGATACAGACATTATATAGAAGCACAACATGCATTCACATATATTTAATGATGTTCCTGCATAGCAGGAAAAAGAATAATAATAAAAGACCTAAAAGAGAGGAGAAGGGGGAAAAAATCTTATTTTCCAGTGCAATGAAGCTTTATACTTCTCAAGAATGGGGTGTCACTATAGAATTGGGGTGACTCAAGGTGGGTGGGACCCGGTGAAAGCGGAATGGAACTAAGAGGAAAGGAGCAGGCAAGTCCTCAAAATTGTTCTGAAGGAGACTTGAAGAAAGTTAATTCAGACGTGGAACTTTTGGAAAACGAAAAGTTAATCTGTTTTCATGGCTGAAATGGAATTGATTTCTTGCTGGACCAGAAGGAGGACTGGGAGGCAAAAGTCCAGCACAGCCGATCTTTAAAGGTTTAAAAGGATGAAGCAACTCGGTTTTTCTCTTCTATAAATCTTAGCCCAAATATTCTCATTAAAGAAAATGAAAAAATAAAATAAAATAATAAAATAGCCTGCTTCCAGGGCACAAAATGGTCACAACATTCCACAATTTTTGGAGCGTGTTTTTCCTCCTTTGGTTAGAGGAAAGCATGCCTAGCTGCACGACATTTATTTTAGAATGAGAGATTTCTCTGGTGATTGATTGATGGAGGAGCTAAACTATACTGCTGCTCGCGGGTCATGCTAATCTAAAAGAGGGATCGAAACGAAACCCGTTTTTAAAATGGGATTAAAAAGCAGGGACCGTTAAGTCGCTAGAATAAAGCAGGCCATTTAAAAAGTTCTTTCGAAATTCTAACGCGAGAGTTGGCTGTGTGCGTGTTTTCTGCTAAAGAAGAAAGCAATGAGGTTCAGCCGGCAACCGTTACCAGATCTGCCGGTGTGCCTGGAAAAGATGCAATGAAAATCCTCAAAACGACTGAAGCAGAAAGTTAGAAGGAAAAAAAAAAATCTGAATAAACTGAATGTAAAAATCAGTAGGTGGTTCAGAGCTCTTTCGTAGGCAAAGGAAAAAAAAAATAAGGCCAAGAAATAGGCCTTATCGGCATTTTTCTCACTGAATTGTAAACGATGACACAAAAATCTTCCCCCTCCCGTTATAGACACACACACACACGCATTATCGTGCAACCAATACCAAACAGTGCAACTATACAAATGGACAGATGTTCCAAGTATCTTTAAAAAAAAAAAAAAAACTGTAGAATCTCTACCTGCGTTTTTTTTGAACAGTCCCAAGTGCTACTGTTCCAGCTGTTTTTTTTTTGTGTTTGCAGATGTGCACCCATTAAGAAAAAAAATCTGCAGCCCCCATCCCACCCCTCCCAGGGCCCAGACACTAGAATAGAAACCTCAAAACTAACTGGGTGCCTCCAACCTGCTCCGGAAGCAGCGTGCTAATTCTTTGCACGAAAATTAACGAAACGGTAGCTGTTTCAGTACTCCCGTCCTTCGGTCCCTCACCCTAATGCGATGAGATAAGGCGAGAGAAAAATTAAAAGCCAAAGAATGATAAAATGATCTGCCTTCGGTGTCCGGAGGATAAACCTTCTGGCCTATCGGGACAACCAAGGAGATTGTACCTCTCAACACACACAAAAACTTGCCAAGTCAGAAGCCTGTTAGGTCCACAGCATCCAACATCTGGCTGATTCTCCCTTCAATGTGGACAGCCAGGCGGCCAAAACAGAAGCCCCCTGGACAACTCTCTCCAAATCATCCGTCCAACATCCAGAAGATGTTCTTCAAAATAAAGACTTCAAGCAATCCCCTTCAGTTTTTCTTAGATCTTCTGCCTAACTGCAGCTTGGCCACCTCGCCTAAAGTTCCCCACTGCTCAAATCTTTGCCCCTCCTTCCTTCCTTTCCTGGCATCAGCAAAACGGGCACTGGATGGTCAAAATCCAACCCAAAAACAACAGCAACACATCATTCTATAAAACCGGAAGGGTTGTTGCAAAGCTGGCCTCCGTTCCCAACTGTGGCCCAACTGTATCTAAAACAGTTCCGCCGCTATTGGGTGCAAGTCCCATTGAGTTCCCAGGGTTGTTTCTAAACGTACAAAATCAACCGCTCGCTCCCTTTGCACAGATAGCGGATCTTTCTCCTGACACCGTATCAATAAATCGTATTTATACAGCTCAGACGTTCTGAGACATGCGGTAGGTTTTGGGGTCATCGATAGCCAGGTTTTCGTTACCATCATCTGCAGATATTTTTGTCGTCGTTTGTTCCTGTGGTTCCTCTTTCTCGGACTCCCTGTCGTCTCAAGAAACCGATCTTAGGCTGGGCCGTGGCGAGCATTGTCAACCACGCCGGAAGGAGGCTCGGAGTCGTCCATGGGGAGAACGAGGCGTGTCCCCCGGATGACCAGTTCGTGGTCTCCGAAGGCCAGCTCCTGGTCCAGCACGTCTTCGGAACCGTTCCCAGCCACCCGCCTGGAGGCGCCCGACGGCAACGAATCGGAGTTCCCGCTGGAATCCCCGTACGTCAGACTGATGTCTCCATCATTCAGAATCAGATCTGAGTCGTCGTCCTTCAGCTGCTCTTGATTCTGGAGGAGGAGGAGGAAAAGGAGGAAGAATTGGAAGAGAATGAATGAGAGGAAGAAAAAGAGAAAGAACACAGGGGAGTAAGGGAGAAGGAAGAGGAGTAGGAGAAGAGGAAGAAAAAGAGAAAGAAGACAAGGAGGAGGAAGGGAGAGGGAGGAGAAGGAGGAGGAAGAATTGGAAGAGGAGGAAGAAAAGGGGAAAGAACATGAGGAGGAATAAGGGAGAAGGGACGGAGAGGGGGAAGGAGGAAGAATTGGAAAGGAAGGAATGAGAGGAAGAAAAAGAGAAAGAACACAGGGAAGAGGAGTAAGGGAGAAGGAAGGGAGGAGAGAAGGAGGAGGAGAAGAGGAAGAAAAAGAGAAAGAAGACAAGGAGGAGGAAGGGAAAAGGGAGGAGAGGAGGGGAGAGGGAGAAGGAAAGGGAGGAGAAGATTGATGGCTTTATTAAACAGTAGAAGAACAAAAAGGCTTCCATAAGAGAGATGGACAACTTCTTAGTGTCAACAACCACGTTCCCTACTTTTTTTGCAAGATAGGGTCGCAGTCTATGGGATGGCATTGTGAGGGGAGATGTTTTATTTTGAGAAACAAGTCTGGGGGTCCTTTCAATTATGGAAAGCCTACCTTTCCATTCAATGCTACATTTGGGGTTGGGGGGTGTCTGCTGCTCATTTAGAAGCTCTACAGCTGAGAGTGAATCCAGAAGCCTGAAGAGCTTTTGAGGCTGGAAAACGGGTTAATCGATCAACCTCAAGAAGGAAAAAGCCCACCTCACCACCTAGCAGAATTTAGAGCCCACTTCAGCAAAGGACAACCCAAACCACGTCCTCACCACTTCCCCGAGATCCTTCCCTCCTTTTCTGGACGTCAACTCTCCAACCCCACGCCCTAGTTGAGAAAGGGGTTTCGCCCGGCCCACCTCAGCAACAGTGAGCAGGCCAAGAGGAATGCACCGGTGGGCCAGGGGAGGTCCTTCAGGTTATTTTGGGGGGCATGTCCTGGACTCACCTCGTAAGCCTGTGGACTCGTCAAACACCTTGCAAGGGGTCCGCAGCAGCTGGGGAGCGTGGTGGTGAGGGGGGGACCACTGTGCGTCAAGAGAGGTTTTAAATAGCTGAGGAGGGGGGTCTTGGTTAAGGAGGCGTCTCTATTTTCGGAAATAGTATATTTTTATCTAAAGCCAAGGGACACGGTGGCCCAGTGGCTAAGACGCTGAGCTTATCGATCGAAAGGTCAGCAGTTCAGCGGTTCAAATCCCTGGTGCGCGTAACGGGGTGAGCTCCCGTTCCTTGTCCCAGCTTCTGCCAACCTAGCAGTTCGAAAGCATGTAAAAAAAAAATGCAAGTAGAAAAATAGGGACCACCTTTGGTGGGAAGGGAACAGCGTTCCATGCGCCTTTGGCGTTGAGTCATGCCGGCCACATGACCACGGAGACGTCTTTGGACAGCGCCGGCTCTTCGTCTTTGAAACGGAGATGAGCACCGCCCCCTAGAGTCGGGAACGACTAGCATCTATGTGCGAGGGAAATCTTTACCTTTTATCCAAAACCAACTCGTATATGGTTTTTCTAGCACTAACTCTGCTACCCGTTTCCCCGAAAATAAGACCCAGTCTTGTTTTCTTTGGGACTCCGAAATAAGCACTAGGGTTTATTTTCGGGGGTGGGGGGGTTGTCTTATTTTTATTCCCCATGCACGGGAGGCCCACGTCTTCTGCTTGCTGGTGGCGGAAAGGACTGTGAAGTGGTTTATAAGTCTAAGGGCTATTGCTACTGCTAATATATTAGGCGCATGCGTAAAAAAAACTCTTTTAATTACCTTTTCTGGCCATGGACCCCCCAAGATTGAAATCATAACAGTTCTTTAATCCTTCGCTGACCTCCTGTGATAACACCGCCCCCCACCAACCAGGGGTTGGTAGGCCACAGGTTGAGAGCCCCTGCCATACAGGATTCCTCTATGCCTGCTTGCAAATGTCCTCCCGTTTTCCTACCTTAACTCGTCACAACTACTACTATGGTTTTGGTTAACGGTGGGATACAGAGACTGGCAGAAAACCAGTCTGGCCCAACTTCATTCTAAGAAAAAAGTAGCTTGCAAGAGCAGGAGGATAACGCTTTGGCCCTGAAATTATAGGTTGTTCAGTATAAGTTTTGGTTTCAGGTTTCTCAAAGGTTTGTTGCTAGTGGCAGGGGCTCGGTCACTTCTGGACACAGCAGAGAGCTGGCCTGGTGTCAAAACTCGGGGGTGCATGGGATACAGAGACTGGCAGAAAACTAAAATAATCTTTTGCCCCTGCAGGCATGGCACATACGACAGGCCTATCGTTCTGCATTTCTTGGTCCGGAGCCCAGATAAATGGCCACGAGAGACAAGAATGCACAGCTGAGGAAGGAAAGGCGCTTCGGCCCTCTCTGGCCGCAGATGCAGGAGCTCGGGTCCCAGGATCACCCACTGGTCTCTAGGAAGGATACTTATGGTCGAAGTTGTACCAGACTCGGAATAGCCAGGCGCTCTCGGCTCTGGTGCTTCGCCCCTCGATTTCTGGCCCACCCTGGAAAAGAAGGAACGCAACAGGATCGTAGTGGGGTTTGGGGGCGAAAACCACAACCAATGTCCAGTGTGGTCTTTATTTCCTGCGGTGGGTTGTTTATTGTCTGATGTTTGTGATCTGGATTGCGTTAATCAAAAACCGGGAGGAATTTAAAGATCTGTAGTGCTTTAACAAAGTTCTGGCAGAATCCTGGCATCAGGACGCAGGGGAGGCTGGTTGGAAATGAGATCTTGTGTGTGTGTGTGTGTGTATGTGTGTGTGTGTGTGTGTGTGTGTGTGTGTGTGCGTATGGATAATGGTTATCTTTTGAGAGCTGAATGCAACAAAATTTCATTTTAATGCATGCTAATTAATGTACATTTAAAGTGACAAAGTTTCTATTCTATTCTGTTTCTATTATTTCTATTTCATTCTATTCTATTATTTCTATTCTATTATTATTCTATTCTATTTCTATTCTATTGTTTCTATTCTATTTCTATTATTTCTATTTCATTCTATTCTTTTATTTCTATTCTATTATTATTCTGTTTCTATTCTATTGTTTCTATTCTATTTCTATTTCATTCTATTATTTTATTTCTATTCTATTTCTATTATTTCTATTTCATTCTATTCTTTTATTTCTATTCTATTTCTATTATTTCCATTCCATTCCATTCCACTCCACTCCACTCCACTCCACTCTATTCATTTTCTATCCTATTCATTTTCTTTATCTTGAAAGCGCTTGGCACTCCAGAAGTTGAGAAATGTCTCAGGCGTGATCCTAATCATTGAAGCCTCGGAAATTCTGACTTAACAACTGCAAGAGTGAGGGAGTGATGACGGAGAGAGGAGGAGAGGCACTTACCACATTATCTTGGTCAGCATCGACACCAACCCTGCAGGGAAGAACACACAAGGACGATTACACTCCCTGTTCAGACTGGGAGAGGGGGCAGAGCTCTCTGGCCATCCAGCCGGCACACAAACCCTTCCCCCAAAAGGCTTTGAGGTGTGTGTCTCTAAATACGACCATTGGTCCTTCGTGCTAAAGTTAACAGGCGGGCATGGGTAAAAAATTGTGCAAAGGGAAGGAAGGCTCAGATGTTGGGAAAGGTGGAAGGAAAGAGGAGAAGGGTGATGACCAGCAGGAAAACAGGGGGCACAGTTACAGTGGCGATGGGGCAACGTTAGAAGATCTGAAGGACATTGTGTATATTGTTATATATTATATATTATGATTCATGTATGTTAAAAAAATTTTAATAATAAAAAAATATGAAAAAAAAGAAGAAGAAGCTATGAAGGACCAGGTTGGGAACAGGTCATCTTGGAGAAAATCTAAGGATCGACCCTGACTTGATGGTATATAATTAATCCACCTCTTCTCCATCTGATGACAGATTGCGGTGCACAAGTGGATAAATCTAACATCTCTGCTGAGATATGAGCTGTGCTGGTATTCATGAGATTGCACTCTTTCTTTTTTTAAAAAATATACATCCATATTGTATGTGGACAATGTTGATTCTGGGCATCGTTCATATTAATCCAAATTACAATAACAAAATTAATAATCTTTATCACATTTATCAAACTTAAGCGATCCTCATAATATTATTTAAACTTAGATGCCTAACATCTATGAACCTCTAATCTTTCTATTATTTTTGTTTATTCTATTAAAATATACATTCTAATAGTTCCCCTATCTAATTTCATTTCTGCCTTTATCAGTTTACAACAAGCCCCCTTAATATTTAAAAGGCAATTCTTTCTATCCGTCATCTCTTCTCCCCTTTAACGTTTCAATTTTTCTCCATATTTTTTTTTTTTAACTGCATTCTTGGGAATTTGGCGTGGTTTATTCCTGCCTTCTCACGCTCATCACCCAAAGCAAAGCTGACACCCAGTGGCTAAGAGGAGCCTTTTCACAACTGGTTGTGGCCCCACTCAGTTTGCACGTGGGTTTCTGAAAGGACACCTCACCCAAACTCACGCAACGGCAAAAAAAAAACACAATTGCAATTCACTCCGTTGAAGCCAGCACCTCCCTTAACCTGGAAAAAGACATAAACCAACTTGCTCAAAATTGCCAATTATCCGGAAAGTGGCTTTGACGGAGGCTCTTTTGAAACCCACCACACACAGGATGTCCCGCCCAAATTAAGCAATTCCGCTCGCAGCTGAGGAAGAGGGGAGGGAGGGTCTTGCTCACCGAATGTGCAGGCACGAGAGCATCGTGGTGGTGCCACCACCGAAGACCCAGACGGTGAAAAAGACGATCAGCAGAGTCGTACTGAACATCACCTGCCGCGCGTAAGTGGCTGTGTCCCGGATGGCCAAGGCAAATGCCATGGCTCCCCGCAGGCCTAAGAGAGAGAGAGAGAGAGAGAGGGAGAGAAAAGATGCGTGAAATTTCCCTAAACATGGCTGGCTTTCTAGTCCGGGGGTCCCCAACCCCCCCAGGCCGTGGCCCGTTTGGAATTGGGCCGCCCAGGCGGCAGGTGAGCGCTGTCGGTCCTGGAAGCCATCTTTTACTTTGGATCTTTGCCACATTTAGTGCTGTGGGGAACTGGGAGGGCGGATTGTATGGAGCTGGAGAGATATATAGTCAAAATAACATTCTTTTCTCTGAGTCAAGGACATCTTGCCCTGCACCCGGCTGTGGCTGGGAGGCATCTCCAGTTGGGACGGTGCATTGATTGGACCGTGTGATGGAGATGTGGGTGCAGGGAAAGGGGCTTGGACTTTCCTTTGGGTGGGGAAAACCTGGAAGCTTTCAGATTCGGGTTTTCCCAGATGTGCCAAGATGACATCTCTAATAAAATGGAACTTTGAGGAACTTCTAGCCTTGGAGTCTCCTTTCGTTGGGGGTGTTCCTTGGAACCCTGACAAGCGCGCTCACATAAGCAGCTGCCTTGGCACGAGTGGCCGCCATTCGCGCGCATGCGTGAAGTTCCATCTGTGCACAAATGGAGTTGCACACGTGAGCATGCACACCTGCTGCTCACACGGAACCATTTCCTCCGCTCTTCCCCCCCAGCCCCCGGTCCACAAAGCCAGAAAGGTTGCAAATAATCTCGTCTTCAAGTAGGCATCATGTCTCCTCTGGCTCCCTTATCCTCATCGGTTTGTTTCCTGAAGGCAATTTGTTCAGCCCGATAAGAAATATTTACCTGGCCCTCCCTCTTCACGCCAATTTAATCTTATAAACCAGAAGGGTCCCATTCTTTGTCTCTATAAAGGTAAAGGTAAAAGTTCCCCTCGCACATATGTGCTAGTCTTTCCCGACTCTAGGGGGCGGTGCTCATCTCTGTTTCAAAGCTGAAGAGCTAGTGCTGTCCGAAGACGTCTCCGTGGTCATGTGGCCGGCATGACTCAACGCCAAAGGCGCACGGAACGCTGTTCCCTTCCCACCAAAGGTGGTCCCTGTTTTTCTACTTGCATTTTTTTATGTGCTTTCGAACTGCTAGGTTGGCAGAAGCTGGGACAAGGAACGGGAACTCACCCCGTTACATGGCGCTAGGGATTCGAACCACTGAACTGCCAACCTTTCGATCGACAAGCTCAGCATCTTAGCCACTGAGCCACTGCATCCCTTTCGTCTCTATACAAGCCTCCTTTCCTTCTTGCAAGTAAGTGTGCAATTATTTATGGCAACCACGTTCAAAGGAGTCCAAGGGCCACTCACCAGCAAACATCATCATATGTTGAAAGTTTGTTCCGATCTTGTTTCGCCTCCCCAGGTTAAGTAGGAAAGAGAGGGGATAAATGTTTGCCGCTCTTCCGAGGAATACCGCCAGCTAGATTCGTGGCTGCATTAAGGAAATTATTTTCTGATAGAAGAGAATATTTGTAGCTCAGGGTTGAACTGGAGGGTGTGTGTGTCCCTGATGCTCCCTAAACTCGGTGCTTTTCTTGCAATTGTTTCATGACCCACCTAGGTAACATCGTCAGTGGTAGAAGGGAATTGGGTTTGCTCTCTGTATACATAGAGTCTAGCACTGATGATGTTATCTAGTTGGGTCATGAAACGTCTACAAGAAAACCACCAGCTCAGGGAGCACAAAGGATCCCACAAATTATTTTTTCTTTTAACTCCACTTTAAAATTGTACTGGCTATTTAACTTGGTTCACAGCAGCTTAGACTGTCATGCAAATGTCACAATCGATGTTGACTTCTTTACTTCCTCACCAGGCAGGCGAGTTAAAAACTTTTCAGAGCCAGACATGGTTTGCCACTAAAAGTGCAAAAAAAGCCCAAATGAGCTTCTATTTGCTTTTGTCTTTTCAGACGGAGTCCAGACACGCCAGTCGGTAAACTCTGACTGGCAGCCTAAGGGCCCAATTTCCTGGTCAGCTGACACAGGTTACAGATACTTCTCACCAACATCCAACAAACCAGGATAAAACAAAAATGGTGTAAACATGCGAACTCAGTGGGTTGTTTCCTTTTACTTCTAATCAATGCTCTTTTCCTCTTCCAAGTAGAAATTCTGAACGTGAGAACTGAAGAGTGTTCATTATTAAATTATCTATATCGTTCAGTGCTGAATTTACCCATTTTTAGAATTTAGAAATTAAGTTTATTGTCATTGTACATATATACACAGTATATCCATACAACGAAATTCACATAACACCCAGAGACCAAGACCAACTCACATGACAATCCCCAGACACACCCCACCCACCAAAAATTCCCCACCCCTAAACCACCCAAACATCCACACAGCAGACCAAGTAATGCTGTCCAACAGCTCACTGGCGGTGGCCCTTTAGTTCATTGTTGAGTGCAATTATGGCTTTTTTTGATCCTATTTAATTGGGAGTAATAATCATTTATTCTGCTCGGCAGATTTTTCTTTGTTTAACCCTCCTTTTCCAGACGGTTATCCTACACAACCTACATGGCTTCCCCTCATATTTTTTTAAACAACAACAACAACAAAAAAGGATACAAAAGCCCCAACCACAAAGGTTGGATTAAAGACGTGGTTCTGGAAGGTGAACAGCGTGAGTCCCATGTAGGAGAAGATGAAATTCTCTGCCAGGAAGTTGAGAAGCTCAAACAACTAAAATATTGGGCAAGATGAGAAAGCAATGGTAGCATAATCCTTGGGATGACGATGACCCAAATATGTATTTAAAGTGACAGGGAATTCTTCAAAGCGTGGGCAGCACAAAATAGATAAACCAGGATTACATTTATTAGATTTATAAGGGGGAGGACAGTGGACAATTTTTTAAAAAATTATTGCAACTGTCCTGGGTTGAGGTAGTTGTCCCTCCCTGGCCATTCTGGTCCAAGACCTCACCTGTTTTGTCCGGTGCTGCGATTCTGTGGACAAGTTGTTGTAAGTATAGTGAGCTTGAGTGATGCCACAGAACAAAACGGCCACCACACCTGGGGGACAAAATATTGGATGAATAAAGGAGCCTGCAGCACCCAAAGCCCATCTCCTGTTTTTCTTCAACACAGCCCACTTTTTAAATTATGGCTTAGCATGATAGGTGAGTGACGCATCGGCATAAACCTAATTTTAGGGCTTGGCATTGGCTTTCAGCCCGATCTGAACAAACTCGGGGGAAAGCTAAAAGCTGGCAGGATGTGTGGGTCCCAACAGAAACCCGTAAGTTTGTAGTTATGCAGAATATTCCTACAGGTGAGAGCAATCAGCCCAAAAGGGTTGATAATGACTTTGTTCTGTGTGGCGTAAGCAGCTCCACCCATTACACCCCACTCTCAGGCCGGAAAGCACCCCGCCTGCCGTGGAAACATCTCAGAAGAAACTGGAGTAACTGAAGACAAGGAGCTATGGTTGTATCTCAGATGCTCAACTCCCCTGCTCAACTGTCCCCAGGGGTTTTGGGGAGTGAGGGAACCTTTCAGGGTGTGGCCTTTTCAGCCTCAGAGAAGTGGCGTTGCTGCCAATTTTGGCAAGGATTTAAATCTCACTGGGAAATTTCCTGGTACCACTCCATTCAGGCGGTACAAGGCAGAGGCGCACTGCCACTTACTTACCGGTAAAACCACACGCCTCGGCCAACAGGAATGTACTCCAGGACATCAGGAAAAACAAGCCAGTTTCCAGCAGGTGGAACTCGTGAAGTTTGGTAAACTTGGTGACGTGAAGCTGGAAGTAGTTAAGGGAGAAATCCACAAGAGATTTCTGCAGATTTAAAAAAAAACAAAAAACACAACACTCCAACAAAACCAGAGCGTCCCCAAATCAGGGAAAAATATGAACCGAGCAAACTTGAGGGTTCAAGCCACCCCATAAATGCATCGGCAAAGCTAAAGTGAAGGTTCACCTTGCACATACATGCTAGTCATTCCCGACTGTAGGGGGCAGTGCTCATCTCCGTTTCAAAGCCGAAGAGCCAGTGCTGTCCAAAGACGTCTCCGTGGTCATGTGACCAGCATGACTAAACGCCAATGGCGCATGGAATGCTGTTACCTTCCCATCAAAGGTGGTCCCTATTTTTCTATTTGCATTTTTTTTACCTGCTTTTACATGCTAGGTTGGCAGAAGCTGGGACAAGGAACGGGAGCTCACCCCGTTACGTGACACTAGGGATTCGAACCGCTGAACTGCCGACCTTTCGATTAACAAGCTCAGCGTCTTAGCCACTGAGCCACGTGGCGTCCCTATCGACAAAGCTATGGATTGTCAAATATTAGGTCTTTTTGCTTTAATGCTCTCACCTTGTAATCCAGGGGAGTAGAGTGCAATTTATGGACCCTTGTGGTCTGTTCTTGAAATGTTTCTGCCCTTTACATTCAAATGGCACTGTTTGACTTAATTGTTTACAGACAAACCAGTCCAGAATTTTGAATTCTTTCACTGGGGGGAACCTCCTTACTCTGCGGATTTTTACAGCCTCCCAAGCTACAAACCTTCTCGCTCAGAAACAAAAAAAAAAAGTTTCCGACAGACAAAGCAAGGATATCAGAGCAGTGACGACACCGGTGGCAGCCCCCATGGCGAATGATCCGCTGAAAATCCCAAGGAAAATCCCGATGGATTTGAACATGGCGGTCACATCGAAAGTGTGGCTGTTGTCTCCGGCGGGCTGGTAGGCAACGATTGAACTGTGGGAAACACAGAATATAGGCTTCTTAGCAGGAAGCTTTGCTAAACATTCCAGATTGTTAAGAATTCTTCTTCTTCCTACCCAGAAGAAATCATCATCGTCATCATCATCATCCTTTAATGACCCCATAACCCCGTTGCGGGGTGGAATCTGGGCAACTGAATGGAGCTGAGTATTTACTGGCCGGATGCCCTTCCTGTCTCCAATGCAGAGGTTTTTTTTTTCAGCAAATATATTCTCATTGTGCAATTCAGCTCAAAACTGGACTCTAGAGTTTGTCAGGATTCTGTAGGGTAAATGCACGTCCTGAAGCTTCTGTGAGAGGCTCAACCAGCCATTCATCATCATCTTTTAATGACCCCCATAATCCCTTGCAGGGTGGAGTCTGGGCAACTGAATGGAGCTAGCAGAGTGTTTTAATGGCCGGATGCCCTTCCTGTCACCACTGTGGAGTTTTGTTCAGCAGATTCTCATTGTGCCGAGAGAGAGAAATACCTGCCTCTACTTAGGATCGAACGCACAGCCTCCTGATTGTGAGGTGAGAACTCCACCTCTAGGCCACCGCACCACTCCTTCCTATCTAGAAGAAATGGTCTACCTAATATCAGGAGAGGGAGAATAACTACTACACTATGCAGAGCTGAAACCATAATATGTTATCACTCTAACATTTGGCGGTCACCGGGACAAAAGATGGACTTAGTCAACCTTTTCCTTGGGTTCAGCGGAGGCTATCAGTGCTTCTTCAGAAAGTCATAAAGATGGCTCCATGGCCAAGTAGGGTCCTACAGCAATTGCCCTCCATCATTTTGCTAGTGGTAGAGTGATGCAGTAGCGGTAGTGGTAGAGGTGAAGTTCTCATCTCACAATCAGGAGGCTGTGAGTTCGATCCTAGGTAAAGGCTGATAATTCTCTCTCTGGACACGATGAGAATATATCTGCTGAATATAACTCCACATTGGCAACAGGAAGGGTATCCAGCCAGTAAACAATCAGCTCCATTCAGTTGCCCAGATCCTGCAAGGGATAATGGGGGTCATTAAAAGACGATAATGATGATTTTGCTAGTGCTAGATGATGCGCCAAGAATCATTTGGAAGAGCCGTGGTGGCACAGTGGTTGGAATGCAGTATTGCAGGCTAACTCTGCTCACTGCCAGGAAGTTCAATCCTGACCAGCTCAAGGTTGACTCACCCTTCCGTCCTTCCGATGTCGGTAAAATGAGGACCCAGATTGTTGGGTTGGCAATAGGCCAACTCTATAAACCGCTTTATAGAGAGGGCCGTAAAAGCATTGTAAAGCAGTATATAAGTCTAAGTGCTATTGCTATCATTTTTTTACAAGGCACAATAGCTTTGCAGACGCTCCCTAACTTGAGCTGCCTCTGCCAGGGAGAGGGACGGGAAGAAGACACACGACTTACGAACACAGGACAATGGCCACCGCATCGTTGAGGACGCTCTCTCCAAAGAGAAGGGCGTAGAGCTCAACATCCACTTGAAGTTCATGGAATATGGCGAGGACCGTCACTAGCCAAGAAAAAAAAAAAAGCGAAGAATTTGCTAGAATCCCAAGTTAGCTTACCGCATTATTTACCCAGCAACATCTCAATCTTCAAAATACGACAGAGATGCAAACACCCATGTAGAAAGAACCAACAAACGTTTATAGGACAGGATCCAATCTGGGTCGGTCAACAGGACCAGAAGTTTTGTCTTCCGAGCTTTTGGACTCATAGTGGAGCCCATCATCTTCAGGGAACTCCTCTCTAGCTCAGAGGTGGGCAACTATGGCCCTTTTATGACTGGTGGACTTCAATTCCCAGAATTTCTGAGCTAACATGGCTGGCTCAGGAATTCTGGTAAGTGCGGGGGACGTGACACCCCCTCCCGCAGCCCGTTTTCACTCCCAGGAGGCTTCTGGGAGGTCTACTAGGCCTAAAATGGGACGCGGGGATGTTCCCCCTCCCGTGGCCTGTTTTTGCTCCCAGGGGGGTGCAGGAGGCCAAGTGCTTCCTGTCACACCTCCTGGCCACGCCCTCCCTGGCCATGCCCACCCAGCCAGTCATTAGGGCAGAGAACCAGTTGTTAAAATTATTTGAATCCCACCACTGTTGACAAGGGTCCCTGGTTCCCGCCTACAACCTACCAGGATCCGTAGCAGAGGCGATGGCCCCGAAAAACAGGCAGTCGGTAAAATAGAAGTCTCCTCCAAGCTGCCCCATCACTTTCATCAGCGCGACACAGCCGTACATGATGGATCTGTTGAACACAAGAGAGTTGGCATCGTCGGCACCATGGCAAGCTCAACCTCAGTACAGGCAATCCTCGACCTACAGCCGCAACCGAGCCCCCAAATCTCTGCCGCTGAGTGAGACATTCGTTAGGCGAGTTTTGGCCTCTGTTTTACAGCTTTTCTCACCATATTTGTTAAGCGAGTCACCGTGGTTGTTAAGTTAGCGACGTGGCTGTGGAGGGAATCTAAATTTGTCGGGCGGGTTGCAAAAATTTAATTAATCATATTTCTATGCTGCCCAACTCCCTAGGGACGCTTGACCCCGGGGACACTGCAATCATTGTAAATGCGAACCAGCTGTCAAGCATCCAAAATTTAAATCACATGAAGTTAGGGGATGCTGCAACCGTCAGCAATGTCAAAAGATGTCCTAACTTTTTTTTTTGGTGCTGTTGTACTTTGAACGGTTGCTATTTGAACGGTTGCTATATGAACTTCCGGGTGCGTTTCAAGGTTTTGGTTACCACCTTTAGAGCGCTCCATGGCATCGGACCGGGGTATCTACGAGACCGCCTTCTGCTACCAATAGCCTCTCACCGACCAGTACGCTCCCATAGAGAGGGGCTCCTCAGGGTGCCGTTGGCCAAACAGTGTCGACTGGCGGCCCCCAGGGGGAGAGCCTTTTCTGTGGGGGCACCTACCATCTGGAACGAGCTCCCCCCAGAGATACGGAAGATCCCGGACCTGCGCACGTTTCGCCGTGCTCTCAAAACTTTTCTATTTCAGCAAGCTGGCCTGGCCTAACTCCCATCTTTTAAATTTTTAAATTTTTTTAATTCGTGATTTTATAAATTGGGTGTTTTAATCTGTGTTTCGGCCGAAATATTTAATAATTTTAAGGGATTTTTTAATATTTGTATTATCTGTATTTTATCTTGGCTGTTCACCGCCCTGAGTCCTTCGGGAGTAGGGCGGTATAGAAATTTGATTAATAAATAAATAAATAAATAAACTGTTGATTGTTGGGTTCACATGCGCACCAGAAACCGGGAAGTGGAACAAGTGACACCGTGCGTGTCAGATACCATGGCTCCTTGTGGCACTTCGGGCACGCATGGCATAGGTTCGCCATCACAGCCCTATACCATTTCAGTCCTGTCTCTGCTTAAAAAAATCTAGAAGGACCCACTTCAAAGCGGTTTAGTGATTGGGTTGAACCGTAAACAATTAAGATTAACCAACCGTAGTTCATTCTTATGTTCAATTCTGTGCAATGGAACAAAAACTTCTCATGGGCACAATGGACAAGAAGGAGAATCGCAGAACTCTGCAAACTGGGTTTGTTTATCAACACATCCAAACCAGCCTGGAATTGCTCAGCTTCTCATTTTTAAAAATGCAAGGCGGCCTTGCCCTTGCTCTTGTTCGTTTTTGTTTGTGATTTAAGACTGCGCCTGTTTTCATTGCCGATCTTTCTTGCCTTATTGTTGTCATGGTTTTAACCTCTGGCATTGCAGCTGCTCACAGAGAAACTGTTGATTAGGTAATATGCAAAGGATGTAAACAGGGAACAATTTTTAGAAGCAGTAGGAATTCTCACCCTATCATAAAACAGGAAATTGCTGTTCCAAGAAATGCATATGCTAAAATGGATCCAAGGTTTCGGAAGAAGTGACGCTTAAAAAAAAGAGAGAGAGAGAGAAAAGAGAGAAAGACTTTTGTTACTTTAAATGCTAGGAATGACTAAGCCAGAATGACATGGCAATTTTTCTCAAAGTCCCACTGAACCCTCCCTAAACATACAATTATTTCAGACAAAGAGCAAATAACAGCACAATACGATTGGCTTATCTCTCCAGCACTTAAAATACCCTTCCAACTAAGATGAATCCAGGACCTCAGTGCCTTCCGTCGTGCCCTTAAAACCCATTTATTTAAACAAGCCGGGCTGGCTTAAGATGAAATTTTTAACTGTTTTAAATGTTTTAACCGTTTTAATTGGTAATGAGTTTTAATTGGGCCAAATTTATATATCTTTTAATTGTTTTTTTAATATTTGTCCTGCGTGTTTTTTAATTTTGGCTGTACACCGCCCTGAGTCCTCAGGGAGAAGGGCGGTATAGAAATTCAATAATAAATAAATAAATAAATAAATAAATAAATAAATAAATAAATAAATAAATAAATAAATAAATGTTTTATAAGCATACAATTACTCATTTTTTTTCCCTAACATGGGAAGAAAAATCTACGTTAGGACAGATAGCTCTGCCTATAGGCACTTGGTGTCTGGTTACAAATGACTGATTTTGGAAAGATCAGAGGCACATTTATTCTGGATTTTTTTTTCACAACGTACTATTTCTTTATAATCCAATTTTATTTTTCTGGCGGAAATTCTGTTCTGGTTTTATTATTATTGCACTGAAAAGCAGGGTATAAGAGAAGGCAATCAAAGGTTTGGATTGCAAAGGATACTGATTAAAGGGTTTATTTTTTCTTGTATGCATGCACTGGCCTACATTGTACAGGTCCTGGATGGAAAAATTGGGTATGTAAAAGATTATTTCTCCCGTTTCAAACCGTTGCAAAGCAGAATCTTAAGGCGTTCAATCCAAGAGAATCCAGTGAGCTGACCTCATCCAAAACAGACTGAAGTTGTCCTCAAAGACAACAGCAGAGTAGCAGGCGGATGATGTCTCCTTTCTGTTCTTCTCAACAAGCGTGTTGCTACCCTGGATAAATTTTAAAGAGGATCAGAAGGAACAGACACCTACCCGTTTTAAGCTATATCCAGCATAAAATATAATGGGAGGGAGCAAGATATTGAAGAACACTTCAGGATCAAAAGTTACCTGTAGGGTATTAAAAGAGAGAATCAAAGCTTCACAAAAGATCCAACTTCAATCGGTGCAAAGTAAAACTTATCATTTGGTGAAGCGCATTTTTGTTAAAAACAAGAACTGGGCCACCTTTTAGCACAACTAAATTCTGCATACCAGAATTTTCAACTTCACAACCGGGAGGCATTAGTTGAGTTCACACCCACCAAACTTCTAGAATCGAAGTAGCACAGCCTGTGTGGGCAGTCACTGCGGTGTGGGTCTGGAGTATACAACACAGCAGAATAATGCAGTATGTCTGTTCCAAAGAGATCTGATGAATATGGGAAGGAAGCCCCTTTTATTTGGCCATGGAAGGACACGGCCTAGTTTGCCTTATTATGACTCTTGAATAATTACAAATGGCTGACCACACACAACTTGTGCCAGTTTGCCTCTTCCAAAGGCCAGACCCACCCAAAGTGGCAAGTTGCAACCCAGTAATTCACATTTAGATTTAAAGCAAGGTGTGAACACAGCCATTAAGGGATTTCTTGAAGAGGCAAAATGGAAAAGTTTGAGGAACAGCAATCGGCCCAGAGAAGCAGCAGCAGAGATGCCTTCAAAAAGTCTATATATATATTTTTCCCCCCCGACTCCTCTAGAAACCTAGGGAAAAGCTACGGCAGAATTTCAACCCTGTTTTCCTAGAACCCTCGATCTAAAAAAGTGGGAAAAGTGAAGTGGAAAGCATGAGAGTTTACCTTCCGCAGCATTTCATTATCTTGAACATTATTGAGTTCGTGGGAACTGATTTCCCCCTTCAGGGTGTACTCATAAAACTTCCCACTCAGGTTGACCAGCAAAGTAGCTGGGCTCGTTTGCATTGGGCAGCTTAGAGTCACATTGTTGATATCACTGGGAATGTGGATGCCGTAGCGAAGGATGACGCCCACCAGAACTCCTGTAAGAAACAGAGGACTTCAGGTTTGCTGGAGTTCTAGAGCAATGCGGAGAGGTTCAGAGTTCAGATCGATACATTCTTAGGACCCTCCTTTCACCGACTGTCAGAAGAACTCCTCCAGCAAAATTGGGGTGAAACAGAAGAATCAAATGGCACCTAAAAGGAATAAATTCAATCCCTCAAATCATGAAAAGCCTCATCAAAATAATTCAGAATTGCACTGCCTGTGTTGACACACCAGCGTGATGTGTGGCCTGAATGTTTCCTAGATGCTGTTGAAAAAACTGGGTGCAATAGAGCGGCAGCAATGAGGGTAGAAAGAGAAGAAAACATTGAAGATTCAAGCCCCCCGATGAATTACAGTGCACAAATCAGACCATCAAGATATGAAGGAAACTGAGAGATCATCTAATCCAACCCCCGTTCATTGGGGAAAAAAATTCTATTACTACAACTGTAATGCAACCTAAAATAGGGATGTTCTCGTCCGTCAGTTTGAAAGGAGCAGCAGCAGATAAATTTAAATTTTTCCTTTATCTTCGTTGCGCAATCTGTGGTTTTTCTGAAGCTTTTCAGTTCAGTAAATTTCCCAGCACTCTTCTTGAGATCAGCTTCAGTTAAGAAGAAATGACAGTGGATCTCTTGAGCAAGATTTTCCAAGCCACATTAAAGAGAAAAATCCAAGTTGTGTACCTATATTACAGGGATCTGCATGCTGGGAAAAAAAAAATTTTTGGCCAGGTTAATCTAGACCAGAAGTCTTCAAACTTGGCAGCTTTAAGACTTGTGGACTTCAATTCCCAGAATTCTCCAGCCAGCCAGCTATGCTAGAGTCTAGATCAGGAGTCCCCAAACTTGGCAGCTTTAAGACTTCTGGACTTCAACTCCCAGAATTCTCTAGCCAGCCAGCTATGCTGGAGAATTCTGGGAGTTGAAGCCCACAAGTCTTAAAGCTGCCAAGTTTGGGGACTCCTGATCTAGACTCTTGAATTCAAATAGCTAAACAATAGGACAGCAACCCAGTTCACACAACACTGTAAAATGTTGTTTGTTAGCATACAGACAGTCATCGACTTATGACCTCAATTGAGCCCAAAATTTCTGTTGCTAAGTGAGACATCTGTTAAGTGAATTTTACCTCATTGTACGACCTTTCTTGCCACACTCACCAAATGAATCACTACAGTTGTTAAGTTAGTAATACGGTTAAGTGAATCTGGCTCCCCCATTGACCTTGTGAGAAGGTCACACAAGCTGATCACGTGACTCCAGGATACTGCAACCGTCATAAATATGAGTCAGTTGCCAAGCAGCTGAATTTTTGATCACGTGACCCTGGGGATGCTGCCATGGTTGTGTGAAAAAGAGTCATAAATCAGTTTTTTCAGCGCCATTGTAAACAAACTGTTGTAAGTTGAGGACTAGCTGTATTGAATGGTTCCCACGCTAGCAACGTTAGCTGCTGTCATAGGATTCGTTTCACCAGTTAAAGTGCTTTTTTAAGAGTTATTGCATTGTCTTCTATTGCGTTTGGTCTTTGACCCTAAATACATTTTGATCCATTGATATTTGGTGATTTATTTCATTAAAAACTACGCCTTAGCAGCCAATCTAAACACAGCAACTGAATATTTTTTGAAAATATCTCCGTTTTATTTCCTGTTAATAAAACAAGATTAAATAGGAGAGAAAAAAGGATTGTTACTGTCCAGCATTTTGCACATTAGAGCCGCAATCTCATCTCTTCCCTGAAAAAGATCCCTTTTGGATGGAGGATGTCTACTCTGCGCTTCTTTTCAGAGGATTCTTGCTGGTACCACGCTGGATTTATAACTCCCCCTGGCTGTGGATTATGGGAGGGGAAAAAAAAATCCCAGATGCTTGACCTAAATCAAGGGATTTAAACGGTGCCAGGCAGTGGTGAAATCCAATTTTTTTTACTACTGGTTCTGTGGGCGTGGCTTGGTGGGCATGCAAGGGGAAGGATACTGCAAAATCTCCATTTAGGTTAGGTTCAGCTTGTAGCTTACTCCTAACTTGTTGGTCAGGCAATATATCTGTTTCTTTAAGAAACAACTGAGCCACGTAATCAGGGTTTGCTGAACCCTGTAATTAGGCTGCAGTGCATAAATAAGCAGCACAGAGAAGCGTTCGTTCTTTCTGGATCTTCCTGGTTCCTCCTTGTTCTTCCTGAGTGATACCTGTTTGTATCCTGTTGCTTACTGAGTCTATTATATGGTACTGTATACCAAGAGTTACTAAAGTCTGTTTGCTTTGGTAAGGGAAGATACTTACTGGACTGATATTACTGTTTATGACCTTGGACTGTTTTACTTACACTGAGACTGCTTGTTACTTGTAGATAAACTATTTTGTCTCACACGAGCCGCACGTTTATCTCCTTCCCTGTGTGTTTCTGCTCTGCTCGTTGCACAAGCAACAAATACTTTTTACACACACCCTAACACCCACCCCACTCCAGGGGGAAGGATACTACAAAATCTCCATTTCCTTCCCAACTTTGGGACCAGCCAGAGGTGGTATTTGTCAGTTCTCCAAACTAATCAAAATTTCCGCTACCAGTTCTCCAGAACCTGTTCCGAACCTGCTGGATTTCACCCCTGGTGCCAGCCAGGGTTTATGAAGTCCATTGGGAGTTGGGCAGCCAATACATTTCAAATATCAAGCATCCCACCCCTTTTAACAGGTCAGCCTCTCCCAAGGAGCCCCCCCTCCCAACCACCACCATTCAGTCAATGCTTTCGTAGCCGCCCCGCCCCCCCATTCCAAAAGAGGGGAAAGAGGCCCCAAATTGACCCTTTTCTTTCTATGGGGGAGGAAAGGAGGAAAAGCACAACCTGCAAAAAACATTTTCTGCCTTCGTTTCATTCCAGAGACCCCACAAAGCAATGCCAGGTTGGGGTTCAGCCCCTCACCCCCGTTTCCCAACTGAGGACTCCCCAAATTCTGAAAAAGGGGGGGGTCACTGGGTGAACCTGGGAATCCCCACCCCCAAACCTCCCCCTCCCCTTTTTTGATTGAGGCTGATCCTCCCCCACCCCCCACTCCAACGCCTATGACACCCCTCCTCCCTCAGCAAACGAGGCTTCATTATTCCACGGGGGAGGGGAGAAAAGCCAAGCGGGGGGGTGTCTGGGGGGTCGGCAGGGGATGATGGGCTCTGTGGCCGCTCACCATAGATCATGGCCAGCCCGGTTTCGTGGAGGAAGCGGGCGCGGCGGTGCTTGAAGAGCCAGATGGTGAGGATGGTGAGGGTCAGCAGGAGGATGAAGACCAGCAGGTTGGCGCTGTCCTGGCGGTGACTGGCCTCGGCCACCAGTTCTTCCTCCAGGCCGCCAGGACGACCCCCGCCCGCCCCGGGGCCCGGATCCAGGCCCAGCACCAGCAGCAGCAGCGCCGCCATGGCTCCCCTCGCGGTCCTATTCGTCGTCGTCCCCCCCTCCCCCGCCCCGGTTCAGCGCCTCAGCGGACCCGCGACGCCCATCATCCCCGGCCGAGCGTCGGCCCCGCCCACACGGCTCCTTCGGTTCGCTTCTCCTGCTCCTCCCCCGGCCCCGCGCGTGCGCGGGAGAGACGTCATGGCGGCGCGCCGTATTTCGGCGGCGCGCTGTATTACGTCATGGCGGCGCGACGGCGGAGGCTCCTCCTCTGGCTCGCGCGCTGGCTCTCCCCGCTCATGCGCACACGGCGCCCTCGGCGGCTGAGGAGAGGAGGAGGAGGTGGAGAGGCGGATGATGGCGGCTGCCTCTCTCTGGAAAGGGCTGGTCGGGGTCGGGCTTTTCGCCCTGGCTCACGCGGCTTTCTCCGCCGCGCAGCGTGAGTGACGCGCGTGGGTGGGTGAGGGGGCTTTTCTTCCCCTTCCGAAGAGCCCCGGTTGGCAGAAAGGGGAAGGTGGAAGCCCGACCGGGGCGGTTGGGCCTGAGGGCGGGAGGAAAGGAAGAAAGAGCCGGGCTCTCCCCCCGTCCGCCGCAGCTCCCTCACCTCACGAGGATGCACAGGATGATGGGAGTTGTAGTCCAGGGAAACCCGGGAAGAGGCGCCCAGGAGGGTGATGGGAGTTGTAGTCCCGAGGATGTGGGGGTGGGGGTGTAAAAGGTCATCCGTCGCAAAGGGGTCTGCTGAATCCTGGGAGGGGAGGAAAAGAGGGGGAGGGGGGCAAAGTATTGGGGGAAGGAAGGGGGGAGAAGAGGGGGAGGGGCAAAGTCTATTGGGGGAAGGAAAGCTGCCCCCTCCCCTTTAAGGCCAGGGAGATAAAATTGTGGGGAGGGGGGCTGCTGGAGCCACCACTTATTGGAGCGCTCAATATGGGGGAGAGAATTGTGGGGAGGGGGTCTCCCTGCAGGGGAATTTGCACAGAGAAGGGGGGCATGAAGGTTCTGGGCTTCCCTGCCTTCTCTCTCTCTCTCCCCCCCACAACCCCATATTTTAAATATGCTTTTCCCTCTGCATTCCCCTCCTGCTCCCCCCCTCCCCCCCCCCGCTCCTGTTTTGGCCCAGTTTGGGGGGTGTGTGAGATGAAGACGGACACTTTGCCTCCTTGTATTTCCAACAGATCGGTCCTATATGAGACTAACGGAGAAGGAAGATGAGACGTTGCCTATAGACGTAAGTGGTCCCTGGCCTCCTGCTTTCTGTTATAGGGCACAAGCCCCAGAGTGGCAGATTGGACCTTGGAGTACGGGTAGCCCTCAATTTAGGGCCGCAATGCAGCCCACAGCTTGCGTTGTTAAGTGAGATGTTTGTTAAAGGGAATTTTTGTCCTGTCTTTATGACTTTTCTCGCCACGTTGGTTGGTTGAATGAATCCCTGCAGTTCTTAAATGAGTAGCACAGTCCTTAAGTGAATCTGGCTTCCCTATGGACTTCACTTGTGAGGAGGTCACAAAAGGGGATCGCATGACACTGCAACCGTCAAAAATAGGACTCAATTGACAAGCATCTCATTGTAAATCACGTGCCCATGGGGACATGAGTATGAGAAATGGCCATAAGTCACTTTTTTCAGTGCCATAACTCAGGTCACTAAATGAACTTGTTGTAAGTCGAGGACTCCCTGTAGTTGAATTACAAAGGAGGAAGGGAACTGAGCTCAAAGCCCGAGCTGGATTTGAACTGGTGGCTTTTTTTTTTCTTTACACCCTTGGTAGGGCGGCCAATTGTAGCATGTGGTGTCGGTGGCAGGAATGAAATCGTCCAAATTTGGCACTTTCCTCTGCCTTGAAATCATCCCTCTAGGAATTCCTTGTTGCCTCCCGTTGGTATTTTGCTCTGGTTCAACTCCCAGAGTAAACAGCCTGATCTTTCTGGCATTTGGCTTAACATATCTTCCGCCTACTGATCCTGCCCTCATTGCATTCTTTCTCCTCACTTTTTTCTCAGTGTTTTTGATTATTATTTTTTTTTTACTGACTTTGAACTGGTCAGGAGTGCTCAGATTGCAAACAGCTCGATGCCTTTGCCCTAGAAATCTATGTCTTAATTGCACTAAAGGGAGTTCATTTACTTTTTCTCACGTTTGCACACAGTGAGCATAAGAAGGCATTCCGTGTCTGAAACCAGACCTTGATCTACCGTGTTATCCTTTTTTTAACCCTGCTACATTTGAGCTCAAAAAGGAGAACTACCTCGAATACGGAAGCCTCGGCGCGAACTAAATTACGGTGGAGAGGCTTCCTGAAAACGCTCAGCTGTCGTTTTTTGTCTGTTTATAGATCGTTCTTCAAACTCTGCTGGCCTTTGCAGTTACCTGTTACGGGATTGTGCATATTGCAGGAGAATTTAAAGACATGGACGCCACTTCAGAGCTAAAAAATAAGTATGTGCCTTTCTTTTTCCTCTTCGATTAGTACTACTCTAATTACGTGTCCCCCTGATTGTTGTTGTGCTATTTCAGGCCAGGTAGGAGAGGACTCTCACTCTTCGGCTTAAAAGGGAAAACGAGTGTTGTTGACCAGATGCCAACGAATAATATCAGGGGAGATGAAAGGCTCTGCTCAGTGTCTTCCTTAGAGAGAAGAGGATCACATGGGGCCTCCTCTTCATAATTCTCCCCCGCCCCCCCTCAGAATAGTTCTGCCAGGGGTTATGGGAGCTATATTGTAGGGAGAAAATTAACCATGGAATCCATTAGACACATGTGAGAAGCGCATGTTGGACCTGTGAGGGAAAAACTATTAACAAGAGTGAGAGGTTGTTCAGTCAAAGGTTCAGTCTGGAGGGAAAGGGGCTGGTGGTTTACCGAAGAATAAACGCACAGGTTTCATGAAAAACGGTGACATTTTGACTGGATGGTATGAAACTTTAAACCAGAAAGCCTTCCTTGAATTTGGGGCTACTGCTATTACTTATTATTCTTGTTCTTCTGGGAACAAGAATTTAGGACATTTGGAGCGAGACTCGTGTTGTCATTTTTCTTCCCTTTTCCACTAACCCATCTGCCTGGCTTAGCTTCATTTACAGGCTAGGTTCTCAGAATGGGTGAAGCAAAAAAAAAAAAAAACTCATTTGCCAAGTGCGCACTGCCATTTTAGGCCCTTTTAGAGAAAGTTTGATGCCGATGATTTCATTTGGGAATGGAATTGCAGGTAGCAGAAGTTTGGGGAAATAACCTACAATAGCTGGATTAATAGCAAGGCTTAGCTAGCTAACAAGTTGAGTGTGCAAATCTTGAAGCAGGGCCAATTCTGCAGGCTAAGTGCCTGAACTTGTCAAAGCTGACAAAGGGTATGGGGAAATCCGTCGTAGGATTGTAAAGTGGGAGGGGATCATAAGGTCCAGCAGTATGCAAGCAAACCAATTAAACCGTCCTTGCAGAAGTTCTCCAGAACCTTCCATCGATGGAGAAGCCACCATCTCTGTAGGTACACGTGTTCTTGGTCCCAAGCAGCAATCCCCAATTTTTTTCTCTCTGCTGCTTAGGATATGACAGTAATGTTTTATCTTTCAGAAGAGACAGGTAAGATTTAAGTTAAGTGTGTCCATATTTGTTTATATCAAATGTCTAAAATTCTGAAATGATTGTCTGCTTGCCAGTTACGGTAACTGTTCTCAACATTAATTCTGTTCTCTCCCGTTTTCCTTTTGTTTTAGGACATTTGACACATTAAGGAACCATCCATCCTTTTATGTATTTAATCACCGGGGCAGAATGTTATTCCAGTCCCCAGACACTCTCCACTCTTCCTCCAGCCAGGATGTTTTGTCATCCAGCACATCACTGAAGTTGCGAAAACTTGAACCTCTGCACCGTTAAGTTTTTTTTTTTTTTTTTTATAGACGATTCTAAAAATAGGACACTGAGCTGTAATATTGGAGCTGGATATAAACACTTTTTTTTTTAAATTTCTGGAGCAGTATTTATATTGATCTTCCAGACTTTAGAGTAATGTGCGCGCACGCTTGTGTTATCTACACACAGGCGTGCGCACGCATACATGAATATATTAAAAATATATTAAAAGGACTTTTGAACACTGGTCACAACTAAAATTGTGAATTGGCAAACCATGAAAGTGACTGCTAAAAGTACGCAGTGAAATAATGCATTTTACCTTTCATTAAAGCACTATGGTTAACTCGCTTCTGGATTATCAAAATCTGTGTCACCAAATGCAGATGGAGGTTTTAATGGACTAGACAAGCACAGAAAAGGGTATGTTGTATTATTTCCAGCAGAGTCCCTGACACGACGTGGTAATTTCTGCATCTCGTTTATGGGTGGTCTATGTGGAATATCTGGCCAGCGGAGCCAGTCAGGATTAATCTTTTACAAGTAGGAATTTAGCCAACATTTTGCCAAAGGGGTATGGACTTATCAGTTAGCCATTGACTGCAAGTTCCCCAAAATGCTCAGAGATTATGAAAAGTGTATGCTTTTTGAGAAGTCACAATGAATGGCCAGGTCTTAGGCTAAGCAGGACACAGAACTGAATCAGCTGTAATCCATCCACTTCTGTCATCAAGCTCTTTATTTATATCATCATCAAGGTGACAGGCGGCTGGGGAAGACTGAGGGAGGAAGTGGTTTGACAGCATGCAAACTCTGCAGGCGGGAAAGACTTGGGATTGTGTCTTGTAATGATTTCGTGATTTCATTTTTATTTTTTTTTTTGATAGTGCCTTTTGATTTGGCTCCCACTCGTACGTGCCGATAAAAACAGGATGAAGGCAGATTTGCCCGTAGGGTTGCCGTTTTGAGCAACTGAACACGCTGAACTCGTTTTTCCACTGTTACTTTTTTTTAAAAAAACAAACAAACTAATTGATGCGATCACCAGACTTCTTCCAGAATTACCCACTTTGCAATTTTTTTGGGGGTGGGGAGGGCGCTACAAGTTCCCTTCGGCTCTGGCTCAGTACGTGCTTTGCTCCAAGCTTGATTTTTTTTTTTTTTTCCTTCACGGAATGTAACCAATTTCAAAATTAGCAACTCGAAATGTAGAGAAGTTTGAATGTCTCGTCTTGGAGAGCATTGCCCCGTGCGTCTCCAGGGATGAAAGTCTCGGGCTCCAAATGGGTGAGAAGTCGGGTGTGCTGGCGGTTAAAATAAAAATGCATGCACTTTGCAGAGCCTGGGATAGGATCTTTCCCTTAGATCAGTGTTTCTCAACCTTGGTAGCTTGAAGATGGGTGGACTTCAACTCCCAGAATCCCCCAGCCAGCAGCGCTCAAACCAAGGTTGAGAAACACTGCCTTAGATGGCAAACCACTCCAGGGCAGGACAACCATATACAAAACCCAGCTGGTTTTTTTAATCTTATTTTAGAGAAAAACGGTGCTCTGGCCAAAGGATCAGAATGCCAGATTTGACTCTTAGGTGAAACTTATCAGACATCTGTAAGGCAGTTGCAAAGCTCTTTTGGTCATCTTCCTCCTAATATCCTGGTGTTAAGACACCTGCTCAGAGTAGCTGCCCGTTGGTTATTATATGTCTCCCCCCCACATCCTTTCTGGGCAATTCTGTTTTTTCTAGCAGGTTTTTAATTGTCTTGTATCCAAGTAACTCTCTCCAGCCCAAAATTCAAAGCAATTAGGTGGGCAGTTCATAGGGATCGTGACAGCCAAAACAGCTCTATAAAATGCCAGTGATTTGCCCATGCAGTGTTTGCTGTTTTAGTATACGCTGACGGTTTTGCCAAGGACTTGCCAATTTTGCTACAAGGAGGCAGCCTTTCTCTCCAAAGCCCAGGGTCTTTCCATGCGTTTTGTGTTCTGGATTTTGCACTCTGTTCAAGCACCTTCTAGGTCTCTCAAACTTGCAAGGAATAAACAGGTTCCCTTTCACTATCGGTGGTTATTTTACAAATGTGCAAATTTTGTTTCTTTCCCTTTTTGGTCTTGCAACGTCCAATAAAGAACTGATATTATTCCAAAACAGAGCGTAAGAATGATTTTTTGCAGACGTAAGGTTTTTTTTTTTTACTGGTGTTACAAACTTCTGAAAAGGGTTCTTTAATCTGAAGGAGTGTGGATTTCTCTGAAGGGAGAGGTGAATACTTAGGGGGGGGAAAGCAGATTGAATACAGTGATCCTCCAGTGAGTTTTAGGGCTCCTAAACTGGTTCATTACACCCCTTAACAGTTCAAGAAAAACATCAGGCAAGAGGAAGGGAGATGATTGATGCATGGAATGGTTATATCCCAACCCAAC
Organism: Arizona elegans; assembly: GCA_022577455.1. NCBI lineage: Eukaryota > Metazoa > Chordata > Lepidosauria > Squamata > Colubridae > Arizona > Arizona elegans. The sequence continues at coordinate 1,828,292 of JAKOOJ010000060.1, read as the reverse complement.
TTTGCCACCACCTATCTGTCTGGCATCTGTAAATAAGCCCTTAATTATAGTCCCACAATTGGGGTGCATAGGGGATCATCGGGCCTAATTCAGGGGGACATAAAATTGAAAATGCCCACTTCCACAACTTTCCACTGTTTCTGAAAAGGCCAAAAAAGCCTTGCTTGATCCATGCGGTTCTTGGCTGCGCAGGATGGAAGCAGAACTCTCAGCAGTTGGGACTCCACATCTCTTGCAATCGCAAGCCAGCTTTCCGTTCCTCTCCCCAGAGACGCTGCTTTGGTGCAGGAAAACAAGAGACGACGCACAACTCACCAGAGATGGGTTGTATTTTTAGTACTCTCAGAACCATTGTGCTACTTTCTTCCAGCGGGCCTGCAGGGGAAATTCTGCCTCGATTTAAGGCTGGAAGCAGGCCTGCCAATATGATCAATAGTTTCTGCAGGCAAGCTAATTTTTTTTTTTTTTTTGCCTGCAGTCGTCAGGTACTTTTGCACCTGATGCAACACGATATTTCAGTTTCGAGCAACACCTACGCCCAGTTAATTCCCATTATCCCGCGATGAACTACTGGAAGTGAGAACCCAATTTAAGCATTTAGAACCTCCCCAAGACATGACGTTTCTAACTCTCCTCACGAGTGGAGCAAAAGCAAACATTTCTTCAGCCTGTGCTCTACTACATTAGGGGTCCCTAACCCCTGGACCTCGGTCTATTACTGGGCCGTGAGCCATTCGGAACCGGGTTGTGGAAGCGGTGGGTGAGTGTGGGGCGCCACATCCCCACTGGTGTGAGCAGCAGGCGAGCGCACACGCTCCATTTGTACGAGCGGCAGGTGTGCTTGCTGGCCACTTGCACAAATGGAGCTGCGCATGTGCATGTGCTTGCCAACTGCCCATGCAAAATCACACACACACACACACACACACCAATTTGCAAAGCCGGAAAGGTTTAGGAACTCTGATCTCCATGAAAATCAGCGTTGATGCTTAAGTTTCCAAATTGCAGCTACGAAGGAAGGTCTCCAAAATTTAGCCACGCGCCCTCGGGCTGTCTCCAGGCAACAGCATCCCATAAGCGTGGGCCGCTTACGCTCAGGAAGTCACCACAGCCTGCCTCTTTTACCATCCATCCAATCACTTCCTTATCCCGACAAGAGGGGTGGATAGCGGGGTTGTGTCCCAGTTGTTTGGAATGACAATTCCCAGCTCCCCTGCAACGGGCGAAAGCTAAAACCTCTGGAGCGCACCAAGTTCCCTTGTTGGACAACGAATTCTTCCCCCAAAGAGCAAAATAAACTGCTCAGCAACCTCAAGTTGAAGCTGGTTGTTGACAGGCTGAAGTCTAAAGGGACAAAAGCAGTGGTGGGATTCAGCCAGTTCGCACCTATTCGGGAGAACCGGTTGTTAACTTTCTCGGCAGAGAACTAGACTAGAAAGTTTACTAGAATTGGAGAACCATTTGTTGGAAGAAGTCTCCTTTTGTTTTTTTCCACTTTACAGGACTAATCCTGTAGGGAAGGCAGGAAGGAAACATTCTGGTGTTTCTAGCCTAAACATAATTGCCCTGCTTACAGAAACTGCCTCTGGTTAACCCTTATTACATTGTAACAGCTAAAGCGAAGCACACTTCGATGTGAGTGATGGTGAGTTGGCTACAACCACACGGTCACATGACGACCGAGCCATGCCCACACAGCTGGTCATTAAGGCAGAGAACCAGTTGTTAAATTATTTGAATCCCACTACCGGACAAAAGTCACCCACTCGGGCCTGCTCCGAAGCAGGTAGATGGGGCACCACGGCAACCTTGAGCCATTTGGTTCAACGGGAAAAGCTGGAAGGGAGAGTCACGGAGGTGCAGTTTTCCTCCTTTCCAAGGTATTTTTTTTTCACTGACAACTGGTACGCTAATAAAAAAACAATCCCCCATTCAGATTAGGCACTCCTTAGAAAAAAATCATAAAATGATTTTTATTATGTACAAGTGCTCAAAAAATTCTCTCATATATATATATATATATATATATATATATATATATATATATATATATATATATATATATGTATGTATAGATGTCTATATACACACACACACACACAAGCACGCCATCTGATATCTCAAATTAAGGATCTGTTAACACTGTCCCAAAATAATTTCTTCTGGTATGAACATTTAAAAAGTAAAATTCGTGTGGAGGGAGGGGGTGGGAGTTCTTTTTTTTTTTTCCTGGCTTTTGTTTTTTGTTCCTAAACCCCGAGTTTCCTTTTAAGCGCCTCCAAAGCCAAGTCCACGAGAAGAGTCTCCGTCCTCCTCACCGAGATGAAAGAGAACTGAAGCCTGGACCTGGGAAGCCTCGGGCGCACTTGCAGAACGTCTGCAGACAAAAGAAGAAGAAGAAGAGGAAGACTGAGGTAGGTTGTAGAGTGGCTACCACAGGAGCAGCAGCAGCAGCAGCCAGCCGGTCCGTCTGTCCCAGGGCTCTCGAGAGGGTCTCCTCAACCCAGGAAGAGCAACGCCTGTCAATCCAACTGACCCTGCGACCTGGGCTGGCTAGCCACATCTCATGGGAAAGGGCCACCTTCGTGCCCGTAGCGACAAGACGCACTACCACCACGGAGGGCCTTTCCTCCTCCTCCTCCTCTCCTCTCTTTCCTTTCCTTTTGGTTTTTTTTTTTAGGACAAAGGATCGCTCCGACACAAGTGCAGAGATAACACAGGGGGTTGCGCCATTCGCCCAGGGTGGCCTACAGCAAAAAGTGTCTTACAGCCAAGGGTTCAAATGAGTAAATTCTCATCACCTGCAGGACCCAGGGGGCGGCACTGAGTGTCTTTCTTCGGCCCAGGGGCAGATCAGCCCTCTGAAGATGGATGGGGAGGGAGGAGCCACACACCTCCTGCGGCAAATTCCTCCGGTGTCTGGCCAAAGAGGTGCGTTAAGCGTAAAAACATCACCCTGCTTCTTCTGAGACGCCCACAGAAAAGCCGCCCGCCTGCCAGGCTGGCACAGGCAGCGGCTGCCACGTCCTCTTCCATTCCTCCACGGCACAGCAAACTCCCATTGGCCGGTCCCGTCTGTTCCTCTGGCTGGCACGCTATTATTATCTACTGTTGACATGATTAATTCGGTTGGGAAGGCTGCTGAATTCTATTTCCTCTAGTATTCTTTCTAAGTGCTGAATTAAGACCCGTTTTTTAAACCTAAAAAAAAAAAAAAAAAGGAAGAAAAAAAAGGGAGACTGTTTATTAACGGCATCGCATTCTTCTTCCAGTGTGTCTGGACAGACAGACAGACAGACAGATGGAGCTTAGCGTTTCTACAGACAATGTAAACCAGCAATGGCCAACAGCTTTGATCTGAAATAATAAGAGGTCCATCTGCCCCTTGGGAGTCCCTACAGAAAGGAGCACATTTTGAATATTCGCAAACTATGTAAACGAGCCAGGCAGTGAAGTGAAGCCTTTCTGTTTAGCAGGTTGTCTTGATACACACCTTGTTGCTTCTTTGATAGCAAATTCAATGAAATATTTTTGAACCTCTACAGGGCCTTGTATTTCTTCTAGGAGAGAGAAGATTTTTTCATAATCTACAATTTCAAAAAAAGACAAGAGGGTTAGATTAGAATTGGCAGACACTCTGAACGTTTTATTCCAACTCTGCCACCAGCCAGTTTAGCAAAATTCCCATCCAGCCAGCACTTCTCCTTTTCAGTTTCCAGAGTTGCCTTGAGAATGGCAATACTCTCACCATCCTTTCTCCTTCTGTCTTGTGCCTGCAGTCTTGATACATAAACTGCTCCCAGGATTGACCAAAAAGCAGAATAAAATGTCTTTAAAAGAAAACGAATTGGACTTTTGTGATATGAATCACTCTCCTAAACTTCCAACATAAATCTGCTATATCTGACTAGCATTGTTATTTATTTAGTGTATGATGAGAAAGTGATGAATAGAAGTAAACATATCCACACAACTTAAGTAAGCATCATTGTTCAACGTGGTCTCCAGATGGCCCTCAACCTTTTGGGCGCCAGGGACTGGTTTTGAGGAGGGTGGTTTTTCTGTGGACTTGGGGTATGTGTGGGGTGTGAGACACCTGGTTTCTGCCTGGATCCTGCGTGTGCGGGGATAGGGCTTTGCTCATTGTGTGGCTAGTTCCTGGCAGGCCACGAACTGGCCCAGGGATTGGGGAGCCCTGAGTTAAAGGATCTGGAAAAGTTTAGCCTACTGAAAAAGAAGAGATGGTTAAGGGGTGATACAAAAACATTCTTCAAACATCAAAGGATTATCACACGGAGAGGAAGTGAATTTAGGACAGAAGCTGTAAGATAAAACTACAAGGTGATTCAGGCTAACCATCAGCTGACTATAAAAGCTAGTGATGTGTTGGTTACACCTGTGGAGATTCAAACAGAAGCTGAAGGCTCCTCTCTGAGCCATGTTCTGGTGGACCCTGTGCTAAGCAAGGGACGGGACTAGTTAACCTTCAGATCCCTTCCAGCTCTTAGGCTTCTAATTTATCACTCTCGGATACAGCACTCTTCTGTTGCTCTTAGGTTTAATGTACTGCTTGTTCCGAAGCTCACCTTCAAGAACCTCAACTCTGCTTCTTGGTGAATGTGTTTGTCAGGAGCGGAGCATGGACAATTTAAGAGCTTCAGTAATAACTGAGATACGTAAAATTCTCCCTGCCCTCCCTGCCTGCTAAAACTAACGGGTTTTCTTCCCAGCTCGTTGTTTTGAAGGAGTAGCGGAACATACGCAGTCCACCTGCCTCCCTGAAGAATAACAGAGTTGGAAGGGACCTTGGAGGTCTTCTAGTCCAACTCCCTGCTCAAGCAGGACAGCCTAGACCATTTCAGATAAATGGCTCTCCAGAAAAAGGGGTCTCTTCTTAAAAACCTCCAGCATTGGAGCACCCACAACTCCAGGAGGCAGGCTGTTCCACTGGTTAATTGTCCTCATTGTCAGGAAATTTCTCCTTAGTCCCAGGTTGCTTCTCTCGTTGATTAATTTCTACCCGTTGATTCTGGTTCTCCCTTCTGGTGCTTTGGAGAATAGGTTGACTCCCTCTTCTTTGGGGCAGCCCCTCAAATATTGGAAGACTGCTATCGTATCACCCCTTTTTATTAAACTAAGCATATCCAATTTGTGCAACCGTTCCCCATACTTTTTAGTCTCTAGCCCCCTAATCATCTTTGTTGCTCTTCTCTCCACTCTTTGCAGAGTCTCAAGCATCTTTTTTATAACGTGGCGACCAAAACTGGATGCAATATATACCAAGAGTGGCCTTACCAAGGCATTATAAGATCGTAATTCGAATATTGCATCCAGTTTCGGTCTTTCTAATCACTTACTTCTCCCGGGTTTGCGAACTTCCTTCATAACCTTGATTTTGATAACCTCGTTGTTCCCTTCAAACATATTGGATGTTATTTTCACTGAATTTGGCACAGTTCCAGAAGCTGGCTCCACCAGTAGTTTTTGGTCTTCGGTGGACATATTGTAGTTTAAAGGGCCCCGTACGAGGGAATTGACCACAGGTCTATGGTCCAGTCCATCTTCCCCAACACAGTTCAGTTCACCGGTCAAAGAGTCCATATCGTTTGGCAGGTCTTCGTCCACCACGGCAGCCGGGGATGGAGGAACAAGATGCACCAAAGGTCCGTCCCCTGGTTTGTCCAGCAGCTGGAAATTCTCGGCTTTCTTTTCACCGTTGCCCTCTTGAACCGTGTTGCTGTTTGCATCTGTAAAAGAGAGAAGGCTTGGCGGTGAGTTTCAAAAGATGGAAGGCACTGAAAAGAGTTACCAAATGATCACAATCACCCTCCAAAAATGGAACAAAGCTGATGGGACACAAACTCTTAACAAGACGGGTCCTTTCAAATGTATTTGGAACCCTTGAATTCCAAATGCATGGCAACTCAAAGGAGTGATGAAATTCTACGCTATGGTACAGGTGGTTTTTCACTTGCAACAGCTCACTTAGTGACCATTCAAAGTTACAACGGCAGTGAAAAAAAGGAACATTTTTCACACTTATGACCGCTGCAGCATCCCCACTGGTCATGTGACTGGTATTTGGATGCTCGACAACTGTGTCTCACTTTTATGACAGTTGGGAGTGTCCTGGAGTCATGTGATCACCTTCTGGCAAGCAAAGTCAGTGAGGAAACCAGATTCACTTAACAACCGGGTTACTCATTTAACAACTTCACTTAATGAATGCGGCAAGGAAAGTCGCAAAATGGGGCAAAACTCACTTCGCAAATTTTCTCACTTGGCAACATCGATTTTGGGCTCAATTGTGATCATTAAGTCACAATTCCCTGTGTTTTAACTGCACCAGGATTTCCGGGGAAAAACTCAGCAACTAGATAGGAAAGATATCCTGATAAACACAGCTTCTTTGCAAAGTTTATTAGTCTGGGTGCCAATTCAGGAGATTTTTAAGCCCCAGACAACAGCAGGCCAATCAAAGAAGGAAAATACCCCAATTAACACATCTAACCCAACTTTGCTAGGACAGGCTGTTCTGTGGCTTTGAACAGCAGCCTGAAAAGCTGATCCAGGTAAGTCTCTTTCCCTTCCTGTTCTCCTGTAGAGCACACCTGAATTAGGTGAGCCACCTGCTGGTGAATGCAAGAAAGACCAGTGATACACACTTTTCCCCCCCACTCATAAAAATGTAGAGTGTTTTCATTCAGGAAATGCGTTACACCTCCAACATTCAAAAGTATTAGTATGTAGTTTCCCTGAAAACAAGCCCTACCCTCAAAATAAGCCCTACTTGAGCCTGTGTAGCTGCCCGTCCGCTGCAGCCACGAGGCGAGGCAGGGTAATGAAGGAGCTGCCTCATGCGCCCCACACCGGCTTACCTCAGGGCCCCCACAGCTAGGCCATCCACACCCCAACACCTGCGTGGTGGCGGCAGCAGCAGCAGCCCAGGTGGCTGCTGGCCCACTTCTTCTGCTTGCTCACTACCGCAATGGAGTAGGAGGTTGAGTAGCATGCTGGTGCCGCACCCATGAGACGGGGCATGTGTCGAGGTATGGAGGCCCTGAAGTAAGCCAGTGTGGGGCGCGTGGGGCAGCTCCATCTCTCCCTGCCTCATGGCAGGGTTGTACCATACGGCCTCCTGCCCCACCATGAGCAAGCAGAAAAAGGCCTCCCATATTGGGGAGGGGGAGAATAAGATACCTCCCGAAAATAAGCCCTAGTGCTTATTTTGGGACCCAAAAGAAAATAAGACCCAGTCTTATTTTCACAACACAGGTATGTACATGTCTCTCTTGTGCAGGTCCAAGGAACTGCCTAGATTGCATCTCTCTCTGCCTTGTCTGCACCCTGCAGTGCAGAAAGTCTACTCCTGTACCAGCAGAGCCCATCTTTCAGGGAGGGTTACAGCAAGGAGGGCACAAAGAATAAAGGGTCAAAACTCTTGGCATCTGGGCAATTGCATTTATTTAGTTCTTTAGAACTTTGGTGCCGCCTGTCTGGTCTAGAGGCGGCTTTATACCTTTATAAGCTGGCGTGGTTTTAGTATTTAGGTTGGATGGGGGCCCGGCAGCCGAGGGCGACCCCTTCCCGCCAACATGGTTGGCTACGACGGGCGGCGACTGCGGCCGTCTTAAGAGCGGGGACATGCTGCGCCTTCTCTTTAGGGAGGCCGGCGTGTTGGGCTCTCCTGGACGTTTGACTTTGTTCTGAGGACCGGCGACGAATTCATCCGCTTCATCGATCATCATTCCCTGAGAGGGAGAAAAAAAAAACCTGCCATCAGTATAACCCACGAAGAATGACAGGCTGCGTCTCCTGCGTCGACTCCCTGGGGTGAGGAAGGGGATGGAGAGTTGAGGGTTTGGCCAGTAAGCAGAGCCCCTGCCCCACCCCTGCCAGCTACCTTTTTATCCTGCTTGAAAGGGTTTCCGAAAGTGTGAAGCCTTTTGGGCTGGTCGGGGTCAATTTCTCGAAGGGGAGAAGGCATCATCTTTAGGTATTCCTGGTAGTTCCCCATCTGTGCTACAGGAACACTGTGAAGGCAATCTGCAAGACAAGAGCCAGGTACCTCGTTGGCCAAAGAGTCCGTATTTTCTAAAGTCTCCCCCTCTTCCCCCCCCCCCCCCAAAAAGCTTATGGCTGCGGTAAGAATTTCTCCACTGGAGAAGAGCCGCATCAAAGAAAACCGTGTATTGTTAGCATCTCCAATAACCTGTTTCCCAACATCATCATCATCTTTTAACGATGCCATAAGCCATCGCAGGGTGGAGTCTGGGTAACTGAATGGAGCAGAGTATTTTAATGGCCGGATGCCCTTCCTGTCGCCAATGCAGAGTTTTGTTCAGCAGATAGATTCTCACTGTGCTCAGAGAGAGAGAAATATCTGCCTCCACCTAGGATCGAACTCATAGCCTCCTGATTGTGAGACGAGAGCTCCACCTCTAGGCCACTGCACCACTCCAACCTTTTTCCCAATATGATGCTCCCCAAATGAGGAAGCTCAGCTCTTAATACCGACTGAGAAAGCGACAGCTACAGTTATAACACAGCTGCAAATGTCTTAGCCTCAAGCTCCACCGTTAAGAAGACTTTCCAAGTTGTCCATTCTTAAGCCGATGAGCAGCTACATCAGTTGTTTTTTCCTTAGGCACGTCCTCCCATTTTTTAAAAAAGCCTCCGTCCCCCAGGTGCTGAAAAATGCAGACTGATCTCGAGGCCAAGACTAGCCGACAGAAAGCATCTCAAGGTCCTTTAAGTCCTTTAAGAGTTCCCTTGATTTGCAACTTCCAAACTTTTCTTTCTTTCTTTCTATCTATCATCTATCTATCTATCTATCTATCTATCTATCTATCTATCTATCTATCTGATTTATATTGCCGCCTATTCGCCCATGGTGACCGAAGGCTTACAGAATATAAAAAACCATATTTAAAAAACAAACTCATAAAAAATCAAATAAATTAATGTAATAAAATCATGCCTGACCCCCACCTCCCGCCCCAGCGACAGCCAATCACACGAGCCATTTAATGGGTATCCATCCCGCTCTGGGTTCCCCAGGCTCACTGGCAGAACCAGGTCTTCAGTGCCTTCTGGAAGAGAATTAGGGCGGGGGCCTTTCTAATCTCTGGGGGGATGATGTTCCAGAGAGAGGGAGCCACCATGGAGAAGGCCCTTCTTCTGGGTCCCACCAGGTGTATCTCCCTCGGGGATGGGACCCACAAGATTCCCTGCCACCCCGCTCTGAATGGTCGGGTAGATGTGACCGGCAAGTGACGGTCCCTCAGACCGTCAACTATTAAAACATTTCCTGGGAAACAAGTCCAAAACGAAGAGGCAAAGCATTCTCCAATTCAAATTGAACATAATCCACAGCACCGCCCCTCCGAATTACTCCCAGGAACACGCCTGAACTCTGACATATAAAGCAGCTCCTTTGCAAGCACACGGCCATCCGTGTTCAACCCTTGATCCAGGGTTGGGAAAGAGGCAACCAAGGCTGCCTGGATTATCTGGAGGCAGACGTAAAAAAGCAACCCCCTGCATTCCCAGAACTCCACGGGAATCCTTACCTTCGTCCTGGCCTAGAATGAACTTATGTGTTTTCAACAGGTTAGTTCTCATCCGGGTCAGCTGGTCTAAAAGGCTGCGACGAGGGATATCGTAAGCATTGCGGAAGGCCTGTGGCTTTAGATCCTGGGTTTGGGCAAAGAACACAATGGATTGGCTTTAGTGTCTTTTTTTTTTTTCCTTTTTCCCACTTCTGAAAAGCCGGAAGACCCAGAGTCAGGAGGCGCCTGCTTCCTTCAGATCTGGGACCAGACTCACCTTATTCAAGAGTCCTATGTGGAATCCAGCAAATTCCTTCACGTTCATTTCAGGCAGCCTTAGGGGAGAATCGCCCGAAATCCCTTGAAGCAACTGCTTGAAATCCCTGCTCTGGATGAGGGACAGGCCACTGGAATGACTCTTCACTTTAATGCCTGTCTCTTGCGGGGGTTTCTTACCCACTGACCCTATTATCCGCTCCGACTCTATTTTTGTCTGCAATGAAAATCACAGTGCCCGTTAATGACGGCCCACAGCCCTGGCGACGGTTTGTAGCATAAAGCAAACGCCCGACACATCGAAAGACAAAGTCTGCCGAGTGTCAGGGAGTTTCAATATTATTATTCTTTTTAAAAAAACTGCTTAAAACGGGTCCTTCTCAAGGATTCACAGCATTTTGCTAAAACACGCATCGCAATCATTTGTCGAGGTCATGCAAGCTTTCAAATTACACCATGGGGCACATTTCTTAAGCGATTCTGACGCATGGATGGCTTAAAAGCCTGCAAAATGGGAGGCAGGAAAGCCAATGGAGAAAGTTTTTGAACATCAGGTAAAGGCAGGAGGAAATGTTACCATGGCAAAGAGATTTTCATTGGCCAGAGCTCTACAGCCTCTGCTGCAAATAATCATATTTGCCACGTGGGCTCTGCGCAGCTTAAAAACTTGCATGCCTGGTTTTATATTAGTCCCATAAAGGCTACTGCACTGCAAAAGGGATTAAAGGTTTGTGCAGAAAGGGTCAATACTTCAAAGAAGACGGCAAGCAATTTAGAGCATTGACCCAGAGCCTCTGTTGAACAAAGTTTTGGACAGAACAACCTTCTCACCCAAGAAGGCACAGCAACAATTCCCCCTATATTCCCCTAAAATACATCCTGGTCTCCTGCCCTTTGGGTTACAGCTCCAGTTTAAGCAACTGAACTACAAATCATACAGCCCTTTGGCCAAATATTAGTATATACACTCGAAAGAGAATTTGTATAATTTAGAGAGAGGGAGAGAGAGAAAGGAAGAGAGAAAGAGGGAGGGAGGGAGGGAGAAAGAGAGAGAGAGATATCAATAAGGCATTATCCCAGACTGGACTTCTAGAGGATTAACTGTTTGGGTTTAGAAGCACACAGCCATATCCGGCTTCCAAGTATTTTTATAGACTCTACGTTGAATTTGAGGATTTGTTTTCATCACACATTCTGGCTTTCTCATGTAACTACTAGCAAAGATCATGGCTATCACAGGACAAACAACAAAATTTAAGTCTACCCTGCCCAAGTGTTGCTTTCTCAAGCCTTTAGTGGCAATGTTACTCCAAGTACTGTGCAGCATTGCATCCCATAGAAAAACCAAGGAAATGTGATAAATCTCAGCTACTTCAATCTAGCTGCACCTTTCAGTTTTTTACCTCCTAAGCTCTACAGGAAGCAAGTTGGGATCCTGAAGGCCTCTCTTGAATATCCCAAGATAATCTGAATGGTTTGGGGGAGGGGGGATAATTCTTAACGTCATCTAGTTGGTAGGCAGAGTTCTTAACCAATTACTCAAGTTATTCAAAAGAAGCAAAAGGGAAGAGGAGATTTCTAACAAGCCCACTACCTCAGCCATCCCTGCTTCCAAAGCAATAGAGTTGAGGGGAAGAGAATCACCTTGTGGACAGTTGTTTTGACCTGCAACGTTCAGGTTTTTCTCACAATGTTAAGTTTTTCCAATGGGAAAATTTTCCCACTCTATGGGAAGATACTTCCAATACCATTCCTTAAAGCAGGGGTCTCCACCCTTTTACGACTTGTGGAATTGGAACTCCCAGAACTCCTCCCCGAATGAGGCTGGACTGATGAATTCTGGTAGCTGAAGTCCACAGGTTGCAAGGGTTGGCGACCCCTGCTTTAAAGCATCAAGGCACCCTTTAGCGTTTTCCCCAACCCATGCAATTTTAATACACAACTCAAATAAAACCCAAAGACTTCTTGGCATTTCTTAAATACTCAAAGAAAGGGATCATTTGGGGAAATTCCCTAGCCTCAGTATTGTGATGTGTCTAGTTTGGTTTTGTTTCTTAAAGAAAAAAAAAAAACAGTTCCTATGTGGCCTCCAGGTACCAACAGCATAGAACAGCTGCTGCATTTTCAATGCTGACAATGCTAATGATTTACCACCACAGCCCAGTGAAAAATAAACAGCCATCCTAAAATTGTTTGTCCTCCTCTATTTCTTGTTACGGACCCAACCACTGCTTATTGGAGATGCAAACAGGTATTTAATCTATCTCAAAAATAAGGGGGGAGGGGGGGAGAGACATTCCTTAGGTGATTTATTTATAGAACTAGAGCAACACACACTAAAAAAATAATAATAATTAATGTACTTCTAATTTCAAAGGTTTTGTCGATACTACCTGTTGGCTGAGTTTTTTAAGGTAAGAGATAACACTGTAACTAAGTCCACAATCTAAATTATCTGATATCAGATTTGGAGCTCCCATCATCCTTAGGGCTTTCTTTAATGGCTATAAGGAAAACAAAATACACAAGAGTAAGAAGAGAATCAAATCTTTTTTCTTTCTTTCAAGAAATTGTTTGTTTGTTTGTTTGTTTGTTTTTTTAAAAAAAGTCTCAACAGATCAGTACATGTGAAATTAAGGCACAGCAGAGTTGGTGCTCCAGTATGCCGTGTTTTATTTTTATTTTTTTTATTTTTTTGGAAGTATGGATTCAAAGTCGTACATTCCAGTCGTTTAAAGCATCTCATTGTGGGTGTCTGGGCCACAGAACCAACCTGGCGCCCCCACCAGTTAAGAGCACAGAAGCTGGAGACCCTGATTGCCGGGATGATGCAAGTCCACAATAAGGCATCTTGCCCAAGCTATCCAGGTAATTCCATACTGCCCACCTAGTTTAATCAAACTTCCCTCCCACCTCTGGCTCAGCCAGATGCAGGGTTAAATGCTACCCTCTCCCTTGCTTATTCTACTAGCAGTAGTAGCCCGGAGATCTGAAGTTAATGGACCCAGAAAGGGTGAAGGGGAGAAGGAGGGGGCTGAAAAATAAACCCCCCAAATCGGATATGCTAGGCGACAATTCCAAAACGTTTTTTTTTTAAAGGGGGAGTACTAAATTGCAAGCATTAAGAACTTCGGAACCCTGGCATGCAAGTCGTTTTACTCAGAAGACATGCGAAACGGATGTTCTCTCAAGGAACAGCCGCCAGCGGTTCGTTTGGGCCCATAAAAAGGACAAAACTACATACCACTAAGTAGTAAGGAGGCATGGTTTTTATGTAGCTCTCCAATGCCTGTCGCCACTTCAGATTTGGCTTAAGTTTGTGAAACTTGAAAAGGTCATCTGAAAAGAGGAGAAACAATCCAAGTTAAAAAAAAACTGCCCACCAACACTTGGACGTCAAAGTAACACAACTATTTCCTGAGCCACGAGATTTTTCCCTTAAGAACCAAGATCCAAAGGGATGCCAAATCCCAATGTTGGAACTGACAAAAAGATATTTTTGCTTCTAGAGACACACAGAACGTGACTGTATGCTCCAACTCCATCCAGGGTTACCACATAAAAGTAACACGTCTTAAGAAAAGACAATTTGGCCTAGGTGTGAAGTCACTGGAGCAGGAGCAGGACAACCTGAGCTCTAATCCCGCCTTGAGGCAGAAAACAACTAGATAAGACCTTGGACCATTCACTCTCTCAGCTCTCTAGGAAAAAAGGAATGACAAGCCACTTCCAAAAATGTTGGAACTGGTTGGACGTGTCCATGGAGCCACCAGTAGTCGTGTCTGACACAAAGGCAAAGGGGGGTGGGGGGGAGAGAGAGATTGTGTTACTTTAGTTTGAGAGCTCTGAGGTAGGCCGGGGCCTGCTTCAAAAAACGGTTCAGAAGCAGTGCTTCAAAGCAGGCCGAAACCCAGAACTTTTTCAAAGCTCTTTTCAAATTTCAGTCTGAAATTATTTTTCCAAGCATGCCATACAGCCTTAAACGGAAGCCAGGGTCTTTTCCTCAGCTTTCGGTGCAGTGTGTTCCCTTGCAACACAACAAGCTTGAAGCGAATGGGATGGTGGGTACTCCCATGAACTGAGCAACATTGATTGTTTTAAAATAGGTAACTAAGCAACAGATGGAATTCATGATAAGCTCTTACTCAACTTTTCCTGATAGAAAAGGGACCTCAAACAAGCCATCGAGAACGTGTTACTTTTGGGAGACACAACTGGGTGGAAATTCTTCTTAGAAAATTCAACAGTTACTTGACACAGCCAATCATCTGCCCCCAGCTAACTATCACCCCAGACGCGAAATCTCCATCTCATGCAAATCTGTAGCCTTCAACCGAAAACTGGGAAGGGCAACTTAGAGAAGAGTCTTCGTTTTAACATCTCCATTTAGTATCTTTGCCAATCAGGCAAAGAAAAATATTCTCAAATTTTAATATAGCAAATATAACAATTGACAAAAAAAAAAAGGTGGCAAGGAGCAGACAAAATCTGAGGAGCGGTCAAATCAAATCTATGTAGTTGGAAGCCAATAGGGATAATAAAACAGGAGCGATTTATCATGTAGGTTTCTTCACCTACACACATAAGTATTTGGAAAAAAAATATTAAAGAAGAATAGCAAAGAGTTCCTGTTTTCTTTGACCTACAGGAACAGAGCGAGGTCTGAAGCAACAGGAAATCTCAAGTAAAATTATATACCCCCTCAAAAAGAGGGAGGAATAGAATCTCTTATTTACCAGCAGTTCTCTCTCCAAAATCACTCTTTCAAAATATACCCAAATGCACAATGTAGGGCACAAGAATAAGTAGAAAATGGCCTTCTGAAATGGGAAGGCCAAAAATAAACTAATCCACAATCCATCTGAATTTTTGCAACACTTTTGTTCCAAGGAAACAAGAGTGCTCAGAGGGATAAAAAAAAATTTTTAGGAAGATGCTCAAAAGACTTAATCAGCAAGTAATTCAGTTGTGCTTCTGGATATATTCCTCAACTGAGGCAAGAAAGAGCACAAGGCAGACACACTTCCATTTATCATTCCCCTGTTTGCAAAAATTACCCAACCACAGAGCAAGCATCTTGACTGTGAGTCATGCAGCCTGGGATCTCCACCCTGCTGTTCAACATTTAGTCAGCTGGACTGAAAAATAAAGACCTAAAAAAACGAGCACGTGAAGCGAGGTACAGATGTTGAAAAAAGAATCAGCCTGACGTTTGTTTTCGGTTGTGAAAACAAGTGGCCGACAGAGAGAGAGAGAGAGAGAGAGAGAGAGAGAGAAAAGGCAGAGCTGTCAAACTTGTCAAGTGCAACTAAGAGGCTCAAAACTAGGTCTCTGTCACTTCCAAGGCAGGGAAATCCATGCACGTCTGAACCACAAGGCCGGGGAGTTAGAAACGGAGCAGGACAAGGACTGGTTATTGGCTTGCACAATGAGCCAAGAATCGGAGTTAATGGGCAAAGCTGAAATTGGGCTCAGTGACAAGAAGGAAAGCAGCACAGACACAATCCCCGAGGTGTTTCCTTCCACAGCATTCACAAGTCAGAAACTAATTTTATCCTTTTAGGCAAGGGCTAACCAACGGGATCTGCAATGAGCTCAGCTGGCACCTGAAAAAGGACTCGCGTTCTAAATTTGGGGGGCAACTTCCGTAGGCAAAATGCTTACGTGTGAGTTGCCATCATCATCACTGCGGCAACTCTGAAGAAGAGGCTATTAGCTTTATACTGGGAGGAAGGACACTTGGGCACCTAGAGGCCATCCAGAGGCATTTGCGTTCAAACAGGGAGCCTGGACTCGGGTTAAAACAAAACGGGCTCCTCTTACCCATTCTGCCTTTGGAACCAAAAACTGAACACGCAGCACGGCAACCTGGGTTTCCACGACCGAAGAGGTCGGGATCCAGGCTAAAATAAATCTTTGTGAAATAAATCCACCCAGAGATAAGGTGCTTATTTCTTGCAAAAGAAGGGAACAGCAAGCTCGTTTTTTTCTTTTCTTTTCTTTCTTTTTTTTTCCGCGTCCCCGATATTATTATAAACCCTTGGAAATTCTGAGCCCAAGTTCTCAAATGGAAAACAAAACACAGGGCTTTTAATATACATGCTGCTGCAAGAAATGTAGACACCACAGCCTGAAAAGAGGGAAAAGAATGGAGGTTGAACCTTACTCCAATTAAGGAAGAAGCTACGAGTCTAGGAGGTGAGCAGCATCAAACATGCACTGGCTGCAGGTGGCTCTCCTCCTCTGCTGCAGAGAAAAAAAGGGAGAGGGGGGTGTAAAAAGCCTCTTCTCCCAACGTAGCAGTTTGCAACACTTGGTACCCATCCCGTTTAAGAAAACGGCTGGCAAACATACAAGCACGGACACATATAGACAGACGTCAGGACGACCTTCCTACGATACAGATGGGCAGGCGGGCGGGGCAGCGCTTACCGAGCAGAGGGAGCAGAACGGGATAGTTGTAAGGCATCACATAGAGATTGACACAGGTCAGACTGGTGCTGGCCTTTAAATAGCCAAAGGGGTGTCCGAGCTCGCTGTATTTTGCGCTGCTGCTCACAAAGACCTAGGGAGGAAGAGCACAGGGGAAGGGAGGAGAGTTAAGACACACCGGGCGGGACAGAGTGGCTGCGGCTTGCTATTGAAAAAATAAGTGGTAAAAGAGGGGTGAACAGTCTGTATGTTAGCGAGATAAAAAGTCCGCCCGTATTTTTATAAAGAGGTAACTGCAGCTTCATGTCCTTTGATTTAAATGTCTGGTTTTTCTCCAGGGAACCGATAGCTTTCCCAGCACTGTGCTTGAACTGCAACTCCCAAAACACCCACTCAGTGTAGCCACTGATGGCAAGGAGCGTTGTGCTCCTCTGTATCCAAAAAGGATCAGATTTGGGGGAAAAACATGATATATATATATATATATGAACAAAAGTGGCCTAGAGAGTTTGTTTCTCAATTCTTATTCATCATGCTAAGATTAGGGCCCTTTAATCCTAATTAGCCCACAATCTTTTATAATCACCTGTCAAACAATTCTCATATTATCAGTTGTCATTCGTGTTAACAGGAAAGACAAACGCGGCTTTTCCTGAATTCTGGGTCCCAGAGAGGGTTTAATAATTTTTTTCTCTCTCTCTCTTTTAAACTACGTTGCTGGAGAGATATGTTACAGTGACCAATAAGGCTGGACAAGGGAGTGGAGAAACTGTAGAAGAGTTTCAGGATCCAGGTAAAAGACAGGGGGCTGGAAGGGGGGAAAAAGGGAGATAAAATACATTCCCTCCACCCCTGCAAGTACTGTAGGGAGAAAAATGAAATTTTCCTGCCAATCCACTAACATTCTTACCACTCAGCAGCAGGCAATTCCACACAAAACTTGAGAGTTACCTGTGAAATGGATTATTACAAGAAGCCTGCGTGTGAAATGTCAAGCAAGGCTACCCATTTGCCTGCTCAGAATAGTATGGATGGTCCGAATGGCAGCCGGAAGAGGATGCTCTCTCCCTCAAAATCTTCAATTACGCCAAGAGTAATAAGGATTGAACTGGGGATCCTCTGCAGGTAACCCAGCGGTACCCAGCGAAGGACCGGACCAATGGGATTGGTTCGGCTTGTTTCCAAACCTTTTTAAATCTGTACAGCGTTAAAGGATCTGAAGAAACAGATCGCGCAAGTACCTGCCAGCACACATGAGACAACTTCCGTTCCAAGATGTATTGCGTTAAAGGCGACGGTTCTAGTTCGTACTTGTCAAATGGCAGTTTGTCAATCACCATGGGTTCGCAATCCACGCAGGAGAACCTCACCACCGGATGAGCTGTGCGAGGGGGCTGGAAAGGATGGAACAAGCAAAGAGTCAGAAGCGCTGCCAAAGGTTCGGTCCCAGCCCGTTCCAAAAAGTACTTAGGGCTAACCATTGTAGCTTAAGTCAACACATACATTCAGAGGTCATTACCAGATTTTTTTTTTAACAAGGTTCCTAATAAACCTCTATGAAGTTATAAAGTAAACTAGCACTGATGCCATTCAGTGTTTTTAATATGCTCAAGGTCTTCACAGGTGACGTTTAAACTATTGGAAAGTCAGGTTTGTAGTACTTCCAGGAGATGGGAATGGATCTGAGGGACGGGACAACTCTAGGCCCTTTCAGACGAGCTTAGAACCTGTACTAAGAACACATCCGTTAGGATGTTGTCTCAACGAAGGGGCCCAGAATCCTCAGGAGTATCTTACATACCAGGGTTGGTGAATTCTGATCAGGCCAAAAAGATTCAGGAATTGGCCAATGGCCAACAGGCACCCCCGTTTTAGGGTTTGGACGCACATAGATGAGTTTATGACAGCTGTGCCATGACTGAGAACCGAAGGAATTGACAGGCCTTGTGGCATCCACCAGTCCATCTAAGATCCAAGGAAAAACAGCACAGTAAGAAATAGGGAGCATGAATATGATCGCCAGTTCTCTCTAC